>LPNX010923610.1:1509758-1578630 GCA_001517045.1 Pseudotsuga menziesii
GCTACCTAGTCGAAATAGGTGGGCAACAATATCAATGCTAGATCTAATCCTAATTTGTTAGGACTTGAAGCCTTGAATTTTTCCAAACTTTTACAAGTATTAATTTTCTATATTTTTATGTACATTTTTTGGACTAATCCACTAATTTAAAAAATATTAGTTTGCCAATTTTTGCGTTTTTCTCACAAGAAAGCGGAAGCACTAGGTGGAATTTGAAGAAGTGAGCCATCCAAAAGACCCATCTTAAAACTTCTTCCCTTCTTTCCTTCTTCCAAATATTGTAAGCCTTTTGATCCTATTTTTAAAGGACCAAAGGCGTTCTTTCTTAAAAGAGAAATTATAACCAGCATTAATAAAAAGCAAGTGAGCTTTAAAGCTTTGACACCCTTCTTCCACCATTTGGCGAAAGCCTATATCGCTCTTGTTTGTATTTTCTTTGTTTTTAACCGCAAGTTGATTCTTAGTTTGGTTGTCCTTTTCAATAAGTTGGATCAATCAAATTTTATTTTCTTTCATTTTTTTGGACTCAAGAAAAGTCCATAGTATGTCATTTTCTTGAGTCCATAGTATGTCAGATAACTATGGACTCAAGAAAAGAAGATCATCCTCCCTTTTATTTATCATTGATGATAGGTGATCTTCTTCTACATAACTGTATGCTAGATTATGAATCTTCATCCAACATAATGACTAAAAAGGTTATGGAAAAATCGAATCTAAGAACAACCAGGATTTATCAAAATGTTTGCACCATGGACACCAGAGAAGTTGATGTGGTAGGCATTATCCTAAATCATCAAGTAAGATTGGCTAAGTATCTTGATATTCATGTAAACATGGATATTCTTGTGATCAATGTATCGGATAAATGGGGAATGTTGTTGTCAAGAAAATGGGCTACTACCTTAGGTGGTTGGATTCAAATGGACTGAACCTATACCACAGTGCCTGCATCAAAAGATTCGTTTATGAGATTGTATAGTGAAAAAGAAAAGAAGCATCATGTAGAATATCCCAAGAAACCTTCAAATGAGTATGTTTATAATGCCAATGACATTGGGAATTATACTTGTTATTCCACCTTTTTTGGCTCCTATTTAAGAAAAGATCAAAGATGAAACGGTAGATGAAATATGGAAGATGAACTTTGATGGTGCACTTTCGAAATAAGGAAAAGGGGCAGGTGTTGTCATCACTTCACCAAGAGGGAAAACTTTCGACTTTGCCTTTAGACTGGAATTTGAAGCAACCAATAATGTAGCAGAATATGGGTCACTTATACTTGGTCTGGAAATAGCTAAAGACATGGGGATTAAAATGTGAAGTATAAAAGGCAACTCCAATTTAATAATCCTCCAAGTAAAGAAGCAATTTGCATGCAAATGTCAAAGATTAAGAAAGTATAGAAATACAAATGCGATACAATGGAATTCTTCGATGCCTTGAACTTAATTGCAGTTCCTAGAGAACAGAATGACATGGTAAATAAGCTAGTAGTAACAACCTCAACCCTACAGCTGTCTAAAGAACTGTTAAATGGTAAGGTAAATTAGAGTTTAATTTCAGACCTTGAATTCCAGAAAACATGGAGCATTGGCGGGTGTTTCGAGATGATGAGCAAATTTTGAGATTCATTCTTAATGTTGAAGAATTTTCCAATTTAGTGTCAATTTTCAAGAAGAGGGTAAATACTAAAAAGTATCAAGGAGGTGTGTTACCAACTATTTTGTACAATAGTTGAACCTTCCATTGAACCGCCAGTTGATAAACATGATCCATGTTCATATACAGGGTATCAGAGGTTCAGAATTTTGTGCCTAGCCAATTTTGGCTAGTCATTTTTATTTTTATGCTGAAATAACCATGCCCCATGGGGTTGTTGTAATAAAGTGTGCTAGTAGGGGTTTTGAGTGGCCAGGTCCCCTAAGACGTAATTTTCAACTAAGGTAATCCAGGGAGTTTTTTCCCTTGTCGATTATGCTTTGCCTTAAGCCGAGTATAATCGATGATTTTTTCTCCCGCTTCCTCCAAAGCTGGAATGCCCGATTTTGAATTTTATGCCTTGGGGGGTTATTAGAGTCCAACTAGTGAATATGAACCTGCTCGACACTATTTGTATGTTCTAGGGTCATTTCCCAAGTCCCAGGATGCAATAAAACATTGTCCGAAAAGAAATTTCCCAGACTCGTAGAAGTTTTTAATTTTTTATTTTTGACTATAGAGAAATAATTAAATTTTTCAATTAATTAAACCATTTTTGCTATGCTTTAATTGAAAATTTTCAAATTGTAATAATTAAGTAGTCCAGGGAGAGTTTTTGGAAAATAAAGACTTTTTTCTAAGCCAAAACACTCATTTAATCCCTAGACACACTTATCCTAAGTTTTGGTCGATTATTTTTCTCTAAATTAAATATTTCTTCAAAATTAATAAATGAGGAATATTTAATTAAAATAATCATTATTCTATTAAATGGAGAACATCAAAATATCTACAAAAAAGACCAAATTGAATAATGTAAAGGGCTAATTAGCTTTGCACAAAGCATCTGGGATGATTCCAATCAAGTCTAGACTGATTTGAGTCAGTATCGGAGTGCTACAGTCAACTTCACCTTGGGATTTGTGCCTCTCCATGCATGGAAGTTTTTCCTCTTTGGCACGTTTTTATTGGTTGGTTGATGATTCCAATGAGACTAGGTGGGAGCCTTGCCTAGGTGGAGGCCACATCACCCCAGTCACACCTTCCGGCACTCGATTCAACTTCAGATCAATGCAATTAACACCTCAGTCAGTGAGGGTTGCGCCCCCTAATCTCTACTTGATCCATGTGCTAGGGTTTTAAACCCTATCTTTCTTCTTTTTGTATAAATACGGGTCTCTTGCTCCCATTTGATATGGAGAATGTGCAAGAGAACTATGCCAATTTTGTAACAAATATTTGATTATTGGAATAAAGTGACTTTGGAGGTCTATGCATGGGCTCTGTGTTTGGTTTTGATCTTGTGTGAGGTGACATCTTTCTTACCCTATTCTCTTTCTTTTGCAAAATATTTGATCAATGCTAGCTCAGGAGGGCTATAAATCTAGCACGGTACGATAGCCATTTGGAGTCTAAACTTGGTTATCTATGCAAAATTTCTTGAATGTCTGAAGCGAACATGAAGTAGTTAGTTATACCATTGTTTTTCAGATATTTTCGTAATTTAGCATTCTGGTATTTGATCATGTGTGTTGTGGATTGAAAATTGTGTTTCAGGTATCACCAAAAGTGGAGAAGGAGTTGAAGCCCAACCACCCCTTCACGAAGCAAGAGCCTTTTAAATCTAATACTTTCACCATGCAGGGTTTTCAGAGCGCTTGATTCCAAGTTCAAAAAACACGGCTAAAAGGGGCTCTTCCTCATCCTTCTTAATCAAAACTTTAAATCTTTTCCTCGGTTACAAGATCCACCCGTCCTCCTTCTTCTTGCTCTTCTAGATTTACCTCTTCTTTCCTCTATCTATTTTTTACTTTCTTGTTTCTCTTTTTTCTCATTGGTTTCACCTTCTCTTCTCTTGCTTTTTTGCCCACTTTCTTCACTCTTTTTCGCCCTCCTCTTAATTTTTGCAGCCACTTTTCTTCCAGTTGGCTGCCCTGTTTTTACTTTTTTTTTTTGCAGCCATCTTCTTTGTTTGGCTATTTTCCTATTTTTTACAGCAAACTTTTCACTTTGTTGGCTGCCCCTTTTCTCCTCCATTTTCAGCCTTTTTGGGCACTTTTTGAGTCTTTTTTCCTCCCCTTTTTGCAGCCACCTTTGATCCTTTTGTTGGCTGCCCATTACTTCCTTTTTGCAGCCATCTAATTCCTTCATTAGCTGTCCCGTTCCTTCATCATTTTCAGCCTTCTTTCACTCTTTTTTGTACGTACTTTTTTCCTAGTTTTGATTCAAAAAAGGACTAAAAACTTGCAATTTCGTACTTTGATTAATTTCAATATTTTTTCATCTAGACTAGTTTTGTTTGTTAACAATAATGAGTGCATGAGTGTTTTATTTTCTTGTGTAGGTACCAAAGACAAAGTGAACAAAGAGAGCAAGTCCAAAGGCTTGAAGATTGAAGAGGAGTGGAAAACAAGAAGACAAATACAAGCATAAAATTGCATCCTTGTAAAAGCCATTAAAGCTTATTCATCTTAGTAGTTTGCAATCTTTCTTTTTCAAGGGTTAAAATCTCTTCATTGTAATCATTAATAAAAAGGACTAGTGGGTAAAGCCTTACACATTTTTTTCTACTTCCCCTATTTGGGGGAAGTGTGTCTTGTGTTTTTCCTTGCTTAGATTAGAGTTCTTTTTAGACTTAGTTTATTTTCCACTAATTGCTAGATTTAATTTTCGTCACTTGCATGCTACTTGCTTCATGTGTATCTTTGTGTTTTAATTGATATTTCATAAAAAAAACCTAAAGAATCTTGAACTTGTCATAAGACAAGTCAAGAGCACTCTCTATCGGAGAGCATTTTGAATTGCATTCGCATCATAGATTAGATAAGACTCTTGAATCTCACGATAAGGTGGATCAAGAGCACTCTCTGTCGGAGAGTTGAGTTTGTGAATAAAATCTTCAACTTACACATCCCTTAAAATTGGAACTTACTATTCTACAGTGTGTATGCTCTACCCGTTCGGGATACCTAGAAGCACTGTAACTTGTTAATTCGCACACTTAACTCTAAGTACAATCATAATAAAATCTATCACCCCATAACCAACAAACCGGTGTTGAACGCGGTAATATTTCTAAGTGGGAAAATATTTACTATGGGCATTGGGCAGTCCTCCTCGTTTGCAATGGTTCGAAAGTTATCGAACACCTCGCTGCAAATAGGATGGTCCAACACGTCTTCGAACGAGGCCACTTAGAATATTTTCCGGTTAGATTTCGAGTATCTTGTGTACCGATTGGAAATTCTCTTAGCCTTAATAAACAAGATTATCTTAAAAAATACACAATAAAATCGACCAAGAGCATTTGCAAAACCATCTCACAAACATCAAAGACTTGTATTTCAGCATCCCAACACTTTGACTCCATTTTTGGCACTGCTCGTTTAATTCTTCCGCATTATTTGATCTGGACCATTTGTCCTGTTTGTGCTAAGTTATTCATGCGTGGATGCTTTAATTTATGTCTTCTTGTTCAATTTATATCGTATTTTGCAAATAGCAACGTGGATTACCTAAATTGATTATTGTGTATATCAAAAGTCCTAAACAACACTAATTCACACCATTCATCTAAGAACACCTTTAACAACAAGAGCCTTAGATAACTCTTTTTTAAGGACTACCCCATTGGCTTCGTTAGGAGTTAGCCTAAACAGAGGAGCTGGGATCAGGTGACAACACCTGGCTCTTTGCTTGCTCCCAAGGCCACACCTTTCCCACTTGGAAAACAGCAGTCCAAAAGATTTCTGCTGACGGTGTGCATTCGGCGGACAACATCTCTGGCGTCGATGCCGGGGACAAATCTATTTGTTCCTGGACGACTTTAACCTTAGTTTTTTCTTAGTTTTCTACATTTTTCTTGATAGGTTGTTAGTCAAATCAACTCTCTGAAATTAGACTTCAATCCATCTGGCGACTCCACTGTCAAATAACTTACCAAGGTATTCAACTAGAAGAAACTCTGAAGGCTTACTCAATTTCATTCCTGGGCCTAAATAGGTTTATAAGAGGAGATTGAATAAGTAGTTTCTCGTAGGATCCTTGAGAATCTTGGATCTGAGTCTGTTTTAGACATCAACACTTTATTTGAAGAAAATAATAACTAAAATTGTTTTTCTGACATAATGGGTGAGTATTTTACTCAACTCGACTTCTCTCAGATAGCAGGTCAACCCCATCGTCTTCTAGACAAAGCTGTAGAGAAGCTCCATATGTTCACTTGCACCGATGCCATCACTTCCACCATGCATCTCAGAAGTTTCTCAAGATGTGTCAATGCCTTTATCAGTGATCCTACACATCAACATGATGATGTTTACATGAAACTCTTTCCTCTTTCCTTGGATGGAAGGGTTGGTGATTGGTACAGCAATTTACCAGACAACTCTGTTGCTACACTCGTAGCTTTCAAGACTGCTTTCACTAACAAGTTTGGTGAAAAGAAGGAATCTAGGCATCAACTCGCTTCTTTGACAAACATAAAGAAGGAGAGTGAGATTATGGATGAGTTCAACCAAAGATTCACAGAACTAATCCAATGCCTCTCCTGCCACTTATAAACCACCTACACCATCCATCATGGTTTATTACATTGAAGCACTTAGTGGGAAGATGCAGTATCAAATCAGAGATAAGGAACCCACTACTCTTCTGCAAGCATAGGAATTAGCAGTCAAAATAGATAGAAATATGCAGTTTTTAGCTGAGTCTAACCTTCGTACTTATTCAAGGTCCTCAACCCCTTTAAAATCAATTAAGCAAAGGGAAGAGGATTCTTATAAAAAGCAGATGATGGAAATGAAGGAAAGACATGAAATAATGGAAGATAAACATCTAGCCCAAATGAGAGAAATGCAGAACAAGGTCATTAGTATGGAAAGAGCACAGTCACAGCCTGCCCCTAGAACTTTCCCTCCAAAAGCACCCAACCATGAACAGAGGCCTCCTCATCAATTGGAAGCTGCTAACATGGTTGAGACTTACACGCCATTCTATAGAGCATGTGAATACTTTCATGAGGAATCTACTTGTCATTATGCATGCTATGTTCAGGAGCATGGTTTTCCATAGGGTTGTGGTCCTAAAGCATCATCAAGCGAGCCTAAGTATATAAACAATGTAGGTGACATGCATTATATTTCCTGAGAAAGTTGGAGAGAGGCGAAACAAAATAGTCAAAAAATTGATAACATGACTAAATGTTTCGGTGAAAAACCTTCAAGAGAACAGGTTAACAAACAGTATTCAAGCGAGCCTGAGTACATCAACACAATAGGATAGCTCTATCCTGTCACCACATAAACCTGGATTCAAGCAAGAGAGTACAGTTAGGAGCATGATACAAGTGATGAAGAGTCCCTTACATTTCACATGGATGATGACTACGATACTTTACTTGAAGATCCAATCTTTGAAGTTTTGTGTGATGACAATCCTCCGTGCTCTCCATCTGATGACAAATATTTGGAAAGTTGAGACCCTTGTGAAAATCTTTGAAACCAAGCATTTTGAAGAGGATTGTTACAATCATGAGGATGAAGATAGCAGGGACTTGGTACCAGTGAGGAACACTCTCTCATATCTGACAGAGATGGGGATGATCTTTTTGAGAATCCCATTTATGATATGTCTAGGGAGGGTAGTATCTGTTCATAAATTTGTGGAAGTCCAATCTGTGATACATCTAACAAGTGGAGTGTTTATCCTAAGACTTATGAAAGTTGTAAAGAAGAGTAGTCAGGGTTTTCATATGATCAGTCAGAGTTATATTTGAGTGTCTGTAATAAGGACTTGGAGAAGCAATGCAGTGAAGAATCAGATGGAGTGCAACTAGCTGAAGTTTTTCCTCAATCATCATCTTCACCCATAGATGTTCCTTATGATTTGGAGCAGTTTGGGGCTTACACACAGAGTTATCAGCAGATAAGCCCTTTTGATGAGTATGATGAGCTACCTCATCATACAGCTTTGGACATCAGTCTTATCCAATCTTATATTAAAGCAGCTTGCGCGAGCAGCTACCAGTTTGGGAACAAGTTTGACGATATTATTTATGAGTTCCCACCCAACCCACCTTTTCTGGATCATCACACAGGTTAGCATTTTTTGAATAAAATATTCTTGCTTTGGTTGGTAACCAAAGACAAGGAAAAACACTTTTACATTAATAAAATTGCTTAGGTAGTTACATTGGATTTTTTATTACACCTAACATTTTTATATCATGCTTAGAGTAGGAAAATAGGCTCCTCAAAGTGAATATTTACTTCTAGCATTTTCTTTCTATACTTGGGAATAAATAAATTTTTAGTTAAGTTTTTCCCTTGAATAAAGCAACTTTTGGATCATTGGCTCTTTTTCATAAAACTTGTGCTACTGAGGTTTTCTTGTCAAGTTGAGATGTTTTTACAGGATATGGAAATCGGAGCTTTTGGTGTTCTTGTATGCTCTCCTTGCATAAAAGACTAGATCGAGCACACGTCCCGCAGATGGAGCCAGATGTTACCAACTATTTTGTACAATAGTTGAACCTTCCATTGAGCTGCCAATTGATGAACATGATCCATGTTCATATCCAGGGTATCAAAGGTTCATAATTTTGTGCCTAGCCAATTTTGGCTAGTCTTTTTTATTTTTACGCTGAAATGACCATGCCCCATGGGGTTGTTGTAATAAAGTGTGCTAGTAGGGGTTTTGAGTGGCTCGGTCCCCTAAGACATAATTTTCAACTAAGGTATTCCAGGGAGTTTTTTCCCTTGTCAATTATGCCTTGCCTTTAGCCGAGTATAATCGATGAGTTTTTCTCCCGCCTCCTCCAAAGTTGGAATGCCCGATTTTGAATTTTGGGCCTTGGGGGGTTATTAGATTCCAACTAGTGAATATAAACCTACTAAACAATATTTGTATGTTCTATAGTCATTTTCTAAGTCCTGGAATGCATTAAAACATTGTCTGAAAAAAAATTTCCCAGACACAGAACTTTTCAAGTCTTTTATTTTTTACTATAGAGAAATAATTAAATTTTTCAATTAATTAAAACATTTTTACTATGGTTTAATTGAAAATTTTCAAATTGAAATAATTAAGTGGTCAGGGTGGTGTTTTTGGCAAATAAAGACTTGCTTTCTAAGCCAAAACACTCATTTAACCCCTAAACACACTTATTTTAAGTTTTAGTCGATCATATTTCTCTAAATTAAATATTTCCTCAAAATTAATAAATGAGGAATATTTAATTAAAATAATCATTATTCTATTAAATGGAGAACATCAAAATATCTACAAAAAAGACCAAATTGAATAAAGTAAAGAGCTAATTAGCTCGGCAAAAAGCATCTGGGATGATTCCAATCAAGTCTAGACTGATTTGAGTCGGTATCGGAGTGCTACAGTCAACTTCACCTTGGGATTTGTGCCTCTCTCCATGCATAAACGTTTTTCCTCTTTGGCACGTTTTTATTGGTTGGTTGATAATTCCAATGAGACTAGGTGGGCGCCTTGCCTAGGTGGAGGCCACATCACCCCAATCACACCTTCCGGCACTTAGTTCAACTCCAGATCAATGCAGTTAACACCTTAGTCAGTGAGGGTTGTGCCCCCTAATCTCTCCTTAATCCATGCGCTAGGGTTTTAAACCCTATCTTTCTTCTTTTCGTATAAATACGGGTCTCTTGATCCCATTTGATATGGAGAATGTGCAAAAGAACTCTGCCAATTTTGTAACAGATATTTGATTATTGGAATAAAGTGACTTTGGAGGTCTATGCATGGGCTCTTTGTGTTTGGTTTTCATCTTGTGTGAGGTGACATCTTTCTTACCCTATTCTCTTTCTTTTGCAAAATATTTGATCAATGCTAGCTCAGGAGGGCTATAAATCTAGCACGGTAGGATAGCCATTTAGAGTCTTAACTTGGTTATCTATGCAAAATTTCTTGAAAGTCTGAAGTGGACATGAAGTAGTTAGTTATACCATTGTTTTTCAAATATTTTCGTAATTTAGCATTCAGGTATTTGATCATGTGTGTTGTGGATTGAGAATTGCGTTTCAAGTATCACCAAAAGTGGAGAAGGAGTTGGAGCCCAACCACCCCTTCACGAAGCAAGAGACTTTTAAATCTAATACTTTCACCATGCAAGGTTTTCCGAGCACTTGATTCCAACTTCAAAAAACACGGCTAAAAGGGGCTCTTCCTCATCCTTCTTAATCAAAACTTAAAATATTTTCCTCAATTACAAGATCCACCCCTCCTCCTTCTTCTTGCTCTTCCAGATCTACCTCTTCTTTCCTCTATCTATTTTTTACTTTCTTGCTTCTCTTTTTTCTCATTGGTTTCACCTTCTCTTCTCTTGCTTTTTTGCCCACTTTCTTCACTCTTTTTCGCCCTCTTTCTCTTAATTTTTGCAGCCACTTTCTTCACTTTTTTTCGCCCTCTTTCTCTTAATTTTTGCAGCCACTTTCTTCACTTTTTTTCGCCCTCTTTCTCTTAATTTTTGCAGCCACTTTTCTTCTAATTGGCTTCTCTATTTTTATTTTTATTTTTTGCAGCCATCTTCTTCTTTGTTTGGCTGTCCCATTTTCCTATTTTTTACAGCCAACTTTTCTCTTTGTTGGCTGTCCTTTTTCTCCTCCATTTTCAGCCTTTTTAGGCACTTTTTGCAGCCACTTTTTGGCACTTTTTGAGCCCTTTTCCTCCCCTGTTTGCAGCCACCTTTCATCTTTTTGTTGGCTGCCTATTACTTCCTTTTTGCAGCCATCTGATTCCTTCATTGGCGGTCTCATTTCTTTATCATTTTCAGCCTTCTTTCACTCTTTTTTGCATGTACTTTTTTCCTAGTGTTGATTCAAAAAAATACTAAAAAAATTGCAATTTCATACTTGGATTAATTTCAATATTTTTGCATCTAGATTATTTTTGTTTGTTAACAATAATGGGTGCATGAGTATTTGATTTTCTTGTGTAGGTACTAAAGACAAAGTGAACCAAGAGAGAAAGTCCAAAGGCTTGAAGATTGAAGAGGAGTGCAAAACAAGAAGACAAATACAAGCATAAAATTGCATCCTTGTAAAAGCCATTAAGGCTTATTCATCTTCTTAGTTTGCAATTTTTCTTTTTCAAGGGTTAAAATCTCTTTCATTGTAATCATTAATAAAAAGGACTAGTGGTGTTAAGCCTCCCACATTTTTTTCTACTTCCCCTATTTGGGGGAAGTGTGTCTTGCGTTTTTCCTTGCATAGATTAGAGTTCTTTTTAGACTTAGTTTATTTTCCACTAATTGCTAGATTTAATTTTATCACTTGCATGCTACTTGCTTCACGCGTATCTTTGCGTTTTAATTGATATTTCATAAAAAGAACCTAAAGACTCTTGAACTTGTCAAAGGACAAGTCAAGAGCACTCTCTATCGGAGAGCATTTTGCATTGCATTCGCATCATAGATTAGATAAGCCTCTTGAATCTCACCATAAAGTGGATCAAGAGAACTCTCTGTTGGAGAGTTGTGTTTGTTAATAAAATCTTCAACTCACACATCCCCTAAAATTGGAACTTACTATTCTACAGTATGTATGCTCTACCCGTTCGGGATACCCAGAAGCACTGTAACTTGTTAATTCGCACACTTAACTCCAAGTATAGTCATAATAAAATCTATCACCCCATAACTAACGAACTGGCGTTGAACGCGGTAATATTTCTAAGTGGGCAAATCTTTACTGTGGGAGTTGGGCAGACCTCCTCGTTTGCAGTAGTTGGAAAGTTATTGAACACCTTGCTGTAAACTGGACGGTCAAACATGTATTCGAATGAGGCCAATTAGAATATTTTTTCGGTTAGCTTTCCAGTACCTTGCGTCCCGGTTGGAAATTCCCTTAGCCTTAACAAACAATATCATCTTAAAAAATACACAATAAAATCGACCAATAGCATTTGCAAAACGATTTCGCAAACATCAAAGACTTGTATTTCAGCATCCCCATCACTTTGACTCCATTTTTGGCACTGGTCTTTTAATTCTTCCGCATTATTTGATCTGGACCATTTGTCTTGTTTATGCTAAGTTATTCATGCGTGGATGCTTTAATTTTCGTCTTCGTGTTCAATTTATATCGTGTTATGCAAATAGCAACATGGATTGCCTAAATTGATTATTGTGTATATCAAAACTCCTAAACTACACTAATTCACACCATTCATCTAAGAACACCTTAAAAACAACAAGAGCCTTAGATAACTCTTTTTTAGGGACTATCCCCCTTGGCTTCGTTAAGAGTTAGCATAAACGGAGGAGCTGGAATCAGGTGACAACACCTGGCTCTTTGCTTGTCCCCAAGGCCACACCTTTCCCACTTGGAAAACAACAGTCCAGAAGATTTCTACTTACGGTGTGCATTCAGCGAACAACAAGGTTATCAGTTCAACAATCTGTTGCTTATGGTCTTGTGGCACGTGAGCATATCTTTGATAGGAAAGATAGAACAAAGAATTATATAGATTCAATGTAGCCTGGGGATTATATAAAAGTCAACATTGGAACAAATAAGGACCAAAAAATGATAAAAATTGGTAAAGGCACTTCTGAATAGGAAAGGAACGACTTACTTATGACAACCTTAAAGCATATTGGGAGGATGTCTTTCAACACACTACCTTTTTAAAACAAGAAATCAAAAAAGTTAAACCTTTTCGCCAAAAATTGAGACAAATCAACCTAAGTTATCCCCCATAGTAAAAAAGGAGTTGGAGAAGATGTTGGCTGCTGGGATCATTGCACCAACAAGGCACTCATCTTGGTGCTCTAACTTGGTGGTTCTGAGAAAGAAGACTGGGAGCATAAGGATATGTATAGATTTCAGAAATCTAAACATAGCATGTCAAAAGGACAATTTTTCGTTGCTCAATATGGAAACTCTTCTCCAAAGAGTAACAAGTTCTTGAATGATGTCCATGCTGGATGGATTCTCAAGTTACAATCAGGGGCTGATAAACAAAGAAGATAGGCACAAAACTACTTTCACCGCACCCTGGGGGTACTTTTGAATATTTGAGAATGCCTTTTGGTTTGCCAAATGTTGGTGCTACTTTTCAAAGGTCCATGGACTATGCATTTAAAGAATTGATTGGAAAAATCATAGATATTTACCAAGATGACTTAATGGTTTTCTCAAAATAAAGATCAAGTCACATAAATGATCTTAAGTAGGGATTTGAAAGATGTAGAAAATATGGTATCTCTCTAAATCCGGCCAAGTCAATCATAGGAATAGATGAAGGAAAACTATTGGGACATATCATTTAAATTGATGGTGTTAAAGTAGATCCAGAAATAATTGAGGCCACTGAGAAGATCCCTTTGCCTAAAAATGTAAAAGCTTTCCAATATTTTAACGCTTATATCAATTTCATAAGAAGATTCATTCCTAACCTAGCAAAATTAATGAAACCATTGCATAAATTGTTGAAAAAAGATGCTAAGTTTGAGTGGACGAATGAGGGACGATAAGCCTCCAAGTGTATTAAAGATGTCATTTCTAAGCACCTGTCTTAGTCAACCCAAACTATTCTAAAGATTTCATAATCTTCTCCTTCGCCTCAGAAGATACCATTGCGGGGGTCTTGCTCCTGAAAAACAATGAAGGATTTGAGCAACCCATCGCTTTCATGAGTTGAGCCTTACAGGATTCAAAACTGAAATATACAATTATGGAAAAGCAGGCATATGTCGTGGTAAAATCCTTAAAGCATTTCAAAACATATGTTGGATATTCAAAAATAATTGAGTATGCGTCGCACGCTGCAGCCAAGGATATCTTGTGTCAATAGGATTGTTTAGGCATAAGGGGTAAGTGGGTGTCTAAAATAAAAGAGTATGACTTAGAGATTAGACCCACCAAATTAATCAAGGGACAAGGTCTGACCAAGATGTTAACTCAGGGAAATGAAGAGGCCTTGGGGATGGTATGTCAGCACTAGTCATGCCCGAGAGCTTCATCGTTTAGATCATCATTGGTATTCAAATATAATATACTTCCTTCTTAACTTTACATGCCCTATTCATCTTAAAGGTCATAAAAGAAGGGCTCAAGGTTAAAGGCCACCAGGTATTGCATTACCCACAAAGGACTAGGTTGCAAGAACCCAAATGGATTAATACTTAGGTTTGTCAATGAGCAAGAGTCTAAACAACTCTTAGCTGAGTTTCATTCAGGATTTTACAGGGGGCACTATGCAGTAGATACAACAGCCCACAAAATCCTCAAAGCAGGTTACTGTTGGCCCTCCATATTCACAGATGTGCACAAGTTTGTCAGGAGTTGCCAGCAATGTCAACTATTCACAGGGAAGCAAAGGTTGAAAGCCCCTGCCTTTCCAACCAGTAGAAGTTCTAGCCCCTTTCCAACAGTGGGGACTTGATTTCATCGGTCAGTTCAAAGATAATTCAAGTAACGGGTATAATTGGATTCTAACAACAACTGATTATTTCACCAAGTGGGTAGAAGCAATTCCCACTAAGAAAGCTACCGATAAAGTTGTTATGGATTTCCTAGAGGGAAGAATCATCACAATATTTGGTGTTCTAGCAAAAATAACAACTGACAATGTGAAGGCCTTCAATTCAGCATAGTTCACATCATTTTGTTTCAAATATGGCACTGTCCTATCCCATTCATCCAACTATTATCCCCAAGGTAATGGTCCTACAAAGTCCAACTATAAGAACTTAATGACCATACTTAAGAAAACAATTGGAAATAATAATAAGTCATGGGATAGTAAAATTAAGTAAGCACTTTGGGCTAACAAAATAACTAAGAAAAGTGCAACCGGAAAGACACCTTTCGAGCTGGTGTATGGCTTAATTGTTTCCTTGCTCATCTACCTTAAACTGCCAATGTATCGAATGCTTCAAGAGTATGAATTAGAAGAGGATGCCATGCCAAACAAAGTGAATCAAATAATTGAATTGCATGAGAACCGAAGGAAGGCCCTTGACCAGAGTATCAGGAATCAAGACAAAGTAAAAAGGACCTTTGACAAGTCTGTTGAAAAAGGCCCTTTCAGATTGGAGATAAGTTCTATTATGGGACAAGCAAAGGGAAAAGCTTAGCAAGCATGGAAAATTTTACAGCCTTTGGTTGGGGCCATTCGCCATCTATGACGTAGTCGACGCCTATTCATTTCTGCTCAACAATATGAAAGGAGAAAGGTTGCTCTTGTTAGTGAATGGGCAATAATTGAAGTTGTTCTTTAGTGATGATATATCTAATTCCCATGGGGACATTCTCAGGGCTTTTCTAAACCCTTTCTCCTTTTCCTTTCAATCTTTCCTTTTTGTATACTAGTTTTGTACAATACTTTTGTATACTATTTTGTATCATAGTTTTTGTATATTAGTTGTTGTCTATTATTTTTGTATACTAACTTTGTATATTATGTGCAATTTATATTTTCATTTGGAATTTGATTATCTATGTATGGGACTGATGGGATTTAGTTTTGTGCAGGAACCAGAGATTTCAGGATTCTCGCCCACTCTTTTTTATTGAAGATCAAATGAGCCTACGTCCCGCAATTGGAGCTAGATGTTATCCACTAAGTTGTGCTTAGGGGATTTCCAATGAGCCACCAAGGATTAGAACAAGTCACCTGTCCCTAGTCAATTCTCAGAAGTTCCAAGGTTTCATTAGGACCAATTCTTGGTAACCTTCTTTTAATTTTTCACATGTTTATACCCCTCGAGGATATTGTAATAAGATGTTGTAGCATGATGAAGGTATGTAATAGACTTGGCTTTCCTAGGACCTAGATATTGAGTCAGCTATTCCAAGGTGTGTTTTCCCTTGTTAATTATACGTACTCTTTAGTATTGTATAATTTTCGAGTTTTTAACTCGCTCCTCCAAAGCTGGAATGGTCAGCTGGGTGTCCGAGCCTTAGGAGGTTATTAAAGTTTAAGTGCCAATGTATATTACCATGCTAGGTACTATTTTGAGTCATTACGAATATGTACTAAGTCCCCCTTAGGTTTTTTTAATTTTGAGAATAAAAAATTTTCCCATAGAAACGAGTTAATTTTTTAATAAGTTAATTGTAACAAATCAAAGTGACCTAAAAGTGTGGTCTAGAGGGGGAATTTGCCATGGGGGTGCTCGTTTTCAAACTCAAAGCACCCTCTTTACACCAAAACCCACTTTCTCAAGTATTTGAGTGATTATTTATCACTTAAATGAAATTCTCTCCAAAAAAACAAAAAGTGAATAAAAAATCAAAAAAATAGAAAATATAGAGAAAAATCCCATTCCTAAATCAATGGAAGCTTGTCCCAAACATGTTCCAAGTTAAATGAGGATCATGTTGGAGTTGATTGAAGATCAAATCGGCTTGATTCCATTCATATCTATGCAAGTCAAGTTTGTCCAAGGTTAAGAGGGGCGCATTCTCCTTCATGAAGGCGCATTCTATGATGTGGAGGTTGATTATTGGATGGGGATGAATCCAAGGATGGAGGGGGCGCACCTCATGTGAGGTGGTGCCCTACCTTTCTACTTAACTTGCCCAAATCCAATGATTCTCTCAAGAAGACTCGCCCTCATCTCCATAATTTGCTCAATGCACCCCCCCCCCCCCCCCCCCCCCCCCCCCCCTTCNTTCCAGTTAGCTAGTGCACCCCCTAGGGCTTGGTTATTCTATAAAAGCGAGTCCTTTCTCCTACATTTGATGGATAAAAAGAATCTCTGCTCATGTAATGCTTTATAATTTCTTTCTTTTATTGAATAAAGTGGCAAACTTGGAGGTCTCTATGGTGCAAAGTTTGATGGTGTGAATGCTTGATCTTCATTGAGGTGATATTTAGCTGAGTTATATTTCTTTATATGCAAGCTTGTAGATCTTCTTTCTAGCTTAGAAAGCTATTGCTAGTCCATAGAGTAGGCATTTGAGGTTTTCAATTTGCTTACTTGCGCTTGGTTATTTGAGATTTGAAAGTATCAAACTGTAGTCGATAATATTGATTCTCTTTTTGTCTCATTTAGTTGATCACACTAGATTTGATCTCGTTTGCTTGAAGTTGTGTAGCTTTGCAGAACACCAAAGGTGAAGGAGGACTTGGAGCTCGGTTGCATTCTCTTTCTCTTCACTACATTTTTTCTAAGATATAATGTTTTTTGTACTACAGGCAACTCCTCTTCTTCACAACATTCAAGCTTGGGCTTGAGGGCTTCTCTTCCGTCTCTTTAAACTTCTAAAACACTCGTTCTAGGTTACTTTTATTCTATGCTAACAAGTAGAGATGTTTTAAAGTCCATTTTATATATTTCTTGTTACATGTTTTATGAATATCTAAAGAGTTTTAAAGTTAATATAGCAAAGCCAGATCTAATCCTAATTTGTTAACACTTGAAGCCTTGAATTTTTTAAAATTTTACAAGTATTAACTTTTTGTAATTTTATGTACATTTTTTGGACTAATCCACTAATTTAGAAAATATTAGTTTCGTGGTCTTTTCCTTTTTCTCACAGAAAAGCGAAAGCACTAGGTGGAATTTTGAAGAAGTGAGCCATCCAAAAGACCCATCTTAAAATTTCTTCCAAATATTCTAAGCCTTTTGATCATATTTTTAAAGGATCAAAGGCATTCTTTCTTAAAAGAGAAATTGTAACCAGTATTAATTAAAAACAAGTGAGCTTTAAACTACTTCCTTGCAAGCATCACTTGCAGCAATATACCCAGCTTCAGCTGTACTCTGCGCTATGGTTTCTTGTTAAACCAAGAGATCATTGAAGATCCCATACTGAAACAGTAACCTGAAGTACTTTTCTAGTCTACTGCAATGCCAGCCCAATCTGAGTCAGCGTATCCTGCTAACAATACTCCACTACTGGAAGTATACCTGAGCCCATAAGTGATAATACCTCGCACATATCTAAGTACATGTTTGGCAGCTACCCAGTGTATGTGCTTCAGATCAAACATGAACTGACTCAGAGTATTCACTGTGTAACATATATCTGGTCCAATGAGCTGTCGATACAAGGTAGAGTCCACATCTTTTGAATTGGAGGATGAGTCTCGCAACTTCTTCAAGTTGGTTATCATGGGCACGCTCATGGACGTGCAGTCCTGCATCCCAAATCTTTGCAAGATGTCCACTGCATTCTTCCCTTGTGTTAGGAAGATCTTGCCTCGCTTATGCCAGACCTCTAGGCCAAGAAATAATGCATCATTCCAAGATCTTTTATTTCAAGTTTAGAGGTAAAATCCCTCTTACACTTGGCCTTTTCTTTCTTAATGTTGCTATTAACAGCATGCTTGATTCTGTAGAGCCATTATTGATGTAATTGTAACTTCGAAATGTATTCATCCGTATATCTTATGTATTGTACCCCAATGTTTATTCCAGGATGTGTCTGTAATGTATTTGAGTCATGTCATGCCCCGATGTTTATTCCGGGAAATTTCTATAATGTAAACAAGTCATGTCAAGTCATTGTGTGTAACCCTCCTATTGGTCAAGGGTTAAAGTCCCCGCAATTGTGGGGCCCTGGGGTTATTAGACTATCCTAGAGAAGTCGACCCTAGGTGAGTCATTGTAAGTCGGGGCAATAGTTCCCACCGTTGTGTTAAGGATAACCCTCCTTGTTGGTCGGAGGAGGCAAAGTCCCCACAAGTTGTAGGGCACTAGGGTTATTAGACACTCCTAGAGATGTCGATTCTAGTAAGTAATTGTTAAGTGAGGCCGACATGTTGGAGTGGGTTTCAAGTGAACGAAAGAATATAAATAGAGAGTGAGCCTCTCTATTTAACACACACACATTCACTCATTGGGGCACATGAGTGAGAGGAGAAGTTGCTGGGACAAGAGAGAGACTACTGCTGTCGAGAGATCATCTTTATGTTTTCGGGTTTTACTTTTGGTGCTGATTCTATCTCTGAGGAAGTTGCGGGGTTTTCACCTTTATGGTTTCCCCGAGGAAAATTCTTTATGTCTCTTGTCTCTTGTGTTTTATTGTTGTGCATGTCATTCTCTCAGTTAAAGATCCTAAGATCATAATGCTAGCTTGAATGATAAAAATCACAGCCATCTTGATGTTATCACTGACTTTCCTGTCGATCTGGGAACAACTTCCCACACATCATTATACTCTTCAATCATAGCACCAATCCATACCTATTGATTCGTTGTGGAAGGTTCAGCATTTATGAGCTGACTCATAAGACCTGAGTACTTCTGTGGCCTTATGATTTCTCTAAAAGTCTCGGGAAAAGCTTTATGCTTCTCAGCTACTTGTACCATTTCTCGATACCAGGCAGGTCTCCTTTTGGAAGGAGGAACTTCAAGCAGTTCTTCTAGTGGGTTTTCAGTTTCCTCAGGTAAATATGGAATTTGATTCTCAAATTCCTCTCTCCCTCTGAACTTTTGAATCTGGAGTCTCAGAAGAAGGTTCTTCATCTTTCTTTGAAAGATCTTGTGTTCGACGAAACACATCTTCCCTTTTGATTCCTTCTTCTTGGCAAAAGTCATCAAACTCTTAAGACTCATACTCATCTCCATTATCTAACCTCAAGATACGGATGTGTCTGCCTGTCTGATTTTCAATTAGAGCCTTGAACTCTTTGAACCTGTCAAATGTTTCACTTTTGTCTTTGAAGAAGTAAATCCATGACTTCTGAGAATGATCATCTATGAACAAGACATAATACAAGCACCCAATCAAGGAGGGTGAAGACATGGGCCCACAAATGTCAGAGTGAATCAAATCCATTATTCCTTTAGATCTGTTCTTGCTTCTGGAGAAGGATTTCTTAGTGTTCTTACCTAGAGCACAAGCTTTGCAAATTCCATCATGTTTGGGAGAAACCTCTAGCATACCCGTAACCATCTTTTGTAGGCCTAGAAGAGCTGTATAGTGGAGGTGTCCAAACCTCCAATGCCACAACTCACATGGATCAATTGTGTGGTGAACCAGGGCATGAGTGGAATTTCCAGAAGCCTTATAAAGACCTCCTTCTCGAACCCCAATTTGTACAACTGAGCTTAGTTTCTCATTCTTTGCCCATAATAGGACCTTCTTGTCCATGAAGAGGACTTTGTAGCCCTTGTCCTCTAAGCCAGCAATAGAGAGGAGGTTTTTCTTCAAACCAGGAACATATAAGACGTCATCAATATGCAAGACGATACCTGGATCAAGTTTAAGTGAGGTTGAGACAACTCCTTCAATCTTGTAAGTGGAGTCATCTCCAAGTTCCACTTGAGTAGTGAACTTCTCCTTTCTGTAGCTGGTGAGTGCTCCGCGATTACCTGTCATATGTCTGAAGCACCACTATCTACTAACCAAGAGTTAGCATTGTCAGTGATGGACCCAAAGAGACCAGAGATCAGGTAGTATTCCCTTCTAAGTTCATCTTCTTTGGTAGCCTCGGTACTCTTCTTCTTCTTCTTCTTCTGCAATAGAGGCTTGGAATCTTCTTTTGAACTTCCTCTTGGGTTGCCTGCAATCTTTAGCAAAGTGCCCGATCTTATGACAATTATAGCATTCCACCTTTGAAACATCAATGTGCTTACCTTGTGGTTTCTTTCCCTTCTTTTTCTGTGGAGAGGGCTTCTTGAACTTCCTTGTGTTCGCTGTAAGGGCAAGGTTTCCTTCCTTAGTACCAGTTGCCTTGCTTGAAACTCTTCCTTCTTCTTCCAAGCAATCATGCCAAAGTCTATCAAAGTTTGGCTGATTTTCACGTCCACTCACTGATGCCAAAAAGGTTTCCCAAGAGTTTGGGAGACCATCGAATACAATCTATACAAGGTCATCATCATCCACAGTAATACCAATCGCAGTAAGTTGGTCTCTTACCTGCGCAATCTTTGTGAAGAAAGGTCCAACTCCTTCATCCCTGTTCATCTTCGGTGTTCAAAGTCTTTTCTTCAAAACTCTCTTCTGACTGGGATCCTTCTTTTCATACAGATTTGTCAAGGTGTCAAAGCATTCTTTGGCAGTCTTCAATGATGTGATGGTGGGCATCAAAGTTTCATCGACTGAGTCATAGATGATCCTTCTAGCCTTTGCTTGCTTCTTCTTTAAAGCGATCTTGCCAGCATTAGATGTTGGTTCTATTATGGTGTTGAACACCAAGTCATCTAGGTCATTTTTCTCCGGGATGGCTGTGAGCCTAGCCTTCCAAGAGTTATAGAATCCTGAACCTTCAAGCTTCTCTTCTAGTCTAAAAGGATTGGTCGTCATCTCTGCTATACAAGTAGTTATCTAAGTCTGCAAAATGTCCCAAGGTCTAGGAAGACAACAGTAATCTACCTCTTACTGGGTCTTCACATGCTAAGCTCTGATACCATGTTGAATTTTAGCATTAGCGTGTACTCTTAAAATTTTGCAGACTGTAGCATAGATAACAATAACAAGTGCAGTAGATAGATCAACACATCACACACAAAGAACATAAGAGTTTTTCATGAGGAAACCTTTCAAGGACAAAAACCGCAAGAGCATTAGTAATTCAACTCTTAAATGAGATGACTGAGTTTTTCAATCTCAAAATTCTGCGATGAATGTTTTTCAATGATACTCAAACCTTAGTAGGCTTGACCACAAATTTCCACAAGTACAAATTACATAAGAAAAACCAGAATTTACTTTTTACTACTGCCCAGAATTTACTGTTGCCCGGAATTTACTTTTTGTTGCTCGGGTTCTGTATTGCTGCCCGAAATTTACTTCCAGCTGCCTAGACCAGTTTCTCTACTGCCCGGACCAGTTTCTCTGCTACCTGAATTTGCAGCTGCTGCCCAGAGTTGCCCGAACCAGTTTATATGTTGCCCGGATACCCAACAACATGCCCAGATGCTGAAGCAAGCTACCCGAGCCTGCCTCAGGTTTGCTCACTGCTGCCCGGAAGTAGGGCAAACTGCCCAAGTCTGAACAAAGGCTGCCTGGAGGTGTATTGGAGTCGCCCGAGGTTGAAGTCACCCTGCCAGAAGATCTGGTAACCTGCTAGCAGGCTTCCCGTGAAGTGTTACAGCTGCCCGAGATGAGTTAGGGCGGTCTGTTAGGACTACCCGAATCTACAACAGGCTGCCTGAACTCTACTATTATAGCTGACCGAGACTCTTGTGGAGAATATGGGTTGCCTAGATGAGTGGAGGTTGCCCTAGATCCACCTCTTCAGCTGCTCCTTCTGCCCAAACTACCTCTGTGTTAGACTATGAGGCAGACCGAGGTTTCTGTGAAGGACTTAGGGCAGCCCGTGAAGAGATAGGGCTACCCTAGATGCACCCTTTTGTAGTTATGCAAACCCTAGTTGTGAAGATGAAGCCCTAGCTATTATTGTTGTTGACCGAGAGAGCAAGGAGAGATGCCCTAGCAGAATTGAAGATCAATTGTTCATAAGTGATACCCTAGTTACTTAGGGTTAGGCTGTGGCTGATGAAGATGAAGATGCCCTAGCTAGAAACCTCCATGCTAGGGCATAAACCAACATCAAAAAACTTCTCTCCTTCAAGGACCAGCGAAAACCTCTTTTGGAACAGCTTAATGATGATGAGCAAGTGCGTAAAAATAAAATGAGTTGATCTTCTTTTATAAAGATGCCCTAGCTAGAAACCTCCATGCTAGGGCATAAACCAACATCAAAGATCTTCTCTCCTTCAAGGACCAGCGAAAACCTCTTTTGGAACAGCTTAATGATGATGAGCAAGTGTGTAGAAATAAAATGAGTTGATCTTCTTTTATAGCCTTTGAATCACCTGGATGTGGACCAAAACTCAAAAGAACAAAATAATAATATTTTATTCTGTTATCTTTTTTACTTTTACCTTTAGTGGTACTAAACGTCTTTTTGTACTTTTACTTTGACTCCTTAGTGGTCTAAGGGTCCTTATGTATTTTTTAGTTTTACCTTTAGCCTTCTTCAAGTGCCCTGTGGTCAAAACAAGTGGTCATAGGGGTCCTTCTTCCCCACTCAAAGTACATCATCATAAATAGAGAGAATTACTAATGCTTTTATCTCACACTCCTTGTGCAACCAATATCGGGTACTAGGTGTCTTAACCAAGGGTAGCTAAAGCCTTGGAGAAGATCACAAAGCCCACAGATCGAGGGTAGGAGTGTCTCACATGCCCAGACCGGGTCTAGGACTTACAGTGATGTCCTGGTAACTGATCAGGTGCCTCAGCCATAGGCTTCATAATTTGACCCAAGGTCAAATACTTGATAACTAACCAAGCGCCTCCATTTTCCCGGAGAATGGCCCTCGACCCTAAGCTAAGTCCCCCAATACTAGACCGATTCATCTTCTTGGTAACTGACCAAGTACCTCCATTCAAAGAATGGCCACTCAACTCTAGGCTGAGTTCTCCTAGTGCTAGACTGGTTCCACATCCTAGTCCTCAACCAAATGTCCCCATTCAACAGAATGGCTACTCAACTCAAGGTTGAGTTCTCCCAGTGTTGGACTGGTTCCACATCCTAGTCCTTGACCAGATGTCCCCATTCAACAGAATGCCTACTCAACTCAAGGTTGAGTTCCCCCAGTGCTGGACTGGTTCAACAGAATGGCTACTCAACTCAAGGTTGAGTTCTCCCAGTGTTGGACTGGTTCTACATCCTAGTCCTTGACCAGATGTCACCATTCAACAGAATGCCTACTCAACTCAAGGTTGAGTTCCCCCAGTGCTGGACTGGTTCCACATCTTGGTCCTGACCAGATGTCCCCATTCAACAGAATGGCTACTCAACTCAAGGCTGAGTTCCCCCAGTGCTGGATTGGTTCCACATCTTGATTCTTGACCAAATGTACCCATTCTCCTAAGAAAATGGCTCTTGATGCTGCTCAACAAAAATCAACACTAAGGTGGCTCTTATAAAAAGCAAGAAGTAAGACTCTAACCTAAAAACCAAAAAGAGATGACTCCAAAGATGGAGAACCAATCCAAAATAGAAATGTACAAAGAGAGATGATCCAGAAGAAAAATCTACAATGAGAGTGGATTTGGAATTTGTGCTACAAAAATGGTGAATTTATCATGTTGCACTAGAAGCATCTTTCCTAACATCTGGATTTCAAAGCCAAATGAAAGAATCTGAAAATAGTCCTCTATTTGAGGAAGAACTAGAAGAGGAGCTATAATGGGTAGTATTTTACTGCATGGAGTGGGGAGCCTATTGTTGTGACCTGGATGAAGTTGTCCTTTGCTAGGATGCGGCCAAGACTAGCCACATCACTAGTGTTGGGCAGAAGTGGAGGTGGTCCTCCGTGTCCTAACTGATCTACACTCAAAAGCAATACTGCCATCTATCTGTCTATTAGTGCCCCTAGAAGAAGACAACACTAGAAAGAAAGAAGTAATTCACCAAGTGAAGGCAAGTCCCAACTATGAATACCGTTGGAGTATGAAGGAGGGAAGCCGAAGGGCCTCCTGCAAGTACAAGGCCAGGCATCTCTGATCGGGATATTTAAAGAAATTGGTCAAAGTCTGAAACTCCGTGAGAAGAAGGTCCCTAAAAAAACAATGGAACCACCGACAAATCTTGTAGTAGATTGGGCACCAAAAGATGAAGTTCTCTTAAATGTCAACCTCTCGAAGGTTGACATTTAGCCTAAAAGAATACAAAGAGCGTGTGCCCAATGGTGGAGTATGTAATGCGGTCAAACAATGAGACCGTCCCTCAAATCCATGAAATGTACAACATAAAAGGCAATCTTTGAATATAATCCACCTTGAGGGTTGATCTAAGTGACCTACACGAATTGTTTATGAATGTCGTCTCCGATGATTCAATTCAACACTCGCCTAGTAGGTAAGACGTAACCAAGCGCTTCAAGGAATACCTACATGGAGGAAGTCAGTCCATCGCAATAACAATAGATGCCAAAAGATCTGAAACCCCCACATACCAACACCTAGTGCAGCCTAAAGGGATAGCCGAGGCAATGGACTTTGATGAGAGATACGCCAAATATAGGTATTGATTTCACCCTTCCCTCGAGTCAATAAAGCTCCAAAGGCGATGTAAGAGTGAGACAAGGTTGAACACAATCTCAAGCCATAAGGGTTGGGCATCGAACTCTGCAAGTAAAATGGGTTGAGGTACTCTCTATTTGCTTCTAATGATGCAACGGAGGAGGAGGATGTACACTCTCTCTATTGAAGACCAAACAAGGTCTAGTAGGTAAGCCCCCAAATCTCTAAGCCACAGAGGATCGTGGGTCAAATGAGAGTGTTCATGAGAGACATCTTGGACCATATGTGCTAAAAATGGTGTCTGAAGCAATGTCTCTCAAGAAGGCCAAGGATCGATATCTTTTCTTGACTCGGGGCTGAAGGGCATGCCACAAGATAAAACGAGGTCTTATGAATTGTACCCTGAAATACGTAGGAAATAGTGATCTCGATCTCCTCCCCTCTAAATAAGAAATGAAGATCAATGAGAAGATTCTTTGACCCGTTGAAATTCATGACCTTGGTTTTACCCAAGTTGACTATAAACAAATGATGATCACAAAAGAGGGCCAAGGCATCCAGCTATCTCTGCAGCCTCTCCAAAGATGAGGCCAAGAGAACCACATCATCAGTGAAGAGTGGGGTAGAGTCTAGATCAAGACCTGGTGGAGAAAGAACCCCTCACTGTCCTGAATGTGCTCCTGTAAGAAGTAGTCTAGCTTGTCAATGTAGATCCCAAATAAAGTGGGGGTGGGGGATATGGGACATCCCTGCTTGACCCCAATGGTATTCCTGATAAAATCTGAGACAACGTGAGCTATGCAAATAGGACCAAGCACCGACTCATATAATCTCATAATGGCATCAAGAAGGATCTTGAAAATGCCAATGTCTTTGAGCCTCTAGAATAATGCCATTCTAGGTACGGAGTTGAACGCCTTCTGAAAGTCTACAAAGCAACAACAAACTTTCAAAGAGCAATGGCGTGCCTCCTCAACGATGACCTGGAGCGTAAGAATGTGATCAATGGTCTAGTGCGTTAGTCTAAATCCAACCTAACCTCTAGCTCTTAGTTGTTTCTAGTCAAGCTCCCCAAAAATTTGCATATGGAGGACTATATGCAACTTTTTGAGAAAGTGTAGCCAACCATGATTGTTCTGTAGTTATTGGGATCTACACCATGGCTCGATTTATGGATCGAGTGAATAATATGATGCGACCAAGTCTATGGAAAACCTGTTCAAACCTGGCCAAGTCGCAATCCAGTGCGTGGAGCCCATGCTTAAAGAGTTCAACCTGGAACCCCTCTTCATCCATTGCTTTGTTGGAATCCATGACCCAGACAATCTCCTAAATAGTGTGGGGAATGACTAAGTAGCAAGAGTGGGGGAGAGATAACCTAGATAAAGGGCTGCCCCAGGATATCTTAAAGGGAGGAGGTGTGGGAATGGTGGGTAAAGATGGTATGCGAGAATTTTTTAGGGGAGTGGATAAGGGAAGTACTCAACTCCTGTCTCCTACAAGAGATGAAAAGGCATTTCTTGTGGCGAAGGAGTCAACGGTAGGAAGCTTTAAGAACGGGGTAGGAGAGGTGGTCATGAGTGAAGGCACAACGAAGTTGGGTGTAGAGGAACTTGCAATCCTCATCTTACCACTAGTTCATAAGGTAGAACCCAGGTTTTGGGGAAGGGGAGGAGAATCAAGTGAAGTGGGAATAAGTTTTAAGGGCAGCTTCCTAAATGGTAGATGAAAAACAAATGTACTTGGCAGAGGTAGAATCGAGGGATGCGAATTGTGATTTGAAAGGGTGCATCTGGCGAAGGTTGGAAGTGAAACATGTGCATCATTATATGATGACTACCTATTACCCTATATCTTATCTCCTTGCAAACTAGTCGATTTTCCATCTTCAAAACAACAACCATCATCCATTTTAGAATCTAAAATGACCCGATTCGAGACTGATTTCACCTATTATTACATCCCTATGCACAACAACACAATTTGTATAGGAATCCAAAAGACTGATTTTGCTTGTTTAGAATAGCCAACAAACAACAATTACTGCCTACGACATCAAACTTGACCATGTTTCCTCCCTGAACCATCTTGTGAGAAATATAACCAAAGATTTTGAAGTAGCTTACCCTTGGTTTCCTTTTGGACCATGCTTCCTCAAGTGAGAATCCTAACATATCTCTAGTGGGACTTCTATTCAACAAATAGAACGTTGTGTGCATTGTTTTCACCCAATATTTAATTGGAAGTGACTTTTAATCACTTCCAAAATTTTGGCTTTAATTATGTTTGGGTGACACCTTATTTCAGAGATTTTATCTCAAGCCAAGCCTCATTCAAAGCCTAACTCGAGATCTCTAATGATAACAAGTGCTCTATATTCTTATCTCACTTGGTGAATGGTTCAATTTATCTCATGGAAATGAAACCACTTTGTTGATGTATTTTACTTTCCAAGTCTTGTGATACATTGTTATCTTTTACTAAGTGTTCTTAATGTCCATGGTTTGTTTTATTATGCATCATTGAGCTATCTTCTAAGCTAAGTCACCTGACACGGGGACACGGGACACGAAGGACACGGGGATTTGAGTGTCCGACACGGGCACGGTGACCCCCGAAATTAGGACACGTAGGACACATTATATATATATATATATTTAAATATTATATATATTAAAAAAATAGACATAGATCCAAATTTTTACAAATATTCAATAGAAATCAAAATCAATGCACATTTAACATTAGTAATTACACAATTAAATCCTTCAAATCTTCTTCACCTGCACACCAAACACACTTTAGAACCCTCTCCACACTTGCAAATGATAAAAAGAAACTGAAAATTTTGATTTAAAGCAATTCTGGGCATTTTTTTAGTGGAAAACGTGTCCTATTTTCTGGACACGCACTGACAGTCCTCGGACATGCTGCAAAGACATGTCGGACACGCTCTGTCAGCGTGTCCGTGTCCGACACGCGTACACGGGACACGCAGGCCCTTTTGGACGAATCCGGTTTCATAGCAAGTTCTAAGTGTTTAATCTAAAAATCATTGTGAACACTGAATATTAAGTGATTGAATGATTATTTAGGAAACTAACTTGACAATTTCACACTTCTCATCTAAACAAGTTGATCTCCTTTCTTTTAGCTCTCCTCAAGCCTTAGATCTAGTCAACCTATAGGGAAGCCTCCCTTGTCCTTGAGAGTTGACCTAAAAGTGGGAAGTCAAGCACCGAGGTGACAGCAATGCCTCCCTTCTGAAGTTGCACTTGATAGCACTAGTGGATTGGGACTTTTCCACCTAAGTGCTAAATCAAGTTGTAACACCCTACAACATGTTTTTTGCCATATTTATAACCATTCTACTTTTTTGTTCACCATCAATTGTTTGCCTATGGATTCCTTCTTTCATGCAAAACTTGGAATAACTATTTTCTACAAGCTATTCTTTGTTATATGTTCATAAAATCCTTCTTCCACAAAATTCATATTCAACTACCACCTTATACTATTTAAATACGACTATTGAACCTTACCTCCATTTTCTGTAGAAAATCTTCTTTTATTCACACAAATAGAAAAAACACCTCAGGGTGTTGCTACAGCTTGGGATCAACGATGATAGCCTAGTTCAGATGGAAGCAAACTTTCGTAGTACTCAACTCAACAAAGGCAAAGTATATGGCAACTAGTATACCAAGTTGTGAGGGCATCTAGCTTCACAAGTTACTTGCAAGTTTATTTTATCAGGAGTTGGATCCAACGGTGATTTGTTGTGATAATTAGAGTTGTATCAAACTCTCTGAGAATCTACTTTTTCATGACAGGGCCAAGCACATTGAGATCAGATATAACTTCATCCGAAACAGGATTCACAAGGAAGCAATAGAGCTCCAATATGTACCCCACAGATCATTACGTTGTTGATATTCTGACCAAGCCCTTAGCAAAAGGGAAGTTTGAATCATTCAAAGACAAACTTGGATTGGTGCAGAATTACTTCCTTGCTAAGAGGGAATGTTGAAAATTGTAGCTCAAACAAGAACTTCCACACAAGATTACTGTCAAACGTGTAGGAAGTCGTCCAAGACAATATTTTGTAATTCACTTGATTAATAAAGTGAAAGTCGTATATTTAGTTGTTGAGTCGAATAAAATCTATTTAATACATTAATAATTTAGACTAATCTCAACCATACATCTTACTAAGAGATTAGGGTTTTGGTAGATTAGAGTTTCAACTAAAGTATAAAGGCAGGTCAAGGTAGAGGGTTAAGACATTCATTATTCACTCAAAGATGGTTCGGTCAAGTAGATTTAGAGCACCAAATAGGAGATAGTTTATCGACCAAGTAAAGGACAGTTTACTGGTCCATATAGGGCAGATCCATACCATCGTACAGAACCGTATGGACAGATCTGTACAGCCTTATGGAAAAGTCCATACACCCATACAAACTGCCTGTACAACTAACAGTGACCAGCAGGCTGTTTTCTCATTTTTGAAAGGCAGTTTTCCTCAGTAAGTGTGCAGATTTGTTCCATTTGAGCATACTGTCAGCTGTTAGTTTGACAGTCTGTGGAGGTTTTCTTGTAAAGTTTTGAATTATTAATGAAAGGCTGATTTGAAGGAGTAAATTATCTGTGTACTGTATTTGTGCCTCTGCTGTTTATTTTCCAGCGATATGCGTGACTACTGCTATGTGAAGAATTTAATTTCTGCATATTAAATAGCAGTTTATTTATTTAAGAACATAGGGAGAACATTCAACTAGAGTTAGGAAAATCTACATTAAATAACTACCCCACCTTAAAGCAAAGGTCTACAGATGTGCTTGGTCAAGTCACTTCCTGCTAAAGATGATGCCAGTTACAACCTCATATGTTTGAAGAAGGATGAAACTCTTGGGTTGATCACTCTTTATGTCAAGCCTAAGCACTTCAAAGGCACCTTCTCTCGCCGGTTCTCAATGCTAGGTGTGCCTCAACTGATTAGGAGGACTGTTGGATTTATTGTCTTCATAGTGTATGGACAACGTAGCTTCCATAAGCTGTAGTTCTTTACTTGGTTTGTCATCTATCAAGGGATCCCATCAAAACCCAAGCTCGCTACAAGTGGTCTTTTACATGGCCTCTGCCCAGTGTGCTAGTGGTTAGAGACTATCAAGCATATCTTCTAGAGTGTCGGCTCACCAGTCATTTTGGAGTTTATTCGAGGATCATCATTCTGCACTGTTGCCGAGAAAGACTAATTGGCAAATTGCTTTGTTTGGGGGTGGTTGCTTTCTTGAGCGTGACGCTTTGGATGGTCTCTAGCATTGTCTATGGATCACAATGCCTTTTGTGCTTTGAGAGCTTAGGTGTAAGTTTATGTTTGATCAAGAGATTAGTTCTTTGTCTGCATTCAGTTCTATGTGGAAAGTCGAGGTACAGTGTTTGTCCAACCTCAAAGAAGCATTGTTAAGCAAAGACACCAAGTCTTTGGATCCCTACACAATACTCTGATTTTATTTCTGCTTTAGTAATTCTCCGGAAGAGGGTGTGAAACTGATTGTATATACCCTTCCATCTTCTGCATCTCTGTTTGTTGCCTCAGGATATTGTGACAAAGATGATCCTATGTACAAGTTGGGGAAGACTTAAAGTGATCTTCAATAAGACTCATCAGCATAAATTGCAATACCACCACAATTGATGGGCCACATTTCATTTATGTCATCACCTTAGCATTCTAATTTCTTACACCTCGATGCTACCATAACAAAGTTCTATATTGTATCATTACCGGTTGCCCTTTCATATCGCTCTTAAATTTCGATCAAACAAGCACTTTGAAGTAATAAGGTAAAATAAGATAAGATAAATTTATTAATGTCCCCTCGTCCCAGGCAGGGACCAGCATTATGTTCTGTGCAAAAGTGGACTGAATAAGAAATCACTAGGGGGTATCTGAGCCTGCTTATCACAATAAATTGCCAGAGCACCATTATTGACAGGCCATGTTTCATTTATCTCAAGTAATCACCTTAGCAGCATCATGATGCTCATGTAGCAAAGCCTTATACTGTATCATTACTAGGTACCCACTCATATCATTCTTATTTAACAATCAAATAAACACTTCGAAGTAATAAGATAAGATATAATCAGATAAATTTATTAATGTCCCCAAATGACAAAACATAGGTCAACAGGACTCCCAAGTACAATCTAGCAGAAGCAATGACATTGCAAATGCCTCTATAATCATTAAAAACATTGAAAGCAAACATTTTTCCAACCAAAAAATGCACGAGAAATTTCTTGTGGAGACAGATTTTGACTATACATTCTGTTCTTGAAGAAAGGCAAACAAAAAGACTTCAACATTATCCAGACACCTAAGCAGAATTGAAATACACATCATAACCAATATTGACAACCAAGTGATCTTCCTCGAACAGTGACGTAAGATTAAAGGTGTGGAGATTTCACCACTGTATTTTTCTTCTAGAAACACCAGGGGGCCTCTAGTGAAGCTGTGTAGTATCTACTATCTACAGAGACTTACCGCCAGAGAGGATGAAATTACTTTAGTTTTATGTATCTGACCAGCTCCAGCTGCCTGATGCTTGATGGGAAAATACCTATTCTTTTCAGGGTCAAAATAGAACCCTGGCAGTTCTGCATTTAAGATATTAAAAGAAAAAGTCAGAAGTCTTATGATAAGAAGTGACACAACCTTGCCCCCAGTCAACCAACACAGTGAAGTATACCACCATGATCTAGAGCACCTATATAATTATATTTAAATATTTATAACTAAACAGCTACTTGGAGTCTTGGACAATAGAACCTCAAATAGAATAACAATTTGCCCAGAAATTATATATCAACACCAATTAAAGTTGACTATAACTGACAAGATATCTAAGTCCATGAAGGCATTCATATATAAATAAGGAACAGATCAAACTGTAGCCAAGCATGCAAAAAGTAAAATTTCCAGTAGATTTGAACAAATATCAGACTGAAGTGTCCACAGATAGCATCATCTCCAAAGCAAGGCAGTTGGGAGCGGGGAGCGGGAGCGAAAAGTGAAATTTCAAAAAGTTCCATTTTGGGAGTGTTTCTTTCGTAATACATATTTTAAAATATTTTGATGCATATATATTAAAAAAATATACAGAATGCCAAATTAGATGTCAAAAACATGAAAACATAGATTTAAACATTTAGTACACATACAACATCAATCATCTAGAGACTAGTAGCTATAACTTATAACATTGGCATCAAATGATCAATCGTCAACAAACATCAGCCTTCAAGTTTCAACATATAATATTTGCCATCAACAAACTCTAATAAATAACATCAACCATGAAATGAAACAAAGCATCATATTCATTACAAAAGAGCAATGTTATCAGAACTGGACCGGTGATTGAACCAGCAGAACCCAAAATGTGAACAGGAACAGAAACCGAACCGGAACTGGAAAAAAAACCACTCTACTAAAAAATACATAAAATATTCGTATTTTGTGAAAAAACATATATATATTCATGTGCATACATATGAATGCAAACCATTAATAAAAAATATGCAAAGTTTCTCATATATATAGCAAGTATGGGTGCAAATAACCAAAATAGCACCAAATGCAATACATCTTTGAAGTTCTGAACCAAAATACATCAACAAAGAGGCTCTAAATTTTCATAAAGAGGGCAGCAATGCGATGATCATACTGAACAACCCAATTAAGTGCATCAAAATGAGTTTGGAAGATCCTTCAGTGATCTTGCTACTATAGATATCAGAGTTAAACTTGTGTTTGATCTCAGAACAAGAGTGAAACAAGAAATATAAACCCCATGGTATAATACTTATGTTTTATATTCAGATTTTGCCAAGATAAACTCAGTTTTGTCAACAATACTTACGCCAAATTCAAAGTACTCAGAATGTCAAGAATGAAGCCACAAAGGGTTTGTAATTACAACCAATATCAGTGAATCATATGACGCCTGCAAATATCAATCTCAGATTGTATACATCCAAATGACAGTGGTGGGTAAGAATAACCCAAAGATAATTTATGAGTACATTCAAACTTCAAGTGTGTTAGCAATAGCAACCTGTTGAATCACGAATTTGGTAATCAAATCTGACTTGAGATGTGACAAGTGAAGACTTGTTACAGAAATAAGAAATGAATCAATGACTTAGACCAGCCTTCAAACACACAGTTCACATTCCAATTTGCAAGAGGAATTATGACAACGATGCAGCTTATGTTGAAAATGTTTTATGTCTGTTCGACTTCAAAACTATGATCCATCAAGATTTGAACCATTAAACAAATGAAAATCTTGTCACATATGGCATCTACCAAACAGATAAGAGGGTCGACTACGGACCGGTCGGTTCCGTAGGGTTCATGGGTGCTTTGAATCAAATTTCCTGTTTCTCTGATTCAGGCACCAAACCAAACTAGTTGGGCCTATGAACCAGTCCATTTTACCAGTTCCAGTGCGGTTCCGATAACACTGCAAAAGAGTCGTAAGATGCAACCAACAATTTAAACTTCAATGGCAGGTTTAAACTTTAAGTTCAAAGTTAAAACTTAAACTTGTATAATGTTTAAAAAATAGGCCATGATAAATATTAAATACAAAGTACTATTTACTAAGCCTTCCTATTGCCACGAGAAACTTCCATTTTCTTCTATCGTGATTTAAGAATAGGAGTAGGAGCAGCTGGAAGTGTTCGTGGAACATGAGAAGTAGTTGCATGGCCCCCACGGATTGTTGGATGGTGTGAAGATAAAGGCAAATCTCCTACATCTGGAAACTTGCTGGTGGTTGGGGGTCACATCTATGTTGTATGAATTTGATCTCTGTCGTGATCACCCAATAGTTTAGCCTCCAAGTGCTCTAATGCTATGGCTCCATCCTCCAAATTAGCCTCCTTTGGATTGTTGTCCCAAGTCAAACATGTTCTATCATTCTCGATTGCATCATAATAATGGGGCAACAACTTCAAGTGGCAGTGCACATAAACCAAGTTTTTTGCCCGATTTACATTCAAGTTGTTTCTCTTCACATTGTGGATAAAGTTGTAGGTGCTCCAATGCCTCCCTGCAAAAGAAGTGTTAACAACCTGTGAAAGCACCCTCACCGCCAATTTATGCAAATATGTGGTAGAGGAGCCATGCATGTTCCACCATTCAATAAGACTCATCCCATCTCGGTCTTTGGTTGCATGTAGATTAACAAAGACTCCATATTCACTAATGTATTTACTCAATTCGCTTCATACTTCAACACACTCCTCATCAAGGACCAACTCATCTAATGCAAGCATATACCCATTCTACACGACTAGATCTGTGTGGTTTTCTCATAAGTCCACCCCTAGGTGCTAGTGGGACCAACCAAGATGCAAAATAATATTTTGGTGTAAGGACATATGCTAGGGCATGGAGTGTAACATTCAAATTATCACAATGTTTGACCACATGTTTAAATAAATAAATACATAAATAATAATAATAAGATTAATAAATAAATACATCTCTCTATTGTTACATAAATAATAATAATAATAAATACATAATACATAAACAACATATAAATTAATAATCAACTAATAATTACTATTACCGTAAGAGGACATGACTCCTCCCAATAGGCACCTAAACCATATTTAAAGGCAGGGTTTCAATTGTAAAATATCATATATCATTTTATTCCATATATATTTACTATGAAGATGGATCTCTTCTTTATCCGGATACGGATTCTTCCATAATACACGCACTCAGTGTTACAGTGGTATCAGAGCCCCTTCTTGGGCTTAATTTCGGGCCATGAATTTTATTTCGTAAAAAAAAAAAGTAAAAAGAAAAAAAGAAAAAGAAGATAAGAAGATCCCATAAAAAGGGGAAAGAAAAAAGAACGAAAAAAAACAACATACGGTTTATAAAACCAAACCTTGGTTTTATAAACCACATAGGGTTTTATTAAGCCCTAATTCCCACATTCACACAAAAAAATAAACTATATATATGTATAATATTATTATTATTATTTTAAAAATAATAATAATAATAATCAATATTTTTAATAGTTAATTGGATTTATTATTAATTAACTATTAAAACATTATTATTATTTTTATAAAATAATAATAATAATTATTATTATTATTATTATTATTATTATCAATATTTTTTAATAGTTAATTCGATTTATTATTAATTAACCATTGAACTCATACATTAGCCATGAAGTCATTTAAAAAAGAATTGGATGAGATCTTCGATCAACTTATGAGGAAAATAGAAGAAGTACTTGACTCTAAGGAACATTCGAATGAAAAAGTTGTTGACGAGACCTTCAATGAAATAAACCAACAAAGCAAACTAGAGGCCTCCCAAGACAAAGATGTGGAAATTAAATCCCAATCCAATTTTCAAAGCTTGCAAGAAAAACATGGTAAAGAACATAAAAGTGACGAAATTGATGTCTTGGACATCAAATTGAATAACACATCCAGATTTCATGTCAATAAAAATGAAAATGTGCCCACAAGTATAACGGAAAAAGCACTTGCACAATGTTCTCAACCATCTTTGCCAGACAAATCTAATGATCCGATTTATGGAGTTGAAAGTCGGAGATGTAGTCAATACCTACTTAAACAAAATGAAAGAATTTATGATGGTTCTACAAACACAAGTGTAGATAATGATGCAGACAAGGTGCTCTTTTCAACTATTGGTTACATTCCAAATAATGTCGAATATAGTCAGCCCATTGTTGTCGAACCAGATGACACAATAGTTTTGCATCCACATGTTTAGGAATTGCAAAAAGTGACAGTGAAGATCGACAATTCTTCATAAATGGAATCCAAAAGACGACATGGAAAAACAATAAGTACGAGTTGTATTGTTTCAAAAACTCACCACTTAAGCAAAGGGGATTACAACACAAGTTCCAGAATCATGTCCATAGAATGAAATCGATCCAAGATTTCAGTGTTTGAGTCAACACTTCAAACACAACCCATAATAAGAGAGCATCAACACTCTCAACTTTGAGGACAAAGCTTCCCTTAAGGGAAGGGCAATGTTACATAAATAATAATAATAATAATAATAATACATAAACAACATATAAATTAATGATCAACTAATAATCACTATTACCGCAAGAAGACATGACTCCTCCCAATAGGCGCCTAAACCATATTTAAAGGCGGGCTTTCAATTGTAAAATATCATCAATCATTTTATTCAATATATATTATTTACTATGAAGATGGATCTCTTCTTTATTCGGATACGGATTCTTCCATAACACACACACTATACGGATTCTTCCAACGCCTCCCTGCAAAAGAAGTTTTAACAACCTGTGAAAGCACCCTCACTACCAATTTATGCAAATATGTGGTAGAGGAGCCATGCATGTTCCACCATTCAATAAAACTCATCCTATCTCAATCTTTGGTTGCATGTAGATTAACAAAGACTCCTTCACTAATGTATTTACTCAATTAGCTCCGTACTTCAACACACTCCTCATCAAGGACCAACTCATCTAATGCAAGCATATACCCATTCTACACCTCTAGATCTATGTGTGGTTTTCTCATAAGTCCGCCCCTAGGTGCTAGTTCGGCCAACCAAGATGCAAAATAATATTTTGGTGTAAGGAAATATGTTAGGGCATCGAGTGGAACATTCAAATTATCCCAACTTTTGACCACATGTTTATGAATATGATCATACAATATTGTATCTCTCTACTCAACAATGTCTTTGATTTGACCAAGCATGCTTTCCATCTGCTCATAAACCTCCCCAATTACCAATTTAACTATATTTGCAAACCAAATCATACTATAAACAGGCTTGGTGAACTGCAAAACATACTTACCCTATGCCCAAAACTGACCATCAAGAATAGTGTCCTCCACCTCCTGAAAGTCATGTCTATCAAATGTGCTTGCAACTCTGTCTTTCAAATCCTACCATGAATCACTTGAGATTCGAGACCATAATATCCAATGCCTAGTTTACCTTCAAAAGTCGCTTGAAGGTGAGGTAGTAGCTTGCAAGCTTCAGTAGCTCCAACCTAGAGTGATTGTGAAAAATGTAGTGGGCCATGGTATGATTGGTAATAAATTTTATCATTTTCTTCACTCTCTTGTACAAGGCACCAATCCATCTATAATTAGTGTCCTTCATCTTAACAATATCATGCATCAAAAGGTTCAATCTATGAACCAAACACCTTGACCAAAATATGTTATGGTACATATATTCAATGATTGCTCCTGTTGCCTCAAAATTAGTAGCATTACCAATGATGAATGGCATTGTATGACCCACTCTCTAAAATGGTTTTAAGAAAAGGTTGTGCAATATTAATACCAATCTTATAGCGATCTGAGTAGTCATGAACTGAAAGGGAGGCCGCACCGCTAGCAAACACACAAAGAATATTTACCAATGGCTTGCCTTTAACATTTGTCCAACCATCAGATACAATGGATGCATGATAGTTGATCCAATCATTTGTAAACTTTATAAGAGGCTTTTGTATTCTAGCTTCTGACATACTCGAGGCTTTTGTATTCTTTAGGAGCACCATTGATGGCTTGTACCATTTCATGCCAATAGGGTGAGTAAAGAACATTGAATGGTACACCACACCCCCACAACAAGTGCCATCATGCAACCGCCACGTGAAGGGGAGATGCGTCAGCTCATTAAATCAATGGCAGGTGGGAAAGCAAATGGCCTTTCCCACTCGCCTCATAATAATCGCCCTAAACATGTCATGATTTCTCCTTTATGTGCTTGGTACCTCACTTGGCTCGACTTTTTGGTTTTAGGTACGAAGTTCTGAGCAGCTCATTATGTGAACCTTCATGACCTCTCGAACCGGCTCGATCCATGATGGGAAGACATGTTTTGAAATGGGAAGGTTTCCTTGGAGGAGAAGCCATAGGCGACATTTCTCTCGCTACTCCCCTAACAATTTGTGGTATCTATGTATCCCTGAGCCCGAGACCCTGTCTCTAGAGTTGCTCTTCCTCCTCCTCTTCTGCGGCAGACCTCCTTCATTTAAGCTTTCCCCCTGCGCCAGCTTCAAGATGGTAATTACTGAACGCAAGACAGCAAACGGCCATAGGTGTACTCATATGTCGAGAACTCTACGAGACATGGAGATGGAAAGGAAATTTTTTGAGAATCGGGTAAGTCGCCAGGCTCGAGAGCAAGCTGAGTGCATGGAGTTGAGGCATAAGAACATAAAGTCGAGGCCAAAGCACCAAAAGCTTATTGAGGAATTCGAGGGGCTAATTGACGACTTTGACTCTTCCAAACCAAGCAAACTCACCATACCAAAACTCTTCAATTGTTCTAGAGCATGAAAGCTCTCTTCTACATGGCATTTGAGGAATTTATGAATGATGATATGAGGAACGAAACGCGCAGCCCTTCGGTGGACTCTCGGCTTGCATGTCTGGAGGATGGTATGCGTCGTTTGGCCTGAAGGCTGAAACCAGGTCATAGTTGATGACCACGTCAACAAGAAATTGGATGCACTCGCCAAGGAGCTCACCAGAAAGAGGTTCAATACTTCCACACCTATTCGCTCTCCTGCATCCCAGAGCAGTCCTGTTGCTGCTCCTCATGAGGTCAAAAAAGAAGCCCTAGGTTCCAGCCATCCCATTGTCATTGTCTCTGATGATGAGTCAAATTAGAAGAATCTCTCTTTCTTTTCAGTTTTGAATCTTTGATAGACTATTGGTCTTACCATGCTTAATGGGATGTTAGCTCATCTTGGGTTTCATTTTGCCAGTCATAACCTCCAGCCTGTGGGGGAATCCTGTGATAGTTAGACTCTCAGACTGCTCTTTCTTAGTTTTATTAGCACTGCTTCTTAGCATTCTACAGTTTTGGGACATCTGTTCTTTCATGGACATCTGGATTCAACAAACAGCAAGCTGTTTTGATATTGACATGTACAGTTTTTCTTTTTAGTGTAATACAAACTCGAACTTTACAACAACAACAAAAATGGTACACCACATGCATAGAGAAACCTATCAAATTTTTAATCCACATCATCCCTGCAATCTTGGTCAAGGAAATCTCCGTTTGAGTGTGATATGATGAGTTCATGGCTAAATTTCCTCTCATTTTTGCATGCAGATACTTACATATATTACTTAGAAAAATTGGGATCTCAATCACTGGCTATTACATATAAAAGTTTAAGTCGCTCCAATAGGAGTTTGAATAAGGCGTCCTTACAGGCAATCAGAAACAATATTTTCGTGGCTGGAGGAGAAAGCAGCAAAGGAGGCGACGATAAAATATATAGTGAAGCAAATCCAGTCATAGAAAATAATCAAAGAGCATTTTCAAGACCCTGGCACCATAAGGGAGACCTGAAACGTTTATGTGCACCTCAAGGTGCTGAATTACCCCCTATATCAACGGTTTTGAATGAGCTGAATGTTTATCAGGAAGTGGGTAGGCTCTACGCTAGCCTTATGTCTGGTGCCACGCAATGGTAAAGCGAATATTGTCCTTCACCAAACCAATCATAAGAAATATTGTTGGTCTGCGGATGGAGCTCCCCGGCTATGCGACTTTGTACGAAGAGCTTGATAACTGCTAAACCATCACAGAAAAATAGGCAGACAAGGGCGCCAGCCAAATTTCAGCACTTCCCAATAGAGCTGAAGACTATGGAATAGACTAATCTTCTAGCAAGAAGAACCTCTTTTGAAGTCCACTTTCCACGCAAATCCAGCAAGAAGTTTGCTGAAATTTAAAATTGCCCATTTAGATTGTAAAAACTCTATAAATTGCAATATTAAGGTGAGCAGCCCAACAGAAATTGGAGCCGGGGAAACCAACTGCAATGTCAAAAATTGCAAAATAGCATTTTTTCATTAACGAAATTGGGATTTCTCATCGCAGAATTCCGTCGAGCTGCCAGAAGAAAAAAGCGGTTTTCTACAAGATTAGACCGTTCCAAATACTACCGGCAGCTACCTTTATGTTTCACATGCTTTCACTGGTACTTTAAGGTCAGAGGAACTTGGTAGCTACACTATAAATAAAACTAGTTCTTTTGAACGTTTTTCACAAAGACAAATAAGAGAACATAACTAATTTTACAAAGAAAGCTCTGTAATTCAGCCTGAATGCTTATTAAAGCCAATAAAATAAATAATTCAATATTATCAAGATGTTAAACCTCAACTGTAACCCACCAGTAGGCATCTTGACTGCTACAACCTTAATGTCGGCAGCTATTAGAGCAGAATTATCACCCGAGCTGTTTTTAACCCAATATAGACGCCGATTCAGACTTTAACGAACAAGCTGTTTGCAATTGAACAGAAGTCTTTCACACGTTTGTACTTGCCAAAGCCCCACCAAAACCTCCGAGGGTCAGTTGATGATGCGCGATTTAATAACCAAAGTAGTGACTGGATTCCGGGGCAGTGCATGTTGTTATTGTAGGTAATTTTCTTTTTCTTTAAACCGGAGAGCCCTTCCAGAACACCTAATTGCGCTGTATTGCTCGCTCGGGCCGAGGAGGGAAACGAAACTCGTTATTAAATTATTAGTATTAAATTAAATTAGTGGTTGGAAGGTTTTATGTTTGCTCGAGGTTTACTCTAAATCATTCATTGAGCAAAGCTTCGTCGCAATGATTTAGTGATTTGTCGCGAGTTAAATGGTTTTTCTATGTACTTAAATAAAGTAATGATATTTTAAATAATGTGTTTTTTTGGTTAAATGGTTTTTCTATGTACTTAAATAAACTAATGATATTTTAAATGATGCATTGTTTTTTAAATGATGTGTTTTTATTATTATTTTCATAGGTTTTTATATTTTATAATTTGTGGTGGAGTAGTAAGTGTGATTTTCATAGATTTTAGGTTTTTTTTAATATTTTTATGTGTTTTTATTTTAGAATTTGGGGTGGAGTAGCAAGTATGATTTTCATAGATTAGAGAAGGATGAGACAAGTGTATTGTCAAGATTGATTTTATGGGCTTCATTCCAAATTAGAAATAAATAATTATCAAAAATAATTCTTAGTTGATGCATGGATAACGAACAGTGGCAAACAACCTCTTTAAACAGAAGAAGGTGGGTGATAACACGTAGGTGAGGCATAGATAGATAAAGGGTAATTACAATTACGCATAGAAAACAAGTAACAGATAACTTGTCCATGGCACTTAACTTGTGGTAGATAACTTGTTTACTGACAAAAACTTAAGTGGTTGTGCTAGTTTTACTTAGTCCCATAAACTTTATTAGGTTTAGAGGACGACAAACCTCAACGTTAGTAATAAACTTTGTTTAATTGAAATGATATCCAAGTAAAAATTGGAGATAATAATGTCATGATCTTTGTGATAATAATATTGTTGAATTTTAGATGATAATAGTTTTGAAGAGTTTGAGAAGAAAACTATCATATAGGGTTTTGAGCTCTCGTTAAAGTGTATGAAGAACTTCTAGACTATGAAGCTACTACAATGGAGTTCATAAGAGGATCACCAATTTTTCCATCACATGAAGAGTTATTCAATATCTAGAAAAGGAACGGTCCTTATGAAGTTTATCCAATGCTACAAATATTGGTCTAGTATTTAATTCAAGCTTTATCAATGAAAAACAAGGCGGTAATGGAAAACCCCTTAGCTTTTTGCTTCTCTAAGTTGATGCCCCCAACCTATGTTGTTGAGTCCGAGTTGAAAATGGTGATTCCACAAACTATAGGTAAGAGGTCAACAACAACAATGCAATTTATGTTAGGGTAGATAGTATTATCAGAGGCCCAAAGTTCAAATTTTAACGTTATGGCACATGCATAGGTAGTACCTCTAACCTCAAAACAAGCAATAGTAGGTTGGATTTTTAGGAGTCTCGAGGGTCACAAAAATAATGCCAAGGATGACAACGCAAATAAGGCTTCCTAAGAGTTTCAATGCCTAGAGACAATAAACAAGGTTTGGGGTACTCCTATAATGACTTTTGAAACTGTAGTAGAAGAAGGAATGGCGGAACATGGCATTATTCCAACCAAAATGACCTATGAGAAGGATAAGGAAAGAGAAGTGAACACTAAGGATATAGTAGTTCAAATATCAAAAGGAAGAAGAGGTGTGTTAGAATTCATAAGGAAAAAAGTTAAGTTGGTTTAGGTAGTGATATAATGTTGAATGAAATTCTCCCAAGGCGGGCAACAATGGTAGTTGGTCGCTTTTTTTATCAAGTAATGTATGAAAATATGTTCGATCACTAGATGGATACAATTTGTGGATCTTGGTTGAGTTATATGCCCCATTTTCATAATCAAACACGAGGTTGGATGTGTAAGTTTTAAACCTGTGCAGAGAAGCAAAGCATACAAAATCTTTTAATTAAAATAGAGATTACACCACAGCATTCACACATAAAACATGGAGATTTACCTTAGAAACCCTTGACCGGGAAAACTAGCCAACCTGAAGCCACACCTCATGTTTCCTCATTATTATTATTATGAAGCACTCATAATACAAAATATAGGTATTCCGTAGCATCCAATACCGTAATTTGTTAACCCGGATTAGAAATAGACTCGAATCCCTTAACCGGGATTAAATTACATATTTTTAGAAAAATCCCCAAAATAGCCCAAAAATATTCGATATCGCTCATTTTTTATATTCGCTTCATGGAAGGGGGAGGGCGTCGGCAACCCCCCCCCCCCCCCCCCCCCCCCCCCCCCCCCCCCNTCGTTAGGCATGCCATTGACAAGCGCACCACCCCACCCACACATGCAAATAATATAACACACACCCAACATGATGGTGTTTATATTCAAATGTGATTGGGATGCAAACAAAAATAAGAATGGGAAGTGTTTTTGGCGTTTAGTACTCGCAACAAAGACTTGGTTGCTTTATTTTGATCTAAGCATTGAAAATTTGACAATAAAACATGTATGGATAAAAATGTCAACACTCCCCTTGGTGTTCCAGATTAATTTTGTGGCAAAGGTGATAGGTGACAGCATAGGTGTCTTCATTGGATTTAATGAATGATTTAAGGCATTGGCGGTGAGATTAATGGCAAATATTATCATCGAAATGGACTTCAGAGAGGGTATATCTAATAATGTGTAGATAAATATGGGAACCCGTAACATACCCATATAACCTAAAAATATGCATAAAAAAATTCAAATATAATTCTTTCACGGGCAGTTTGGCTTTAGCCTTCATAAGTATTCAACCTTAAGCTTTAAAAAATAACCAACATTAATGTCTGTAAGGAAATTCAACCTTCCGCACTTAAATCCACTTCTGCAACTAGGGAGGTCGTTTCCGCCCTTGACACATCCATTCTGGGACCAAAATGATCCTTCCACACTGGAACTACCCTTTCTGCACTTCGCCTCCCGCCTTCCGCACTTCTGCTTCTGCCTTTTCGACCTCAGAAATAAAAAAAATTGGAAACAGAACGAATGATGGAAATACTTTATCCACTTTCCACCTTCCGCTGCGGCACTCAAAAATCGGAAAAACAACAACCAGCGGAATCCTTTAACCACTCTCTGCCTTTCGTCTGCTGATGAAGAACTCGAAAATTGAAAGAAAAAAAACAAAAATCAACTTGAACTTTTCTGCACTTCCGACTTCCACCTTCCGCTGCAGAACTCATAAATCAGACGCAACATCTTAACTTCAACCTTTCTCTTCTACCTTCCACTTTCCGCTACACGGATCACGGAAGTCTTAACACTTTTTAAGACTTCAATCTTTTCCCTCCGCTTTCCGCAGTGCGGATCGCGAAACGCGAAAGTATTAACATACTTAATACTTTAACATTAACTTTTTGCTCTCCATTTTTCCACTGTGCGGATCATGGATCGCAGAAGTCTTAACCTTCTTTAAGACTTTCCTTAACTTTTTCGCTTTTTGCCGTGTAGATCGCAGAGGTCTTAACATCTTTTAAGATTTTACTTAGCTCTTCCGCTTTCCGCTGTGCAAATCATGGATCGCGAAAGTCTTAACATTCTTTAAGACTTTATTAACCTTTCTGCTTTTTGCTTTACGCTTTCCTCTGTACAGATCATGGAAGTTTTAACATTAATAAGACTTTAACTTTACTTTCTGCTTTCCACTTTCCCATGTGCAGATCGCAAATCGCGAAAGTCTTAACACCCTTAAGACTTTAACTTTACTTTCCTTTGTGCGGATCACGAAAGTCTTAACACTTTTAAGACTTTAGCTTTAGCTTTCCGCTGTGCGGATCGCGGAAGTCTTAACACTTTTAAGACTTTAACTTTAGCTTTTCGCTGTGTGGATCGTGGATGACGGAAGTCTTAACCTTTTTAAGACATTAACTTTAACCTTCCACTTGTCACTTTTCGTTGTGCGGATCGAGGAAGTCTTAACACTTTTAAGAGTTTAACTTTAGTTTTTTGTTGTGTGGATCGCGGAAGTATTAACCTTCTTAAGACTTAACTTTACATTTCCACTTTTCGACTTCCGCCTTCTACTATAGATTCCAAAAATTCGGGAAAGTACATCTTAACTTCAACTTATTCACATTTTGACCCTTAAACCAAACTTCTGGTCTTCATGAACTTAAGAAAATGTAGTGGATCTACCCAGGCATAATCATATGCAAAATACAGGAACATTTAACCATAGTAAACCCTATTGGAAATCTGTGACAAGCTTTCAACACATTCAGCTCATTCACAAGTACATAAGGGATTTCCACACTGTTGAAACTTGCAAAGAGAAATAACAAGTGTAGCAATCTCATTATAAGTATTATCCATGAACTTCAATAAGCCTGGGATAGTTCAACCCATAAAAAAGCTCAATCCTCCCCACAGGGGATAAATATATCGGTGTTTAAAATTAGGGGAAACATACAGTATGCAAGTAAATGTTCACATCATGTTATGACACCCCAGTAATCATCAAAACAAATCGCAGTCATACAATAGAGCAGGAGTATCCATTTCCATAACTAAGTCCACTTGTAATTCTAGGGGATTGACAGACAGAGTAGGTGCATTTGATACCATTAATGATCTACCGCATCAAAGTAGTCCTAATCATTCTGAAACTAACAGTGCTCCCATCCACAGACCTATAGTTTTTTTATATAATTTTATCACCCACATTCATACATACCTAGATATGCCTTGAACTCATCATTCCAAGGAAATCATACAACATACAGGTAACTCTATGCAGAGCAATAATATCCCCTTTTGAGTTACCAATCTTTCAAAAATCAAGGCACAATCAATCAAATAGAACATGATGGCACCAGATCATAAGCATCATTCCACAAGCAATAGCTAGCAAGGCAATTTCCAAGTCCTATAGCAGCAATAACTAGTATAATGTATTACCCATACTTCAAAGCTTTAACACAAGCAACGAAAGCTATAAATTGCATTTTTCATACTACAAGTCTTTAACCTAGCAGTACTAACATATCCAAGGCATTCTTCATACTTCAATTCCTTCATGCAGGCAACAGTAAGCTAACAAGTACACATTCTAGCTTCAAGCTAACGAAACATTCCAGAAACAATACATGCCTAGCTCTTCAATCACAGGATACCAACATGTTCCAGATGCAGACAACAAATAAGTACCTCGATATTAAACACAGGCAACAATACATGTTCCAGATATAAACACATGCAACAATAGAAATCAACCACATATGAGCACATAACCAGTATCTCAAGGACTCGTTAGCATGCAAGGCTTAAATGTTTTAACCCAACAGAACAACCTTGTTACTGAATGAATTTCACAATCAATCGATAGAGTATGAGTATACATTCGTGCGTAAGCAACATTTTCATTAATAACCTAAAACTGGTATTCATCATTTCATTGATATGGAAAACACATATTTACCCATAACATCATACTCTGAATTTATTAGAATGGCAGAACAAATCCCCAATATTCAAACCTGCTTGTAACACAATCCACAGTGAAGAGGGAATAGCCATGTTCCATCCAACCATAGATCAGGCACAGAGGTTCCCTCTGTCCTAAATCACCCCCAAGCTAATTATTCATGCCAAGAGCGGTGACAGTCAAACTCAATCCAATTCTCTAGTGAGGAATCTCTTGTCTCACACAGACAGTGTTTTCTTCAGCTTTCCTAACACAGAGTGCTCGGCCCACCCCCCAACATACTAAGCAGTGTTCTCTTTATAGTTTCATCCTAGGTCTTTTTTGTAGCTCTCGGAATCTCTATTCCATTCCTTTTTGGTTCCCAAAGTGGGTCTAGCGCCATACTAGCCCTCCCACACCTGGTGTAACTGTCTGAGGATGACCCTTCGCATTCCCCCACTCTTCGCATGCATAATTCCTCATTCAACGTGGTTGTCCTCATAATTCAGATTTGTTTATTACAAGAATAACGTTTTTAGTTACAATGTCCTTCAAGGACCGATTGGCATATTCCAGGTCTGCCAATCACATTGAAAAAATAAAATAGTCTTTTAAAATTATTGCAATTTAATACTTGGGGATATTGCATTCTTTCCCCCTCAATGTAACATTGTCCACATTGTTCTCAATCATCTTCCATAGCTTTTAGAATCTCCCTCTAATTCCCTAGTACTGCTTTCTCTTCCTAACCAGTCTTACACATAGACTTCTTATCTTAGCATGTTTTTGTTGACTTGACTTGTTCATTATGTTTGTCCACCTGTTTCATCTTGGTCTCAATTCCTGCAGACAAGGATTTCATAACCCTTCATGTAATATTTCACATCCTGGTTAGAATTTACCCTCCTTGGTACTCCACGAAGGCGGAATACCTTTCAGGAAGCATCTCTGCAATGTTAGTAGCTCCATAAGTTGACTTTATAGAGGTAAATGAGAAATTTGCTTAACTTATTCTACTATTACAATCATAATTTCCTTAGGTTTCCTTTATGTTGATGTCAAACCTATGATAAAATTCCAGGACATTCCCTCCATTACCTATAGGGGGGTAGCCGAGTTTCGTAACAAACTTCCTGGATGACAATGCTCAGCCTTCACCTGCCAACATACCAATATTTAGATAAAAACTTGCTTAAGTCTACCCTTAATCTAGGCAAAAGAATTGCCTCTTGAGGGTTGTTATCATCTTGTGGGCAACGAGGGTGCCCTGCATAAGGAGGTTGGTGCATCTCCTTTGTACTTAACAATTTTAACTCAACAACAACATGCATGTATAATCGCATAAAATAAACAAGAGGATGCTAAACAAAGCAAAGACTCATTGGCATTTTCAGTTCAATAGTCATCATTTGCCCCCAAGGACATGCTTTCCTCATCTCACCTGCATGACATATTAATATGCATTCCACCTGAGAGGTCATCATAAAGACAATTTCAATCATGAATTTTCAAATCTATCTCCATACAAAAGTAAATTTTCCCAAACATAAGGTCCTTGTCATTGGGTTTGATTCCTTGCAGATCAAAATTCCTGGTTTCCTGTAGTCTCTTACCTGACAAATTTCCTACATCAAACAGTCAATATTATGGATAATCAAATCAAACGTTGAATTTGCAATTTTGTTTCCTACAGAAGTTAGATTTCGCAATCCTGAGGCCATCCTCATATTGTTTGGCTCTGCCAAGTGGAAATATCTTACCCCTATTACTTACACTTGTTGCTCTAAACCTGGACATAGTATGTCATCTTATCATAATTCTAGAATAGTAAAATTTCATAACTGAAATTTACATAAATGTTATGTTCATAAATTATATTTCATCGTTATAAGATACTTCTTACATGGTAGATTATGTCTTTATTTCGTGGGACATACCCACACTACCTGCAATGTTAAACTTCAAATCACCCAAGCAATTGTGAGCATCCATGCATACCATCCCTTCATCCCAGGATTTACCATGAATTTCAAAGTTACACACGCAGTACCATACAAAGATTGTCAATATTATCACCTTATTTCTGTCATTAAAATATACTTCCAAGACTCATGATTTCACAATCATACTCCATACAATTATGTACTTTCAACAAAGCATTCAATCAAACATGACTACTTTTCCATGCAATCTTTTCCTTGTATTCATAGCAGCTCAGGAAATGATTTTCTAACTGACAATAATTCTATCATTTTAGCTAGTAAAGAAATTGCACTGAAGTAGTTATTCACACAAGGCATCTTGTATGTGCCCATACGTACCTTGGCATCAAAACTCCAAGCGCTTCTTGGATGAATCCTCCCTTCCGAAGTTATGGCATGAGTATATATACATGAGGGTCATCTCCTCACGGAACTTTACAAGTTCATATGCAAGCTTCCTCAAGTTGTATATATATATATATATAGTACTCAACCGGTATCACAGAACCTAACACCTCCCTAGGTGCTCCATCACAGTTCTGTTCCATAGCCTAACACCTATTTTGGGTGTTCATAGGTAGCTTTGGCTTACCAAACTCAGGTGCTTCCTTTCTGGACATCATAATACCTAGGGTTTATTCTCTTCATGGAGTCCCCACTCCCGTGACAGCCCCCTTATGCGGCGTGAATCTGTGTGGAAATAAGACTAACCAGATGTCTTATACATGGGCGTCCCCAACGATGCATACTAGTGCCTAGCTGGCCAGGGGAAGCTATGTATCCCAAGTGCATCCTTCCAGAAGCCATGTACCCCAAGTACATTCTTCCTTCCTATACCATTTCCTCATCTTTATACGTAAAATATCCTTCTTGTATCACTGCCATTACCAGGTATGGGTACCTGCAGCTACCACCATATTTAAATCATATATTTGTATAGCATCAATATTTCCATCTATCACAGATATATATTGTTTTCAGAACTGGCGAATCTCATATTTACACAACATGCTCTTGATGTTATCAATTCTCTACTATGGTCTTCCATAATGCAATAGATTTAATTGATCATAGCATCTTGCCAGCATATCATAGCATAAATGAATCACATTAATTGTAGATGTTACCTGATCTATTGGTCTCTTACCAAGGATATACAACCATTACCCCAACCTTTTGATCATAATTGTTGTCCTAACTTTTCCACAAGGCTCTTGGTCATCTGCACGGTATCACTGCCCTTCCAACCAGGCTTCTATCCCCTCAGTCCTGCAATGATTTCCATTAACCCTAATATCACAAACAACAGTAATTATTAGTGGTGGTTTTGGTGTACAAGTAAAAACTTTACTAATTTTTCCATTATGTACTATTGCATGTATGCAACACATCTTCCCTGTCACTATGACCTATCTATTTATATGCCTACTAGTGCATAGGCATCTGACCCGTCAAATTTCTTGCATTCCCAACATTCCTAGGACACAATTTTATGTACATGAAATTCCTAAAATACAAATATATTGGCAAGAGAAGAAGTTGACTTATCATAGCAGGAGACTCTCCACATAACAGTTGATCCAATTTCATGGCTTCTCTAGGAAGGCAGCTGCAGCATAACAACTTTGGTCCTCTGTAATCATATGTCAGCACTCCCTTTGGGGTATCTTGCAAGTCCAGCACAAAACCTTCCTTTAGGGTTTAGCTTGTTCTTTAATTAGCAACCTGCAAATTTGGCTTCTTGGCCAAATATTTTCCTCGCGCTCGTTAAGGGGTAGTCTGGATATCTCTTTTGAAAACACATTCCTAAGCTTACTTAAGATTATCTAGTCATTTACCTATGTTTGACCTTCTTTAAGGAGTATGTTTTATGACTCACACTACATACAACTTGCAGCCTTTTTCATACCTCTCTTTAACTGCAAGGTAGATACCTACCTTTAAGCAACAGGCTTGCTAAAACCCCTTACCTTCTCGGCCACATAAGTAAAGGTTTCATCAAAAACCATCTATTATTACTTTATGCTTTGCTAACCAGTCTATGTCAATAATCATATTATACATGCAACTACATGTTTACTACAACATATGCATGAATCAAAATTTAATCAGTATTAGATTTCATGGTTCACAAGGATACCAGGATTCTTATTCCTTCTATTCACTGATAGGTAAGTGTATTCACTTAATAGGGACGAAGTTACTTACAATGCATTTTTACTCCATAGTAAGCATCTTTCTGTTTTCTTTGGATATCTAAGTAAACACACCAAGTGTTAACAGTACTCTAAGTGCTCGTTCGAGCTATCCAGCACCAAGATAATTAGATGTAAAACAATCAAATTGTGCCTTATGGTCTTGAACTTTATCTTCCCCATCCTCACATGGGATCAATTACCTTTCGTTTAGCTTTGATGGTTGATAGAACTAGCCAGTGCTTCGTATGCTTTACCTTGGTAAGTTGGTAAGGCTTCATTTTTCTTATGGTGTTGATCTTAAGGTGGCTTCTAGATTACCTTTAACAAGGCCCCAAGGATATACTTCCCTTTAGCAAGGCCGGATGGCTTGCCTAATGAAGGGGTTAGTATCACATTCTGCATCTTTTGTATCTGATAATTATACATGTAGTTCATCTTCAATACAACCACCTGATAACTTTCACAAGGGAACTATCTTCATATACCACCTAAAATACTACATCATACATAGCTAAGTTATATGCAATAATCCTCATCTAACTGAGACTCAAAAATTGTTATAATAACATATATCTTTTCACTTCATTACAAAGGATAATCCTTCTTAGAAATCATTCAAGAATCCCTCATTCATTAACTAAAATCAGTCATACATCGACCCACATGTTTAACTGATCATAAATTCATAATACCTTAACCTATTTTAGTCATAAATCAATCATGTAGTGTCTACCAAAGACAATGATACATGTATTAATTACCCTACAAGCATTCATTGTAGTACATCTATCAACTCATCATCCATCATACACCCATTAGAATGCATTGATCAAAATCCATCAATTTAATACACAACCGATGTACACAATCATGATTCATCGAGCAAAAATGTTTATCATTTTATTACCTCGGTGTGCTTCAGTGAAACTAGATGTTTCCAAAAGGCGACAGTGTTGAAACCTGTGGCTCAATCCAAACAAAACCTTTATGGTTAGCACAAAGTTTTCCCATGATGCAGCGGAACTAGATGATCCCAAAAGGCGACAGGGTTGAAACCTGTGGCTCTGATACCATATGTAACATACCCATATAACCTAAAAATATGCATAAAAAAATTTCAAATATAATTATTTAACAGGAATTTTGGCTATAGCCTTCATAAGTATTCAACCTTAAGCTTTAAAAAAAACCAACATTAATTTATGCAAGGAAATTCAACCTTTCACACTTAAATCCACTTTCGCAACTAGGGAGGTCGTTTCTGCCCTTGACAGATCCATTCTGTGACCAACATGATCACTTCCACACTGGAACTGTCCTTTCTGGACTTCCCCTCCCGCCTTCCGCACTTCTACTTTTGTCTTTCCGACCTTGAAAATCGGAAATCGGAAACAAAATGAACGACGGAAATACTTTATCCACTTTCCGCCTTCCACTGCGGTACTCGAAAAAACAACAACCGGCGGAATCCTTTAACCACTCTCCACCTTCTGACTTCCACCTTCCATCTGCTGCTGCAAAACTCAGAAATTGAAAAAAACAAAAACCAACCTGAACTTTTTTGCACTTTCGACTTCCGCCTTGCACCTTCTGCTACGGAACTCGGGAATCGGACACAACATCTTAACTTCAACCTTTCTCTTCCACCTTTCGCTTTCCACTGTGCGGATCGTGAAAGCCTTAACACTTTTTGAGACTTCAATATTTTCTCTCTGCTTTCTGCTTTTTGCTGTGCATATCACGGAACCCGAAAATATTAATATCCTTAAGACTTCAACTTTAACTTTCTGCTTTTCGTTTTTCGTTGTGCGGATCACAAATCACAGAAGTCTTAACCTTCTTTGAGACTTTCCTTAACTTTTTCGCTTTTCACTTTTCGTCGTGCATATCGCGAATTGCGGAAGTCTTAACATCTTTTAAGATTTTAGTTAACTCTTGCATTTTCCACTTTTCGCTGTGCGGGTCATGGATCGCGGAAGTCTTAACATTCTTTAAGACTTTATTAACCTTTATGCTTTCCTCTGTGCAGATCACAGATTGTGGAAGCCTTAGCATTAATAAGACTTTAACTTTACCTGCTGCTTTCCGCTGTGCGGATCGAGGATCATAGAAGTCTTAACACCCTTAAGACTTTAACTTTACTTTTCACTTTTCGTTGTGCGGATCGCAGAAGTCTTAACACTTTTAAGACTTTAGCTTTATATTTCTGCTTTTCATTGTGTGAATCGCGGAATTCTTAACACTTTTAAGACTTTAACTTTAGCTTTCTGCTTTTTCGCTATGCGGATCGCGGAAGTCTTAACCTTTTTAAGACGTTAACTTTAACCTTCCGCTTTCTGCTTTCTGCTGTACGGATTGCGGATCGCGGAAGTCTTAACACTTTTAAGACTTTAACTTTAGCTTTCCGCTTTTTTCTGTGCAGATTGTGGATCGCAGAAGTCTTAACCTTCTTAAGACTTAACTTTACATTTTCATTTTTCGACTTCCACCTTCCGCCTTCCGCTACGGATTCTGAAAGTAGGGAATGTACATCTTAACTTCAACTTAGCCGCATTCTGACCCTTAAACAATACTTTTGGTGTTCATGAACTTAAGAAAATACGGTGGATCTACCCAGACATAACCAGATGCAAAATAAATGAACATTTAACCATAGTAAAACCTACTGGAAATTTGCGGCAAGCTTTCAACACATTCAACTCATTCACAAGTACATAAGGGATTTCCGCTTTGTTGAAACTTGCAAGGAGAAATAAGAAGTGTAGCAATCTCATTATAAGTATTATCCATGAACTTCATTAAGCCTAGGATAGTTCAACCCATAACAAAGCTCAAGCCTTCCCATAGGGGATAAATATCCTGGTATTTAAAATTAGGGGAAACATACATTATGCAAGTAACTTTTCACAACATGTTATGACACCCCAAAAATAATCAAAACAGGTCGCAGTCATACAACTGAGCAGGAGTATCCATTTCCAGAACTAAGTCCACTTGTAATTTTAGGGGATTGACAGACAGAGTAGGTGCATTCCATACCATTAATGATCTACCACATCAAAGTAGTCCTAATCATTCTGAAACTAGCAGTGCTCCCATCCACAGACCTATAGTTGTTTTATATCATTTTATCACCCACATTCATACATACATAGATATGACCTGAACTCATCATTCCAGGGAATTTATACAACATACAGGTAACTCTGTGTAGAGCAATAATATCCCCTTTTAAGTTACCAATCTTTCAAAAAGCAAGGCGCAATCAATCAAACAAAACATGATGGCACCAGATCATAAGCATCATTCCACAAGGAATAGCTAGAAAGGAAACTTCCAAGTCCTATAGCAGCAATAACTAGTCCGATGCATTCCCCATACTTCAAACCTTTGACACAGGCAACATAAGCTATAAATTGCATTTTTCATACTACAAGTCTTTAACCTATCAGTACTAACTTATCCAAGGTATTCTTCATACTTCAATTCCTTCAAGTAGGCAGCAGTAAGCTAACAATTACACATTTTGGCTTCAGGCTAACGAAACATTCCATAAACAATACATGCCCATTTATTCAATCACAGAAAACCAACATGTTGTAGACAAAGACAGCAAATACGTGCCTCGATATTAAACACAGACAACAATACATGTTCCAGATATAAACAATGGAAACAATAGAAATCAACCATATCCAAGCACATAACCGGTATCTTGGGGACTTGTTAGCATGCAAGGCTTAAAATTTTTAACCCAACAGAACAACCCTGTTACTGAATGCATTTCATAGTCAATCAGCAGAGTATGAGCATACATTCCTGCGTAAGCAACATTTTCATTAATAACCTAAAACGGGTATTCATCATTTCATCGATATGGAAAACACATATTTACTCATAACATCATACGCTAAATTTATTAGAATGGCATAACAATTCCCCAATATTCAAACCTGCTTGTAACGCAATCCACAATGAAGAGGGAACAACCACGTTCCACCCAACCATAGATTAGGCACAGAAGTTCCCTCTGTCCTTAATCACCCCCAAGATAATTATGCATGTCAAGATTGGTGACAGTCAAACTCAGTCCATTTCTCTAGTGAGGAGTCTCTTGTCTCAGATAGACAATGTTTTCTTCAGCTTGCCTAACACATAGTGCTCAGCCCACCCACCATTATATTGAGCAACATTCTCTTATAGTTTCATCTTAGGTCTTTTTTGCAGCTCTCGAAATCTCTGTTCCACTCCTTCTCAGTTCCCAGGGTGGGTCTACCACCATACTGGCCCTCCCACGCCTGGTGTAACTGTATGAGGATGACCCTTCGCGTTCCCCCACTCTTCGGATGCATAATTCCTCATTCAACGTGGTTGTCCTCATCATTCTGATTTGTTTATTACAAGCATAACTTTTTTAGTTACAACTGTCCTTCAAGGACCGATTAGCATATTCTAGGTCTAGGAACCACATTAAAAAAATAAAATAGTCTTTTTAAAATTATTACAAATAAAGTTTAATACTTGGGGATATTACAGAACCGAAAATATATCCAATCTCTAGATTATGTTAGGATTCATTTTCATTGTTTTATGTGTCATCATTATGGTCATCTTTTATTACATTGTCCTAAGAAAATATCTAGAGTTGACAAAGACCCAGCTCAAGGTGCATTTCTAAAATTGGAGTTGAGGTTAAATGCGGAATCAAAGGTTACAAAGGGAAAGGATAAGGGTTGTCAATCTCAACTGAAAAGGCACTAATGAGAAGATATCAAATAAAGTTGTCAAGGTCTCACTACTTGAGATTTGATAAAAGGGGTGTTGAAATTGTGAATTTGGATCATGTGACTACAAAAAATTGTACCCGCCCAATAGCTAGTTGTGAATTGGTGGACAAAGTACCTTTTCCTAGGATTCTACACAAGTGACTGTGAGGGGGGTTCTTTTGCAAAGAGGGTTCCTTTTGTTTCCTTTGATAGACATTCAAAATTTTTTTAGTGACCCGAGAGGGTACTTGCTTGTAGGAAAGTTCACCTTAGGGGATTGATCCAGGAAGATTATCATAATTGTTGCTCGTATATTCGCTAGGGGCTTGATATCCATCTTTAGAAGATCCCTGTATCCATTGTTTATTTGGTTGATTACCTTTAGTTCTTTATAGGGATGTGTTCTTCCCACATTTATAGTTTCCCCTAGGAATCGATATTATTATTATTTTTTCACCATAGTCAACCCAAGTCTTCGTAGATCTCATAAAATGCAAGAGTTGGAACCTCAAGAGGAAGAGCCTCCACCTTCACAACATTCACACCACTCTTCCAATGAAGGAACTATGCAAGGAATTCATTTTAAAGTTGGAAGCATATATCCCCTCAATGATCAAATTTAAGGGGATGTTGAAAACATTTGAGAAGGGTTTGTTCCTCTTGCAAATCCCGCTTTTACTATAATTTTTTACCCAATACTCATAGAGTTTCCATCTTCAATATATTTTGATGTTTTTTGGACTTTTTGTTTGTCTCCCAATACACATAGTAGGCAATCTTCAAATATGGATTTGACACCACGCGATCCCGCTAAACGACTTGGGATACCCCCTGCCCCTCTATCTACAACCACTGTAATTAATTCCACAGTAGTGGTTTTAGCCCAAACCGCCTCTACTAGCACTTCTCCTTTATGGGGGACATCAATGACCCATAACCCCCTCCATCTTGGATAAATGAATACGAATTTGCCATATATGCACACAAATCCTCTCATGTTAGACTTAGGTTATATTCCCACCACTGGAGTTATTCCCTTGCTTACACCAAGTGATTTGCTTGGTTGTCTGATACTTCCTCCCTCTAGTTAGGTGGCCCACAATGGTGTTTCCTCGGGTCCTACTATGAGTAGCTTTTTTCTTCTCTCCCTCCCTCAAGCAGGTAATATTATGACAGTTACATAAACAATTCCACCAATACCCGTGACTATTCTGCTAGGGAACTCATCCATGCCTTATGCTAGGAGGTAACGTCTAACTGGGGGGAAACAACTCGTTTGGGGGTAATAACCCTCTTAGGGAAAATAACTTACTGGGAACTAGCCATGGGATGGGGGAAAACCTTTCAAGTGGGACTCTCCACCTCAACTCCTAGCCTCTATACATGATTACCATATCCCAGAGTTATCAATGCTCCATGGGGCCAACTGAACTCGATAAGCATCCCTCCACAAGGAATTCCACCCACCAACCCTGGTACATGGGAGGACCACCAGGATATAATATGCCACCATAACCAACCTATGGTCCTAATAGTATTCAGATGCTACATCAGTATTACCAGTATCCATAAGCAAACCAAAAAATCCCATAATTGGATATAATATAAATGCCTAGTCTATCACATTTGACTAATGATCCCATTCAGCATGCCCCACATTGGCCACCCATCCCCCCCAAAATACCCTCGGACACCCCAAAATTTGACGAGAAACCTAGAGAAGACCCCAATAACCATGTGATGACTTTCCATCTTTCACGTTCATTGAACTCCTTGATTGATGATTCCATCCATTTACGACTCTTCTAGAGAACCCTCATAGGTTCGACAACCAAATGGTACAGTGAGTTGCCACAACATTTATTTGGCGATTTCAATTTGGTTTCCATGGCATTCTCAACTCACTTCAAGTATCCCATCCAGTAGGAGACTGGTACCGAGCTTTTGATCTCACTCTGGCACTCGACCTCCATCCATGTATTTGATCATATTCATGAGTGGGCACGATGACAAAGGTTGATTAAAGCCACCATTCTGAACCAACTCTTAGTAGATTGGTTCACAAAGTTACATTTTCCACCCATTTCTCTAGATGTGGCTACGGGAGGCATTGTTACAAAAGACCAGACGATCAATTGTGCTCAATATCTAGATTTCGTTTATTCCCAATTCGACATGCTTTATGATTTGATTCCCAATCCTCCCTATCCTTCAAATGATCCATCAAGATCAGTTACGAAATTATTAAAACCTAGTATGTGACCCAATCATATGGGAAATAAGGCTAACAGGCCTCTACCCTGATTCATCACAGATTAGTCCCAACCCAAAAGATACAACTTCTCCTGCATAATCCTTTGAGGTGAATATGGTTCAATCCGATTCATCTCAACAATCTGGAGGTAAGAAGAAAAATAAAGGTAATTCTAAAAAAAAATTAATCAACGGGAGAATAACAAACCCCTAGAATCAACCTAGAAGAAAAACCATAATTAAAGGCGAAGTTTCCCTACCTAATCTACAGAGATGACCACTACACAAAGAACTGCACCCTTTGTGAAGAAGTCACTAAATTTATGAAAGGAAACTCCCAAATTGTAGTGTTAACTGATCCTTTCCTGCCATATTAGCAACAAATGGTTACTCAAAATCCTACCCCTCCATACGGAGGTAATGCAGGTCACCCTCCAAAAGGGGATGCTTCTTTAAGTGCTAATGTCTTTATGTGCAATGAGATGGTTAGTCTGTCTAGCAGGTATCAGACATACGACCCCCCTCCAAAAAATAATGCTGACAAAGGTGCTCCTGATATGCCCTCTGCATCAACAACCTCTCCACCTCTTGGGCCTCTTCAAATAGAGAAGTCGATATATGGCTTAGTGTTGTGCCCAACTAAGAACACAATTTGAAAATCAACATTTAATCCAAGCGCCCGTGCTTCCCAAAACTATAATATTGTAGAATATTTGGCATAGGCACCTTGTGATATGTCGATGCTTGAAGTTATACAAAATTGTCCCACACAATGTAGAACCATATTGGTAGCTATTGGAGCTGTGGACTCAAAAACATGTAACACAATCATGTTCAATCTAGAGTATTTTAAACCAAGGCTCTCCCACCAACTTGCGCTTCAGATTAACACTTTTGTTCATGTGAAGAATATCCATTGTACCTTTTTGGATGAAGGAGCCTTGACTTGCATTGTGTCTTTATTGTATTGGAGGTACATTGACTCTCCTAACCTTAACAAGTCTCCCACTATACTAAAAGCACTCGATGGACGTGGCTTCAATCCTTATTGACTGTTACAATCATTAGCCATGGAACTAGGGGGGAAATCCACTTATTTTTAAATAGAAGTAGTCGACACACCCCTCAATTACAACCTCTTCCTTGGTTGCAGTTGGTTTTACACAATGACCATCGTCGCATCCTTAGTATTTTGCCTTGTCCAATTCCCTCACTAAGGGAAACTGTGACCATTGACCAACTCGACTATTGCACGCTTGATATTATGAATAACCCAACCAATAATGTCCCTTTATTAGGAGATTCTAAACTCAATTATGAGAGCGTGGAGGTAGGTCTCTTGAAGGACTCCTCGCTTATGGGAACTTTTCTCTTATATTCCCCAGATACCCTACGATAGGTTGCCATGATAAATATGATTTCCACTTTGATACACCAATCCCTTGAATCTTTTGATCCTTGGGTGATATGTAGTCCTTCTGAGCTTCAAACACTTGGTGACACCATGTCGCTTAGTCCCACTAAGTCATATATCACTCGATTCAAGATGCCTCCTATATCATAGAATCAAATGACCAACATCTCGCAACATCAAACCTTTATTCTTTGTTAGAATTGATTTGGTTTACAGGTGAGAAGAGGGGATTAAGTCCCAATAAGAGGCTGAAAATTTTGGAGCATTGCTAATGTAACCATGAGATAAAATTTAAAAAGTGGCTAAAGGGATGAAAAGGCGCTTGTGGTATATGTTGAAAAGGTTGAACGACTAAGATCTTTCGAGTAGAGAGATCAACGTTAAACAAAGGATCCGATAGCGAAAGTTGAAAGGTGAAATATCAAGTTGATGATCGATGAAAATGTTAACAATTGGACTAGATCTACGGTGGAAATAAAGGGCAAGGAGGATCGACGGTAGGTGTACAACCTGTTGGGCAAAGATGCGCACTAAAAGGGGAGATAGGGGATCAACGGAATGGAAAGGTAAGGGTTAAAGTGTTGATTTATTCAACAACTTGCAATGGAGGGACAAGTAGATCAAGGGAAGATAAGAAATCTGCTGGAGGAAGATGTGCGTCGAGAAAAAGGATCAGTGAGCAGCAGAATGTCAAAGGTGGAGGTTAAAGGGTGTCTAAGATTGACACCCTGAGATGAGAGGTGGATTAGATCTACGGTTGAAAAAGGTTTCTCTCCTGCAACATGCATGGGAAATGGACGAAGCTCGACCCATCAAAATTTTTACCACTTTCCACATGGTAGGTGGAGAAGCATTCTGTTGGGAGAAAAGTGGTAGGAGAAAACCACTCCTCCTGATCTTGAAACCACCAATCCGGGAATATTATAAAGAAAAGGGGCACGTGTTCGGGGTCTTTTTATTTTGTGCATTAGAGAAAGAATGTGTCTCTGTGGGGACAAATCCAACTTGGAAAAATACCTTTCCAGCCGCCAATAATCCAGTTAGGCCATGTATAAACCTGCTAATTGTTATTTGAAATGGAGAGCAGAGGGGAAGTTGAAGCACATATCCTAAAATTTTAGAAACTTGAGGAAATATTTGAAGATAGGGATGGTGATGTTTTCAATACTAGTATGTCTTTTTTCCCAGTCCATAAGTTGAAAGCTAAATTAGATGCCTTTAAAGATTAAGGCACAGACCTGCATGATGTCTACTAGTCCCACTTTCACCATTTTTTCCCGGACCAAACCCTGAACCTACCCGACTTAGTTTCCTGGTGTGCGTCAAATTATTCTTCCTTTGAGAGAGTGATGATGGATGTTGCTAAGACTAAAATACTTTGCCCTTTAAATGCCCTTATTGTTAGAAATTCCCTCAAAGTCTCGTCATCGTTTACTTGGAACCAGGAAGAATTTGTTGAAGATGACCTAATTCAACAATTCAGACTTGCTGCCATTGAGGAAAAACAAATATTTTTCTCTAAATGTTTTGAAACTAATGTGTCCCATACGAATCAACCTTTTACCCTTGATATCAACTTGTTTAATGAAGAATCCCAACTGTTCATTTGCATATTAACTCAATTTTTAGGTTTGGATGCACATAGATTTATCCCAGAGTTGTTACTAAGTTTGTTATTTAAAATGAGCATGAGTAAACTAGAGTCATGGTCCCATCAGTTACCTTGAGTATATTCATTCTCAGCTGGTGAATTTCCACACAACCAGGCATTTTAGATTCTAGTCTTATTTGCTTAGGATGTTTTATTCTTCAATGAGGGAAATCTACAATTTCCAGAGATGGTGCTTACTGCAGAAATCAACGATAATATTTTCAATTACATGAATCTTATAATGGAAGATATTTACAGAGTAATGTTTCAAAATAAGCTGCCTAGAGTTTTTTCCAAAGATGCAGGAAGTATTGCAGTTTGCTCCTGATTGAAGAATGAGAGACTGGTTTTTACTGAAGGAACATGCTATAATCAAGGTTTATGGTTTTGTCCATGAACTATATATCTTACCAACATTCTTAACACTTGGAATTTTTGCTTTGGAGTTCATTAGACAAAAGCCGATCGTAGAAAATGAGCACTTTATAAATTTTAGGAAAGCTTTTGAGATTAAATTTCCCTAAAAAATTGTACCATTTATCATAAAAAAATAAGGCTGCACCCCCTGTGGTTGAAGGTCTTCTACAGGAAATGAATTTTAAGAAAGCTACTCCAGTGAATTATGACCCGCATCATATTATTTCTCAAAGGAGATAGTTAAATAAGAACAAAGCATTTGAACATCAGATGGTCGAGGGATTAGCTAAAAAGGCTAATTGGATGGATTATTAGTGAGATATGGAGGATACAAAATTTTTACAGGTGAATCCATCGACCATAGTGAAATAGACAACAATGATAATTCCAACTCCAAGTAAAGTGGAAATAACTGGCAAAAGGACTCATTCAGAAGTTATGGAAATTGAAGATCAAGACTCATAGGCACCCAAAAGGCAAAAGCCTGAATTAGAGGGATAAATAGTTGAGACTCAAAGTAAGAAAAACAAGGAAAAGGTCATAGGCCCAGCCTTTGAAATCCATGAATATGAATTTTTAGAAGTACAAGAAGCATCCAATGATAGATTCAAATCTAGAAATGAGTTGTATTATAAATATAAGCAAGATAATGATATTTCTTCAAAATAATCCTTGAAGTTGTACTTAGAGGTCAGGAATATTTCGAACAAGGAGGTTTCATTAGTTACGGTTAAATATCATGCAAGAAATACCTTGAATCTACCAGTGGCTGCCAGGAATAGAATTGTTGAGATGATATTGAATTTGAAAGACATCCCAGTACCTGATATGATCCATCTACATAAACAAACTAGGGAAGTCATTTATACTGACTTAATGAAGGCTACTCTAAATGTGTCAAAGCTGCAATGCACAATATCTAAGATACAAAATCAACTGAGACAAGAAAAGGTGGAAAACAAAGTGCATTAGTGTTGGGCCTCGGGACAGTAGGGCATAATTCATGTGGAATTTTGCTTAAGTAAGAAGAAGGAGTATAAAAGAGTAAGAGGAAGGAGTTATGAAAAAGGAAGGAGCATCAAGGAAAAGGGAAGGATGTTACGACAAAAGAAGGAAAGAGAAGAAGAAGACAAAGAGAAGGCGCAGGATGAGGAAGCTGCTCCATATGAGTAAGCCATGACAGAAGGACAGAATGAGATGACATGGTAGAAGATCAGCAGAAGCAGGCGTGTAGATAGTGTAACGGTCTGAAACCGACAGTAAGGCATAACGCTGAGAAAGCGACAACCCTTAGCGATCGTGGGTACGAGCTCGCCTGGAGCCGACGAAATCCACACACGTGAAGGCATCTTTGTAAGTCAGGTCGATATTGCCTTTTGTTATGTATTACTAGAATAGGAAAGACAATTTGTTGGTTGAAGTTAGTAAGTTGACTGGAATAGCGACTGTAACGTCCTTGACCCTCCGACCGGCAAAGAGGATGCTACCATACCATTAACTATTCGGGCAACTAGCCCCATGAAGATGTACACACATAAAAAAAAACTGAAATGCTTTGAAGTAAAACATGCAGAGATTCATAATTATTCAGCATACAATGGAAGCAAAACATACATTTAGGCATTCAACATGTTCATCGTAATTCATTAAACATCAAATATGATTGCAGAGATTGAACACAAGAATACTTATCTTATAAAAAACTTGTCTCGCAACCAACTATGTCGCTGCAATGTTCCACCCAACCATAGGCCAGTGTGCTCATTAATCCCTCAGCAACACTGCCACTCCCGAGCTGGGCATGATTCCCTAAGGAATAAGGAACTAAGCAGGCTCACACATAGCCAAAGGTACACAAATTAGCCAAGCCAACACAGTTGGGTTTATTAGGCCATCAGGGTGCTGAGGAAAATCTGAATGCTAAGCTGGTGGGCTCATTGAGGAGATAAGGACACCTACATTAGAGCTAGCCTGATTTCTAGGACACCCACACACACCCAACACAAGGAATCAATCCCTTCTCTGCTACACAATCCCTCAGGCCCTGACTTCCCTTCCAGTGCTATTCAGGGGTTGTGGAGAAGAAAGCCAACCCTCTAGCTCTGTCTATGTGGCTCCCAAATACACCAGGTTTATCAAGCATACCAAGCATTCATCCCCACTCCAACACAGTCCAAAGACCAACCACTGCATACACACAACCAAACAAGCAATTCACAGCTCTGGGGAAGAAAATCAAACACCACAAAACAACCGAGGTGACAATTTAGGTAATACATAGCTCTAATTGGGAAAATCGATTCCTGAGTCATCCTTGGCCCTATCGTGGCCAAAACAACTCAATAAGAACCCACATCAAACTAAAATCATGGGGAAACCAATGACAATCGATTTCTCAGCTGCATGAGGAAGGAAAAACAACCCACATGGAGGTGAATTCACACGGTCAGACCCACAACGAAGAGAAATACACATAGCAAAATCCCTAATTGCAAAAGTCACACACACAACAAAATCGTGCATGTGAGGCCGCTCTTCCAGCTCTCTACGTGAGTAAAATGCCAAGACCTGTGCATGAGGAGTAAAACGACTATCTCTGCGTGAGGATGGGAAAGAATGCTAGAATTAGGGTCATCCCCCTCTCTTCCTGCCCACACGAGGGTGAACGAGTCTGCTGGTGGAGTGTGCATGTGGGCAAGGACTGATAGTCTTTCCACACACCACTGCCTAGTAATAACTGCCCAACTAACATCAAAGGTTTTAATGTGGTAGTTAATTGATTGAGACAAGGGAAAGGTGAGTAAGACAAAAGGGTGGGTGACAGATAAAAGGGTTTATCAATTGACACTTGGATTTTCTCCATTGGCCCAAAGTTTAATAATCCCCCCCCCTTATCCTTAGGAAAATCATGACCTTTTCATTATGGTTGCATTGACATAGCTGGTTGGGGTTTATTTTAATTAGAATGCATATTTACATGATGCCAAATTTATAATGTACCGGATATCACAATATACCATCGGCAACGATTTTTAATCGCCGAAACATTAAACGCTAAATCGATGGTGGGGATTTTGCGTTTAGCTCCACACCACGATTAATTACAATATATACATCATATACATTTAATGCAAATGGGGTCAAAACCGGGGTGTTACAGCGACTGAAGAAGAGTCTGTAATGAGTTTGTTAGAGTTTGTATCGTGTTAGTATTGAGTCTGTAACAAGCATGTATGGTATCTGTATTAAGTCTGTAATGGGGATATAAAAGAAGGAACCCAAGCTGTAGTTGGGCTAGAAAGATAGCCAGTTGGTTTCAGCTTATTAGCTGATACAATATTTTGAGTAACCTCTAGACTCTTAGAAAAGATGTTTGAGCTAAACTTGAGATAGGCAGTTTTGGTTAATGACTATGGATCGTTGAGTGCATCAGAGTAGTGGTTCTACAGCTGAGTGCGCAGATAAGTAGAGAAGGTTGAATTGTTCCAAGCTGTGTATGGATCGCTAGTAGGAGTAGAGTAGAAAGAGAAAGAGAGAAGATCAGAGAGCATGAGAGGGAGGAAAAGTCTGTAGAGATAGAAGAGAAGATCTTGAACAGAGTCTGCAACTTTATGTGTAGACAAAAGGTGCATCTATTTCCTCATGCTAGATGAAGAGCACCTTGTGGTGTTTTTCCGAATGGGTTTCCACGTTATATGTTGTGTATATGTGTGAATGTTGAGTAGCTTAGTATATGCGTAAATGTTTTGTTGAGTGACTGGTTTATTATTGTGTTGTAACTGGATAAAGGTATGATTGTTGCATTATATTAATGAGTATGCTTATGATGCCTATTCATTGTTAGCTTACTTAAATCGCATAAAGAAGGGTTGGATCATAGCCGGGTATTGAAATACTGTGCATACAAGTAACCAATCATCCCGGTCTTCAATGGAAACCTTGGAATAAAGCCAAGGTACTAAAACACCCTCCCACACAAACTGTGGAAATGTGGTTATGGCAGTTACCCATAAAACTGAGATATCTCAGGTGAGACTAAATCTGTGTCACAGTTGTTGTGGATTGAGCTTTGCTCTGTTGGGCATATATCTTGGGATTTGTTGTGCTAAGAAGAAGAGACTGAACTTGGGTCCAGGGGCATAGAGAGGGAAGAAAGCCAACAATCAACAACAAATTAAAAAGATTCAGGGAGATCTGTTGACTATGGATAATGAGGTTGATAAAGGACAAGTGACACAGAAAATTCTGGTTGAAAAGGAAAGCACTATCCAGTTGCTTAAGAAGAAGTTGAATATTCCAACAACCCAGTTAATTCAAGCCTCTGAATTAACAGAGTTGGAAAAAGAAAAAGAATTGTTATCTTAGGAATTGAATGATTGCAAAGCAAAATTATTAAAGCTTATTGGAGAGCAAAATCAACGGGAAAAGGAAAGAGGATTCCTTATTGAAAAATTTGATGTTTTAAATGAGAACCAATTGATCTTGGAGAGGGAAAAAGAAGATAAAAATGAAAGGGAAGTAATACCAACAACACGACTGAGCACTGGAACAAATACCGAGGCCATTGTACAGGTTATGCCACAGGTTAGCCTAAGAGATAAAGAGATAATTGGTTTAAAGAAACAAAATCAATATCATACCCTATTTGAATTATATTTAGGATAAGGAGATGGTGATTAATGCGGCTAGACAAAGTTGTATAGTTGTGAAGGAAGCCTTGAACATAAAACCAATAGACACGACCATAAATACAATAAATTTCCTCAACACTCTGTTTGAATAGGAGTTAAGAACAATGGGAATCAATGATAGAATTGCAGTAATCACTTGGGCCAAAAAGGTTGTAGGAAAGCACTAACACATTGAAATTGTTCAAGCGAAAATTGATATAATGTTACATCAGGTCAAGACTTTTAAAGGCTCATTCATATCACTGTTCCAAAAGGGATTGCCTTCTTTTTGGGAAGAATATGGCAGATTTATTTCCCAATCTAAATAGGAAGCATTGCTAGTTAAATCCAAATTAGATCACAGAAAATTTGAGGACATGACTCAGTCCTTGTTTGGGAATGTTATAATTGACAATCTTGTAGTGGACTTTGAGCTAGTAAATGCATTTAGAACAATTGGTGCTCATCTGCCACCTATCTCTTATGTGGACCATGTGGAGTTAAGAGTACTAGCAAAGGAGATGGCAAGTCTAGAACTACCATTTGGAGACCAATGGAAGACTACAGAAAAAATTTGGCAAGATGAAATACAAGTTACATCAGTGAAGAAATTCATCTCAAGGCTTGAGTTATTTTTAAGACAAACATATTTTGAATAAGTTATTAAATTTTCCAAGTATTTAAGGAAATTAATCTCTTAGGAGTTAATTGACATATGTAATAAGGTAGTTACAAATGCATATTTTTAGGATGTATGTAGTTAGTAGTTAAAGGAGGAATCTTGATATATTTAAGCACCATTTTGAAATGTAATGAGGGTTGAAACCTGTGAGAAAGAAAGACTTTTTTTGTAACAAAGTTTCCAAGTTAATAAAATTGCAGAGCCAAGCGAGTTTTTGTCAGAGATTCCCGTGTTATTCTTATTACAATATGTATTTCCTTTCCTTATTGTGAATGTATTTCATGTTATCTTATTCATTGTGTTAGCTTTCATGCTTGGATAAGTGTATATTGAATCAAAATCCATATGTTTATGCTCTAGCTCTTTGATTTCAAGCATCCACAATTTTTTCGTCTAAAGTTAATACTAGATTCATCTTTTGATGCCCATGTTAATGGATTGTTCCTTATTCTTATTTACCACCAGACAATTAATGAGCTAATTGTAAAAGAGTAATTATCTTGCCTATGAAGAATTTTTTTTGCAAAGCACCATCATTTGACTTGTGATTTCGAGTCCATGCCCAGTGTTAGACACTTGTTTAAGCCATACAATCCTTAAAATTGTTTATTTAAAGATATTTTTGGCCTTTGTGTTTACTTATTGAGAGATCCCTCTTTGATAGGAAAGAAGCAAACTTTCCTCCTAAAGATTGGTTTTGTGGTTACCTTGGACTTATCTGTTAGGATATTTAGACACTTAGGAGTTAGTTAAGATCAACTTGTGTAATATATCCGTTAGGTAAAAGTGTGTTTCTTTAGTATGCATTAGTATGCATTTGTAAATATTCTAATCCGACGGTCACGATATGTTCTAGACATAGAGTGGTCCGACGGTTCAACTTCTCTTAGATCATACCTACCATTGATCCGTGGCTTAACACCTGATTGGTCTATGATCTCTATTTAAAGAGCATAGAGGGTCCTTGGCTGGTTGATCAATTATGAGAAGCTCATGTAACTTTCTTTCTTTTGCATAATAAATTGCTCCAAGTAGCTATTTGGTTGGGGCCGTGGACTTTTTCCCTCTCGAGGGTTTTAACCACGTGACAAACATTGGTGTGTTGATCTGTGATCTATTTGTGTGAAGCAGTTGCTCAAGGTGTTCGGTCTTTTGGGACTACCCTGTGTACCCGAACATGGTATCAGAGCTTTTATGAAGAGTCGCTTTCAGTTTTGATCTAGATCTCGAACCGGTGTTGCCGAAACTTTGGAAGGGTTTTTGGTTCTGGATTTTCTGTGTTTTTTTTGGCTTATGGGAGTTATTCCATTGCGTGCGCCGTTTCTATTGGTAAATAGTTTTCGTTTCATCGAAAACTGTTTCCGTTTGTTCCAGAAACACCCATTTCGGTAAATCTAAAGGTATAATGTTACCGTGACGGATTTGTTGTTTTTTTAAATCTCTCATATCTTATCAGTTTTATTATTAGATCTTTTTGTTTTAGTCTTGGACTGTTGCCTTCCCTATGCGTATGCTCTTTGTCATGCATCTTGCGCGATCGCGGCGAATAAAAAACAGTAAGGGAAAGTTTTTTTCTTGTCTTCTTAGATACATATGCTCTTTGCTGTGCACCTTGTGCGATCATGACAAATCAGAAACAACGAGAAAACTTGAAAACCTAGACTTTCTGGGTAAGCTAACCAAGAACTAACCCCATTGTGTGGAATTTTTTGTTTTTGTTTTTGTTTTTCGTTTTTTTTTAATGATTTGCAGAAAGAAAAAAAAGGCAAGCACGAAGAATGAGAGAGAAGAGTTTCAAAAAAAAAAAAGGCCCCCTTCCTCTTTGCATTCTTTTATGTACCTTTTAAACTTAGCTTACTTGGTCCAAAGTTGCTTTCTTCCTTAGTAGGTCTTGAGTTCAAGTCTTATTAAGCTATTTTTTAGTGCATGCAATTTCTATTTTCAAGTTACTTTATTGTAAAAGTGTATCTCACATAAATAAAATAAAATAAAAAGTGAGTCACTTAAGTCTTTTAATTTATTGCCGCACTATTTAAAAGTAACATTATTGTAAAAGTGAACCTCACTTATTCTACAAAAGTGATTCACTTCAAAGCAACTTTATTGTAAAGTGATTGTCAAAGGTTGATCTTGGGAAGAGGGGGGTTCTTTTTTAGTTGGTCAAGTTAATATCTGCCACGTCACTATTGGGGACATCTTCAACATTTTCTTTGATCAAGCATAACTTCATCATCAAGAATCAGTTTTCAGTGCCCTTTTTTTTTTAAACCGCATATTTTTTTGAGCTCTTTGCAACCAAACCATTAGTTTCTATTTTTTCATGCATTATTTTACAGTATGGCCACCCCTTGTGATATTATACTTACAAGTTCTAACTATTTCTCATGGAAATCTCGTATGGAGGATGTTCTACGAAGTAGGGGACTTTTCAGGATAACCTCAGGGAAAGAAACAAAGCCCAGTGATGATGATAAGAAAATTAAATGGGCAAATAGATGTGATGAAGCTCGTGGATTGATTGAGATGTCAATCTCTACTGATTTGTGATTCCACATATCTGGAATTGATGAACCTGATAAAGCTTGGGAAAATTTGGAATCTGTGTTTGATAAACACAATGAAATTTGGGGTCATGAACTTGAGAATGAGTTGCTTTCCTTGAATCCAAATGATTTTTCATGCATTCAAGACTATTTATCTAAGTATAAAACTCTTAGACTCTTATGTGCAGAATGCAAGATTAAGAAAGAAGACAAACAATGTATTTATGATATTCTTTCCAAACTTGGACTTGCATATTCTGTTTTTGTATCTACATTCTACTCCATGAAAGAATCATTGACTGCAGCTAGCTATCAAGAGCCTAGTCTTGAATCCTTTTGTGATTCCTTAATTAGAGAGCAAGATAAGCTCATTCATCTTGGAATAATTAACAATGTAGATACATTTGGGAAAGCCTTATTGTCCCAACAGAAAGAAAAGTCCAAACCTCCCAAGAAACAGATTTTTCGCAATAATAAGCCAAACAACAAGGGTCCCAAACCCTCTCCGTCAATTGCTTCTTTAAAAAATGACAAAGGATCCAAGCAAAAATGAGAGAAGACTGAGCGCCATTGCAATTTTTGTGGGAAAGATAATCATGATGAATCTAAGTGTTTTAAGAAGATGGCAGCCTTGGAAGCAGCAATGAAGAAGCACC
>LPNX010923610.1:1578954-1702936 GCA_001517045.1 Pseudotsuga menziesii
AATATGTAAAGACAATAAGGTGACTGGTCTTCCGCTGGTATCTTGCAAGGATGGTGTTTGTTTCGGTTGTGTACTCGGAAAACATCATCGGGATAGTTTTGACAAACGTGCCTCTTGGCACGCCTCGATTCCCTTGGAGCTTGTGCATAATGACTTGTGTGGCCCTCTTCCATCTGCTTCATTTTTTGGTTTCAAATATTTCTTAACTTTCATTAATGACTATTCCAGACGCACTTGGGTTTACTTCCTAAAACTTAAGAGCGAAGTATTTAACATGTTCTTGGCTTACAAGGCCCTTGTTGAAAAACAATCTGGTCATCAAATTATTAAGTTAAGATCTGACAATGGAGGAGAATATGTTAACAACAAGTTCACTACTTTTTGCACTGAACAAGGAATCCAACAACAACACACTGTTCCATATACACCATAACAAAATGGTGTAGCTGAACGGAAGAACCGCACTTTAACAGAAATGGCTAATTGTATGATCCAATCTAAGGGACTAAGTCTTCAATATTGGGCTGAGGCCATAAATTGTGCAAATTAAATAGTTAATCGCACACCCACTAAAGTTTTACAGGGTATAACACTGGAAGAAGAATGGAGTAAAATTAAACCAGATGTAAGTCACTTTCGTGTGTTTGGTTGTGAAGCATGGGCTCACATTCCGGATGAAAAACAGAAAACATTGCAGCCTAAAAGTGAAAAGTGCATATTTGTTGGATATTCTGAAGATGTAAAAGGTTATAGACTTCTTCAGCCACATTCTCATGATATAATAATTAGAAGAGATGTTAAATTTGATGAAAATCTCTTGGCCTACGAGCCTAACTTGGCGGGTGCACCATCTTTGGCCTGCGAGTTTGATTCGACGATTGTGCCTTCTTCTTCTTCTTCTTCCAGCTTCCTTGACAGGTTTCCAACTCCGGTTTCTGATGATGACAGTGAGGATGAAAATCCACCTCCGCCTACTCATGCTCCTCCAATTGCACCAGCACCAATACTTCCTCGATGGGTCCGTTCAACATGTGAAGTAGCTGGTGATCTTTCCGGTGATCCTAGAGATCAACGTCGAACACGTTCTCAGTTTCAGCGAGCCTCTTCTCTTTTGGCTCAAGTTTCTGAGAATCATGATCCAGAAACTTTTGCAGAAGCTTCGGGAAATCTAGATTGGGATGCAGCTATGGATGAAGAATATCGTTCCTTAATGGTGAACGATACTTGGGATCTCGTTCTTCTTCCAAAAGGAAGAAAACTTGTCAGATGTAAATGGGTCTACAGAACTAAGTATGCATCAGATGGAAGTGTTGAAAGACTTAAGGCAAGGTTAGTTGCCAAAGGTTTTTCCTAAGTTGAAGGGATTGACTACAATGAAACCTTTTCCTCTGTAGCAAAAATGAACTCCATTCGCCTTGTTCTTTCCCTTGCAGCCTTACATAACTAGGAAGTCCATCAAATGGATGTCAAGTCTGCCTTTTTACATGGTGATTTACATGAGGAAATTTACATGGAACAACCTCCTGGATATGTTCAGAATAACTCTAGCCTTGTTTGTCTGCTTAAGAAATCCTTATATGGCCTTAAGCAAGCTCCTAGAGCTTGGTATGCCAAAATGGATAGCTTTCTTCTTGACACTGGTTTTTCTAGATGCCATTCTGACCCCAATGTCTATACCAAGAATGTAGGAAACCATCTCATCATACTTGTTCTTTATGTTGATGATCTTATCCTTACTGGTAGTGGCCCTAAACTTATAACCCATGTGAAATCATGTCTTAAGCAAAATTTTGAAATGTCAGACTTAGGACTTTTGCATTATTTTTTTGGTCTCCAAGTCTTGCAAACCAAAGAAGGAATCTTTCTTTCCCAGTCTAAGTATGCTTGTGACCTTCTTCGTCGCTTCCACATGGAAGATTGTAAACCAGCCCCTTCTCCCTTCCAGTCTGGAGCCAAACTTTTTGCCACTTGTACTTCCCCTGAAGTAGATGCCACCTTGTATTGTCAGCTTGTTGGTAGTTTTTTATACTTGACTCATTCCCGTCCTGACCTTTCCTTTGCCGTTGGTTGTGTTGCCCGTTATATGAAAACTCCTCATGAAAGTCACTGGAAAGAAGAAAAAATAATACTTCGATATATTCGAGGTATAATTCAGTTTAGGATTCATTACAGGAAACCTTTGTTGGTTGGTTTCACTGATTCAGATTGGGCCAACGATCCTGATGATTGAAAGTCTACTGCAGGTTATGTTTTTGGTTTGGGATCTGGACCTATCACTTGGGCTTATAAGAAACAACAAGCTCTTGCTCTTTCTTCAGCAGAAGCAGAATATCGAGCCGTAGTTAATGCCAGTCAGGAAGGTTTATGGCTTCGACAAATCCTTTCAGAGTTTGGATTTGAGCAACAGCAGCCTACTCCACTTTGGTGTGACAATCAAAGTGCCATCAAGCTTGCCAAAGATCCAGTTCTACATCAGCGTAGCAAACACATTGAGCTACACATGCATTTCATCAGAAATCTTGTTCATGATCATGTTATTGAAGTGCTCTATTGCCCTACAGATGATCAAGTTGCAGACATCTTCACCAAGTCTCTTACAGAAGCAAAGTTTTCTAAACTTCGGTCTATGTTAGGAGTTCAGGAATGTGTCCTTAAGGGGGGATAGGCTCTAATGCCTCCTTCCTTCTCCTAATAGTGTCACTTTTGTAAATCCTTCAATCCTATCCCAAGTTGTTCTTAAGGGGGGGTGTTAGGATATTTAGACACTTAGGAGTTAGTTAATATCAACTTGTGTAATACATCCGTTAGGTAAAAGTGTGTTTCTTTAGTATGCATTTGTAAATATTCTAATCCGACGGTCACGATATGTTCTAGACATAGAGTGATCCGACGGTTCAACTTCTCTTAGATCATACCTACCATTGATTCGTGGCTTAACACCCGATTGGTCTATGATCTCTATTTAAAGAGCATAGAGGGTCCTTGGCTGGTTGATCGATTATGAGAAGCTCATGTAACTTTCTTTCTTTTGCATAATAAATTGCTCCAAGTAGCTATTTGGATGGGGTTGTGGACTGTTTCCCTCTCGAGGGTTTTAACCACATGAAAAACATCGGTGTGTTGATCTGTGATCTATTTGTGTGAAGCGATTGCTTAAGGTGTTCGGTCTTTTGGGAGTACCCTGTGTACCCAAACATTATCCTCCCACAACCAACGATAAAATTCGAGTGATAACAGTCTCTACCATCATGGTTAGACTCTTCTACACCTTCGTTGGATTATCTCCTGCAGAATTTTCCATCTGATGAGTCCATAATGGAGATTATGAGCCTAAATGAGTCACCATAGGAAGATCATCATTGTCAATCTTATTTCCTTCCACCCATGGATATGGTTGAAAATGATATGAAATCCATTTTTCCACCTGATATTAATGAAAACCCTAAACCTCCTATTCTGACACAATACACCATGCCTGAATGGAATTTAGGAAACATTACACCTACTGTTTCGATCAACATATCAGTGAAGCTTGGTGTCGTGAAAAACATCAGACTTGGCCAACATTGCTCGCTTGAAGAAATTAAAGCTGATATGACCTTGTTTCAAGAATTCTGAGATGCTTTTGCTTGAAATTATGAATAAATTTCGGGTATTGATACTTCCATCGTGGTTCATGAGATCAAGACCTATATAGGACCTAAACTTGTCCCACAAAAAATCTGCCCAGTACATCCCTAGAAGACTGGTACCATTAAGGCAAAAGATGTAAAACACTTGAAATCTGGTTTCATTTATCTTGTCCTAATTATGAAAAAACAAGGGACTATTAGAGTCTGCATCAATTATAGGGACCTTAGTAAAGATTGTCCCAAATATAACTACCCTACTCCCTTCATCGACCAAATCATTGACAACTATGATGGAAGTGTCATCTTTTCATTCATGGGTAGATTTTCTAGCTATACTCAGATCGAGATACTTCCATCTTACCAACATAAAACAACTTTCATTTTCCCTTGGGGAATGTTTTCTTATCGCATGTTACCCTTTTCTCTTAAAAATGCAGGGGCCACTTTCAAACGATGTATTCCATATGTTTTTCATGATATCAAGTGTATTATGGATCTTTATCTCAATGATTTACTTGCTCATTCCACTTGTCGAGAAGATCACCTTGAGCAAGCTTAGAGGTATTTTTCTTCGATGCCACCACTACAATATTTGCTTGAATCCACACAAATGCATTTTTTGTGTTGAAACAGGAATAATCCTAAGCTGCATTGTCTCTAAGGATGAGATGAGGATTGATCCTTTAACACTTGAGGCTATTTTAGCATTGCCTCCTCCTACAACCCTCCTCCAACTTCAAAATTTTGAAGGGAAGGCAAACTTTGTACCATGTCTCATCTGTAACTACGTAGAACTTACTAAAGGATTCATGTATTTGTTGAAAAAAGATGTCCTCTTCATTTGGGATGATGAAGCTCAATGCTCATTTGATGCCCTAAAGAACACATTAGTTCATGCTCCATTATTGCATCCCCCCAACTATACATGTGACTATATCCTTTATCTTGCCACGTCCATCTCCACTATTGGAATGGTTTTAGTTCAGGAAGATGATAATGACCAAGAAAATGTGGTATACTACTTAAGTAAGGGTCTCACAAGCCCTAAAATTCGTTACTCCCATCTTGAGAAGTTGGCTTTGGTATTTGTCATTATTGTCGAAATATTTTGCTTCGCAAAACCATTATTATATTACAGACTCGAACCCCATGTACCATATATTGACTCGTCAAGTGCTTGGGGGAAGATAATCACGTTGGATCGTAATTCTCTAGGAATTTGATTTGGAATTTGCAAAATCTAAATCCAAAAAATCATTGGATTTTTCCAAGGTTATATGTGACCTTCACCATTCTGATTAATAAACTGAGCCCATCGACTCTCTTCCTGATGAGTCATTGTTCCTCATTAGTATGTATGATCCTTGGTATTGAGACATTACTATGTATCTCTATACCCAACACTTTTGACCCAATTATTTCATGATGATCGTCATCGGATTCACCACCATGCAAAACATTACCTTATTGTTGGTGACACTTTGTATTACCATGGTATTGATTCTATCCTTTGACACTATTTAACCCATGAAGAGGCTGAACATGTCCTTAATAACTGCCACTCTAGAGCATGCAACAATCATCTTTCTGGCATGACTATAGCCCAAAAAATCTTACATGCTAGGTACTTTTGGCAATCGATCTTTAAACATTGCATGGAGGCTGTTAAGAAGTGCCCCCTTGTTAGGTATTTCATCCAACGAAGCACTCTCATCCCGCTCCTCTTCATCTAATAGTTATCATTTACCATTTTGTGAAATGGGGCATTGATTTTATGCACTATAATCCTACCTCAGGCCGGGGGGGGGGGGGGGGGGGGGGNCTGCTGCCCTATTTGTGCTTAACCACATCATCCCTAGATTTGGAGTCCCACAAACCATTGTGCTTGATTATGGTTTGTATCTTTGGAACCATATGACGGTTGAGTTAAGTCCCAATTGGGTTTTCACCATGAAAACTCGTCCTTATATTATCCCCAATCTAATGGAAAAGTAGAGTCTATAAATAAAGTCTTGAAAACCATGATCCAACACATGGTGGGGACACATAAATAAACTTGGCACTTAAGAATCTTCTAATCTCTTTGGGATTATAGGACTTTCGTAAAAAATTCCACTAGATTTACACCGTTTCAACTGTTCTATGGCCTAGAGGTAGTTTTACCCATCGAATGTGAGATTCCATCACTAAAATTGGTTGTTAGGATTCTACCAAACGCTTCCGTAGAGGAAGAATGGTTCTTGTACTTGGAAAAACTAGATGAGAGTTGCCATGATGCTGCCCTCGCCAACGAAGCACATAAGAAACATGTTAAAACCCAATATGATAAATATGTCCAATTTTGTAGCTTCAATGTGTTAAAAGTATTGTAACTTTGGAAGATATTCTATTGTACTTTTGTTGTATTCTCCTTTGGAGATCTTATTCCTCCATTCGGAGATGTCCTTGATGTAATTGGTCATGTAAAAGTCACGAGGAAAACCCTCCGTTGTAAGCCGGGGCAATAATACCCACAAAAGTATTATATAAAATGTATTTTGAGTCTCCCGAGGTAGGTCAATCCTAATTAGGGAACCTGGCTGACCTAGTTAGTTAGTTGAGCCACTCACCTAATGAATGTAAATAGGTGAGGTGCCTCTCTCTCTTTAATACATATCTTACACTCAAGTATTGCGCTGGAGAGAGAGAGAGAGAGATAAAGCGTCTACTGTGGAAGATAAGCAACTATTCTTGTTGCTGGGGTTTTACATTGTCTTGGTCGAATTCTATACAGAGGAAGTTTTGCGGGGTTTTCTCCCTTGTGGTTTCCTCAAGGAAAATTTATGTGTTCTCTTGTGTTGTTGCATTTGTCTTTCTTTCAATGATCCTTTGCTTGTGGTTATGATGTTATTATGCTAAATGTTTTTAGATATGATATAACAATTAAAAAAATCTAACATGGTATCAGAGCTACCCTAAAAGAAGTATTTGTGCAGCTGAAACAATCCTACAACTATAGCTATTGAAGATTAGGGTTTCATGCTTGAAAACCCTAAAAGACCAAAACTAGTAATTTTGGGACTTTCGCTATATCCTGATATTGAAGAAGTCTCAGGAGCTAAAAATTTCATAGGCCAAAGATAAATTCCTAATGTACACTTTGTAAAATTTTCAGCCTCTGATTCGCTATAATGTAGGAGATATGGTTCCTCCAACTTAGGGTTCCATCTTCTCCCATAATTCAACCTTAAATAGGTGACCTAGGGAGAATCCCTATATCTCGATATAGGAAGGCCCAAATGAAATTTCGCAAGATGTTCCAGATAGGACATGTACTTTAGTTTCTATGGTAAAAATTACAAACCTATAAGGTGAAACAGTTACATGTAGTAGTCCATACAAGTTCTCTATGCTAAACAATACTGGAATAAGTCACCTTGGGAAATTTTGCATAAGTACCAATTGGTGAAACCAATTCTGCTATAACCTATGGTGTTGGAAAGAGGAGAGGAGAGGATACCTAAGTGCGAAGTTTCAGACATAGAGGTTATGCAGAAGAAACCAGAGAAAAACTAGGGCTTCCTTTTTCGGGCGCTTCCCTCCACCAATCAGTTGAAGGAGGATCATCAAATTCACCCTAGGAAGGTGCATATATCTATGTAATAATTTTATCATTCTATGAACTTCCATTTTTTGACCTAACACTGCTGCCAGAGAAAACTAGGGCATAAGAAATTTTGCAGTTCTGTGCATAGTTTTGGGAAAATAAGTATACTGCTCAGCTTGCCTTGAGGAGGCGCATCTTTCAATCCAATCAGATTTAAAAGATAAATAATTTGAAAAATTAGGGTTTCTATATCAAACCCTAGGTCCACTAGAAGAAGTATTTCAAAAGATCCTTCAAGCAAGCATTAAGTTGAAGCATTCTCACTAGTAAGTTTCATCCTCTCTATTTCCATTTGAGGTTCACATTTTTATCATAATGACAAACAGTACCAAGCTTGAGGACACGCTTGAAAGAGTCGATAACTTATAAGCATGGAATTATAAGAGTGCTTACCATACTTGAATAAGCATGAAGAACTATGTCAAAGAAAGAGTTGCATATTCGGAGAGAGATGAAGTCAAAGCAAAGCAAAAGAAAGACCTAATCAAAACAAAGATGAGTATTTCCGTCTCCATTGGATCTCACATGTATCATCCTTAAAAACTCCAATGAAATGATCAACATGTACGAATACGACCTTGAGAACTCAGCTCAAGAATGTGAAGGTACAATGTCAGAAACATTCAATGATTACTCCACAAGAAGATCTCATCTCAAGGAGCAATTAGAAGCTGTCGAAGACAATGTCAAATAAGCAGAAGCATAAATTACAACTCTGAATGGTCTTCCAATTTTAGTCAAAAGAATTGTTCTAGTCGAAAGATTACATATGGAGAAATGTATGATTGATTAAAGAAGAGATGGGAATCAAGCCCTAACAACTTAGGCCAAGAAGAGAAATAAAAATAATGACGAACATTCCTTCCAAGAATAGAAGGACATCTCACAACTCAATAGTTCAATTGTGATGTGAAAGGGCACTTTGAGAAAGAATGTCCCAAGAAGGAAGAAAAGAAGGATGATATGTTCTAGAAGTACCAGTCGATCATACAAAATGATGTTTGGATATGAGCTCAAGACATGAAGGGAAGTTTTATGAAGAAGATCGAGTACACTATTGATCGAAGTATCAAAAGATACGAAGCAAGTTTCATGGTTCCTATCAATGGAGAGAGTCGATTATAGGAACTAGACACACCTCTTAAGTAGTAGATATTACACTAGACAATTGGTGTAATCAAAGTAGAAGAAAAAATCAAACAAGCTATATGGTTTGAGACTCTCTATAGAAAATCACCTATGCACATAAGGATTTGTACAAGTTTAATAGGCACCCATGGGATAGCACATATAGTCACATGAGAAACTTGAGGATGAACTAGAGTGATGGAGATCCCAACCTTTACTACAAGGTTGAAGATATAATCCTATGAAGGACAAGAGAAAACTTGCAACAAATTTAGAGATGAAAGATCTTGATATCTAGTGACATAGATGGATACAAAGAAGACTAACAACAAAGGAGACTACCTGTCACCCCAATGTCCTAATACAGATGCATAGGGAGGATGGTACTCCACCTAAGAGGGAGTGACTACGGTAGATCTCAAAATTTGAGAATCTTGACATGATTCTTGAGATTAGAAGCATGATGAAATCCAGAAGACATTTCACTTATCCAAGTAAAATATGCAAAGAAAATGGTGTGGTACCTAAAGGGTACTGCAAAGGTATGATGACTTTGATTGAGTTGGTAGTAGTACGTACTCCAACATATTGCAGAAAGCAGAGTGTTTCTCTCAATGCAACCAAGGATGAATATATTGGAGCTAAGAAGAAAGCAAGTAAATATTCCTCAAGTAATGAGGAATATGATCTAGAAGAATTATACTGATAAAGATGAATATTATACTCTTATCCATTCCATCATTGGATAAGAAGGGGCGCACTGGTAGGACACACAAACACAGTTCTATGTGATCGGTGATGTAAGAAGACTTGTTCAGTATTTTTGATCATGAGCAAGATAGGAATAGGTCCTTAGATTCAAACGATGAAGTTGAAAACATTTGGCAGAGACTCCAACAATTCAAAGATCAAGATGGAGTCTACCAAACAAACAAAGATAAGTATTTGAATTGTCATTTCCTATATATCTAGTTGTTCAAGATGTGTACATAGATATGTTTTTAGATTCTGGAAATGTATTATGCATATTAGAATATTTGTAGTATACTACTAAAATGCAGGTGCTGGGTAAGTGGCTTATGTTGTTGTACAACGTTCGATTGCTACTTATGAAATAATGTCTTGGAAAGCTGGAAGACATATAGGAAGCTACTGTATATATATGTTTGTTGCATTAGCGAAAATAGTTGCATGGATATATGACATATATCTTTATGTATGTCATATGTTACAAAATGATTCTAATCATACAATTGTATTTTATTTGTAGGAATGATTGTATGCAATCACCCACAAAAGAAGAATGATGCAAGTTGCAAATGTACGATACCATTGCAGATGTACAAGAAGAATGATGCAGTTACAAATGCACAAAAGAAGAATGATGCAAGTTGCGAATGTATGGTACCATTACGGGTGTACAAGAGAAAAATGATGCAATTACATATGCACAAAAGAAGAATGATAAAAGTTGTGAATGTATGATACTGTTGGGGATGTACAAGAGAAGAATGATGCAACTACAAATTCACAAAAGAAGAATGATGCAAGTTGTAAATGTAGTTGCGAATGTACACAAAGAGAATGTTAACGAACAAGTTGCAGAAAGGAGCTGTAAGCTCAAGTATGTTCTTACAAAGGAACAAGTAAGAGATGTGTTGACTAAGCCTTTGGATCGTGTAAAGTTTGAATGCTTTCGAGCCATGCTTGGTGTAGTCTGAAAGGACCTCTCTCGAAAGAGGGAGTGACAATAGATGGAAGAAGGATGCAGTGGTGAGTAGCTCAGTCTAGAGTAGGGTAAGTCTGGCTAGGACAGTTTGGCCCGAAAGGGTTAGTCAGATGAGGCATGTTGATCCTAGGGGGATTAGTATGTCTGGCTAGATTAGTTTAAGCCAAGTGGATTTGTAAGCCAAGACAAGGCTTGTTGGTCCTCGTGAAGATCCATCTGTCTAACTAGGCTTGTTGACTCGAAAGAGTTAGTAAGTTAGACAAAATGCCTGGGTGGATCTACCAGAGAACTCACTGTGATGCTGCTTCGAGATAGTTAGAGGGTAGGATGGTTGTTACAGTATTGCTATACTATTGAGATGTGTAGTTCAATATTATTATACCGATGACTGTTTAGCTCAGTATTGTTATACTGATGGCTGTTGAGATGATTGGTTCAACATTGATATGCTGACATGTGTAGTTCAATATTCTTATACTAAAGGCTCCTGAGATGATTGGTTCAACATTGATATGTTGATTGTTGAGAAGGTTGATTCAATATTGTTATACTGATGATAGTTTCAGTATTGTTATACGGATGTTTGATGAGATGTGTGCTTCAGTATTGTTATACTTATAGTTGAGATGATAGTTTCAGTGTTGTTACATTGATTGTTGAGATTATTGTTTCATTGTTATCACACTGATGATGGTTGATTGTTGAGATGTTTGATTGAGATAGTTTCAGCGTTGCTACACTGATGATTGGTGATTGTCGAGATGCTCTCAGTGTTGTCACACTGATGATTGTTGAGATGCTCTCAGTGTTGTCACACTGATGATTGTTGAGATGCTCTCAATGTTGTCACACTGATGATTGTTAAAGATGATTGCTGAGATAGTTTCAATATTACTATACTAACGTAGCAAGTTCAGTATTCTCACACTGATGATTGTTGATTGATTGAAAGTTTCAGTATTTTTATACTGATGTAGAAGGTTCAGTATTCTCATATTGATGATTATTGATTGATGAGATGATTAATAGTTTCAATCATCTATTGTGGAAGATGGGAATTAACTATTCTTGTTGGTGGGGTTTTACAATGTCTTGGTCGATTTCTATACCGGGGAAGTTTTGTGGGGTTTTCTCTCTTGTGGTTTCCCCGAGGAAAATTTGTGTGTTCTCTTGTGTTCTCTTGTGTTGCTGCATTTTCCTTTCTTTCAGTGATCCTTTTCTTATGGTTATGATGTTATTATGCTAAATATTTTTAGATCTGATATAACCATTCAAAAAATATAACACAATGAAGGTGACCTAGTCGTAGTCTATGATCATGACAATGATGAACTAGAGGTAGGAAAGTTTGAACCCCTGTGGTATGAGCCTTACATCGTGAAAATAGTACTACAAAAGGGTGCATATTAATTGGTATATTAAGGTGGAACTCAATTAGGAAATCCCCAAAATGGGATTTAACTAAAATATTAGTACATCTAGGGTTATTCTACATTTGTACTTTGTATATTGTTGTACCATAATTTTGGTGTGTTTTGATGTGGTGTGTTTTTCTTTTGCATGTAATATCTCATTTCACATGTAGCCTCTTATCCCACTTTATACTTGAATGTGAAAATGTCAGTGTTCTTCTCGATGTGGTTTGGATTTGCAAACAATGCTAGTAGACATACTCAGGAACCTTGCTTTTTCATCTTGGGCGCTATATTCCCCCATTGACGAGTTAGTGAGTTCAAGAGGGATTTTCATTGGCCCTGCAACCAATAATGTGACATAATATCACATCATGATTGGACTTTTGACTGAGGCTCCCTCTTTAGGAATATCCCACCAGATAGTTAATCTTAATTCACAACTCATGGTTTCTCAGTGAAACCAAATTTACGCCATCGTTGATCAAAATTTGCTTTGCTTGTATTGAAGGATTCACCTCCTTGAGAGATTATTCGAATACACAATATTGATATATACCAAAGGAGTTTAACACTGTAACCGATTCACTAGTTTAACACTGTAACAAAAACCATCATTCGATTAGAATACTTAGGAATAAGCGACCGAAACAAAGCTTTTATATATATATAATAACAAGAGTTTTTTCACATCACAAAATCCAAAAAGTACATAGGGGTGAAAATTGGGTTATATTCCCATAGATCACATATCATATTGTAAAACTATGAAAATATGAGGACATCAAATCTCACTCATCATCTTGTGTCACATTGTGTTGATGATAACACACAACTATTTGAGCTACTCATCGTAGGAAGTGGCGAATACTCTCAGGAACCCCCATGGTATGCCTCTAAAGGTGGTAGGGAATCTCCCTCTTTTGCATGGGAGGGAACCCCAAAGTGAGTCCCCTATGGTTCCTCTCCATGTCACGAATCCATCTGGCTTCATCCTCCTCCACCTGATGATTCTCCTTGTGTCGGTGCAATGGTGACATGCTCGCTAGCTGCTTCGGTCCTTGATCTGTGAGATGAGACATGTACATAGTTATATACCCTTTCTTACAATTAAAAAACATTGGAAAAAAAAATCACTGATACAAGGTCACATACCTGATGCATCTCATCATGATCCCTCAGGCATCACTAAATCCATGTCACCTAAAATTCCATCCTCTCATATGGAAAACCCTTGATCATGGGAATATAGTTTCTCCACCATGCAAAGAAACCAACATCAAATGTGAAAACCCAAGGGCCACACAACCAAGATGCATGACTGGTCCATCATTCCATCTGTGGCTCAAATGAAGGTCGAATGGGCATCTCTATCTGTGGACGCATCAATGGTACTCACTCTAAGAATAATGATACCAAAATATATCCATACCCTAACTGTTTCTACTTTTCAGTCTTGCATTTGGTGATTTGATCCTTCATGTTCACTAATACACCTTCACACCAATTGAAAACTTTGGGCTTAAGACACTCAATAACATATTCCATTTGTGCCTTTGAAGCAAGGTTGGGCCCTGTACTCCCCACTAGATTCATGATAGTAAACATGATCATGGATAGTGGACGATTGGTAACATCTATGATCAAAATATTTCCACTGCTTCTCTTAGGTCCTTCTATACAATATTGGGCCATGTATTCATCTTTAAATGACTCAGTGCCCTAATGGACAATCAAAGTAATCAATGCTCTCTGCTTGGAGATCCCTGTCAAGAAATATATGTCCTCTAACTCTATGCTAAGATCATGAGGGGCCATATTAAAAACTTGGCCATTCACATTCCACATGATTATCAAATGGTTTAGGAAATCCACTTGTTTCCTCATGCTTTGAGTTTTTAAGAGCTTAAGCGACCCACAGTTTATCAAGGAAGCCATGGTGTTTGGATCATGCAAAGTTGCCATGTCTTTGGCCTCATGTTCTCGCTCTTTTTTCTCAATCATTTTTCCCAAATATCTCCTACACATCATCAAAGAAATCATTGGTCAAAATTTGAGTCAAAATCGCTACTTGATGAATAAGTTATGATTTTTTTTGGGTCTTTCTCTCATCGCCCCCCTAGAAGGGGTTACAGGGTGATGAAGTTCCCTAACGGTGTAGACAGGGTGATGAAGTCCTACTTCATCACCCTCCATGATTCACTAGGGTAGCGATGAAGTAGGAGGGAACTATGAAGACCATATCTGAGCCCAAATCAGCCCAAAACTTGCATGAAACAATAAGTAAAGACCATGAAATGAAAGAGTGTAGTGAGGAGACCAACTTGGTGTCCCATATTTCCCAAAATAAACACTTTAAAATCTACTCCAAAAGAGGGAAAAACTCTACCAAGGTAAAATTATGAGGAAATAATGACCAAGTATTCTTAGTTGTTATTATTTTAATTCTCTTAAACTATTTATTTTTACCCCATTTTCACATTGTCTTTTCTCTTATGAGCTATTTTTTCCTAATTAAGTGCTTTCTGAAGGGATTTATGAAGGTTTCTAATTTGGTTTTGGTCAAGACATAATGTTTTTACACAGGATTTTGGGAGGATGAGTTATTTCTTTTAGCGACCTTGTCTATGCTAGCACTCTGTGACTTTTTCAAGCTCCTTAAAACAATGAAGAGTCATCTTTTGAGTGGTATTTTATCCCCCTTTTGGCCTCATGAGACTAATTATGAAAAAGGAACTCTTTAGAGTCTCCTTTAAGCTCTTTTCTGACTCTCTAAATATGAAAAGATTGCTAAGAGAGCTTGTTTTCTTTCATGCTTGTTAAATGATTTGAAAGGAAGTCCATTAAATGTAAGTTTACCCCTTTTTTGGGCTAGATGGACTAATTATGAAAAATTAATACTATAGTCAATCTTAAATAGAAGAGTTCCCCCTCATATTGTTTTATGCTTTTTTTAGGCGTAGGAGACTAATTTTTTTAAAAAGAAATCCCTAGAGTCTTATTTGAGTTCTTTTTAGACTCTCTAAATGTGAAAAGACCATCTATTTTATCTTCATTGAAATCATAAAACTATACATTGAAGAACACATATGGGATCGAGCCCCTCATTCTTCAAGTTTGTTTACATCTAATATGAGTTACACTGAGAATTTTTTATCCCCTCAAGCTTGTTAAAAACAAGAAGGTACTCACCAATCATGGTCGGGGAAAAATTTGGGGGGAGTAGGTTAGTTTTTTGGAAAGCATGATGGAAATTATTTGTTGTCTCCCTTGAACATGGAACCTATTTGCGTATTGTCTTATAGTTGGGTGGCTCATACCAATCCCATGAGTCATTCTACTTCTTTGATTCATATGAATAGTGCCCTAGTTATCGTCACACTATGTGTTGGTCTATATCTTATTGATTCAATGTTACTGAGTCATTTGTCACGCCTCACAATGTTTAAGGGAAGTTTGAGCCTAAATCAACCATCCTGCAATCTTACTAGTTTCTCATCCTTGGGTCTGTCTCTACTCATTGGGTCCATTATCTTACATCAGTTTCCTATGTTAGTTTTGCATTGATAATGGGGGATTCATCATGGACCTCCTTTGGTGAGTCTATTCCTATCGACTTCAACTAATTATTTGGGAATTAGAATTAGAAATCGATTAGTACCTTGGGACCTACATTCCAAATAGCGAGTTTCCACACTTTTGATAGTGGATTTACATCATTAAACCCTGATCGAATTATTCCACGAGTGTTCAACTTTAGCTCACAAATTCACATTCGTTGTAATGTACTAGGGTACCTTGGGAGTTATTGTCACTATTGGTGATTTCCCTCCTACTTGTTAATGATTTACATCATTTACCAATAATCAAGTGGTTTATTCCATGTTCAACATCAATACATCTATTTGCATGGTTAGAATCATACCATTTTGGGATTGCGACAAAGACACTCAAAACATTTTGTATGTACTTCACCCAGGTTGTGATAGATATTATCTTAGTATTTAGCATATTCCAACATGGTTATAATGCTGGAAATCCCATTGATGTATATACTGTCACATAGATCCACTTTGTATTTACTTGTGGTTGTGTCTTTATTGTATCATGGATCCACTATGTATTCTATCGTGGCCATGATCTGATTGATTCATGGAGGTATGGATCCATTTTGTATTTTTGGTGGTCATATCCTTAGTCACTGCTTTCATGGATACATATTGTAGTGGTTGGTGACCATGCTTTGAGTCAATTGATTCCGAGAATGGGTATGCCTACCTTAGGGATGATACATATATACTAATTGGTGTCTTACTTGCAGCTTCCCTCAAACTCTTCCATCAAACTCTCTTATTCCAACACCCTTATCCCATATTTTTATAAAAAAATTTGGCCATCAGTTTCCTTTTCTGACCTCATGCTTTAGGGGGAACCTGATATACACCTACTTGTCACACTTGGTTTTATCACCATGAAAATATGTTTATCATGATTCGTAAGTGTGTTAGAAGGGAAACCTGATGTTTGATGCAATCCCTAGAAATATTGGGAAGGGGAATCTACCATTAGAAGGTTGAAACCACAAGATTTCACCTTGATTGATGCCTCCTTTGGAGGACCATAACCCTCTCTAAATTATGTAGGGAGAGATGAAACCGCTTCATCTCTCCTTGCACTGTTATAGGGGAGTGATGAAGTCCGACTTTATCTCCTCGTGTCTAGCTTTAGGGGAGCGAGGAAGTTCCACTTCATCTCCCTGTGTCTAGCTTTGGGGGAGAAATAAGTTGGTTTAACCACTCCAACTTAGATGTTGGATCTAGATTTGAGTTGATTTGGTTGGTGGGGGTAGGGTTTTGAGACATCCCCTATCCTTCTATCCCAAGTAAGTCAAATCTTTCTTGATCTAAGAAATCCTCTCTTGGTCCACTTCTTTCTTCATAGTTTTTATGCTTCCAAATCCTATATAACGAGAGTCATGAGAAAATGTGAGAGCATCACACTTATGATCATAAGACACGTCAAGGGGCTAGAAGGAGAGCTTGGAGGAGTTGTTGTTGCATCAAATTCATGGTTATAATTTCTTCTTGTTTTTATTCCCATTTAATATAAAACTTGGCATAATATCCCCATTTATGTCTCTTATGTTTGATGCATGAATATGTCTATCTTTTGATAGTTAGATATATGCTTGATACACTTCATGTGTTGAAAATGATTTGCTCTATATTTTGTGCAGGATTGCATTTGCATCTCAAAGCAAGGAGTTGGATCAACTGGGATTAGTGAGGATAACCCTACGAAAGAGAGGCCGGTTATTTAATTCCTCTTCTATCCCTTCTACTTTGATTGCTTGTGTATGAGTTAGGTCTAGGAGATGTTAGTGTTCACTTGTTTTATTTCTATCTTGGATTGGAGGAGTCACATCCAAGGGAGTTTCGCCTATCTAGTGTTCAATGTGGACCGCCTTTGGCCCTACTTTCCACCTCTACTGGACACATCAGATGTGGCAGAACAACTCACACCAATAGAGTTAAACCCCGACTGCATGGAACAAGCCACAGCTGATCGGATTATGGACACATAGATCAAGAACACCCACCAGTAGAAGATCCAGCTATATCGAGTTGTCAAAGCAGGCCAACTCCTTCACCAGGGAAAGTGGCTCATCAGGGACCAAGTTCAACAGAAGTTTGCTCATCTCATGGAGGAACTCAACGCAATGGGGACCATTGCTTCATAAGGGGGGAGGAATGATCCAGGAGGATATTGGTGGCCACCCCACCTATTCCTCTTAGACCCCCACCATTATTTCTTTTAGTTTTCCGGTTTCCTTAATTGTAGCACAATTTACTATTTTTGGCAGTTTTCAGGTCCTAAACTTCTGGAGCCGTTTTGAGGCCCTAAACGACGTTTTTTTGGCATCGAATGGTCAGGAAAATTTGAGTTATGGACCTGATATTTGTTGCTTATGGATGTAGTCCTTAAACAGATCTTTCTAATGATATATCATGCACGTCAAATGGAAGTAGTATGCTAAAGTTATGACCCCGAGAAATTGATGTACCAAGTTACCCAACGGGGCCCACATTAAGGCGTTTCACCTCCTAGGGTTAGGTTTTTGGATGTGTAGGGTTTTCATTGTTTCTCAATAATATATAGGCCTTCGAGCCTCATTGTAACATAGAGTTCAGAGGCATGTAGACGCCACATCTCTTCTCAGAGATAAGCTACCATCACTCTAGCTAGTTTATTTCCATTCTATATGTAAACAAGTTTCAGTTATTGATTAATGAAATGAAGTGTTATTTCCACTGCATATTTGTTTCTATGGTTATTTGTGTATTCTGTTGCGTTCTTGCATAAATCCTGCATCAGTGGTATCAGAGCAATCTGCTCTTTCTTGATCCTTCTTTGCATGTCCCCAATGAGGGCAGGGTATAAAGAGTTAGGGCTCGATCTGGTTGAACCTTTGCAAGATTAGCCTCGCAAATCCTGACGGCCACCCATGGGGGACGAAAAGAAAGATAAGGGCACATAATATCCTATCAAAATGTTGCTCGAGGAGGCCCTCGAAAAACAAAGGAACGCGATGATGGATAAATTCACCCATATCCTTCAACGAATTCCCACTGGCGGCGCATCTGCATTTAGTAGCCACTCTGGAGGTGCAACCCCTTTTAAGGTACAAGTAAACTTCAACATTCCCATATTTGATGTTTGAATAGATGCAGATGTCGTAGATAAATGGTTGAATCTATTAGAAGGATATTTCTCAGTTCATGACTTTTTTGACCGGGAAAAGATTACTTTTTCTCTACTCAAAGCCGCCCCCCATGTCACAGACTGGTGGGAAACCTACTGTGAGAGAAAGGATGAGGAGGAACGCTCTCTATTATCGGCTGCACCCACTTGGAATTGTTTCTGAGATTCCATAAAGGGACAATATTATCCAGTGGCGAGCTATGAGGACAAGTACATCCAATGGACTACGCTGCGGCAGCAAAGAGATCAAGATGTGCATGAGCTGACGAATCTGTTCCATACCCTGTGCACCAAGTTGGGTATCAAAGATTAAGAGAAACATTTGGTGCTGAAGTACTGCAGTTGTCTGCATAGATACATTCAGGAGGAAATGGAGTTCCTCGACATCTCCTCGCTTGGTACGATGTATCAGTACGCTGCCAAAATTGAGCAAAAATTCAAACAGAAAAAGTGAGACTTTGGATCTACGAATCAGAAGCAAGGGAAAGGTTCCCCCAAACCGTAGAACCAAGGACACAAACAAGGCATGGAGACTCAAGAAAACTTGCCAAAGCTGCAAGCAAAGAGCAACATTGCAAAGCCGAAGAAGGAAGCGGGCAAGTGGTGCGAGTTCCATAAGAGCCCCACTCACAACATAAGTGAGTGTCGGGCTAAGCAGTTATTAGTGGCCGAGATAAAGGCTTCTGAATTAGATGCATACTCTGACACTGCATTAGAACCTGAGAAGGGGAATGATAGAGGGAATAAGATTATCGATGCAGAGCCCAATGCCACCTTTGCCACCACAAAGATCCAAAAGGAAGAACCAAAAGATTCAGAGGAGGAGGAGCATCTTTTCCACTCCCAGATGTGGGTAAAGGGTTCCCCGCTACAGTTCGTTGTTGACAGTGCAAGCCAAAAGAACCTGATTTTAGTAGAGGCTGTGAAGCGGTTGGGTTTTCTGACCATAGCACACCCGCAACCATACACCATCGGGTGGCTTCACCAAGGATGAGATCTCCGTGTCAGCCAGCAGTGCCAACTTCCCTACAGCATCAAGCCCTTCACCAATGAGGTATTATGTGATATTGCTCCTCTTGATGTTTGTGATGTATTATTAGGTCAACCATACTTATGGAAGCGACATGCTGTGTATGAGTCTCGGCCTCACGCTGTTATTATTACATTGGGAAATAATTTTTATAGAATGCTAGAGGTACCACCCCCTATCGCTATCTCTTTGGTTACTACAAAACAATGTAGTAAGCTCATTTCCAAAACCGGGAAGTTTGTTTTCTTGATCCGCTCTCAGGGCAAGAAGAAGAGCGTTGCCACAACCTCTAGACAGGGCCCCTCCGCACAACAACAACAAATGGACAAGGTCATGGAGGAGTACCGGGACATATTCACCTCACCCACGGGGGTGCCTCTTCACTGTCAGGTCAAGCACCCCATCAATTTGACCCCAAGTGCGTCGCTACCCAATGGACTGATTTATCGCCATTCTGTTATGGAGAATAATGAAATCAAGAGGCAAATTCAGGAGCTACTGTAGAAGGGTCACATTCGACCAAGTTCATCGCCCTGTGGGAGCCTGATCATGTTGGTACAGAAGAAGGATGGGACTTGGAGACTCTGTATTGACTATCGGGCGCTGAACAAGATCACTGTCCGAAATAAGTACCCAATCCCGTGGATTGATGACCTCCTAGACCAAATTAAAGGGGTGAAATATTTTAGCAAGATCGACTTAAAGTCCGGGTATCACCAGGTACCGATTGAACCGACCAATGTGTGGAAGACTGCCTTCAAAGCCAAGGAGGGCCTTTCCGAATGGTTGGTCATGCCTTTCGGGCTGACGAGTGCTCGTGCAACCTTCATGAGACTGATGGACGACATCTTGCGGCCATTCACCAACTCATTTGTAGTAGTGTACTTGGATGACATCCTGATCTTCAGCCAGACTTGGGAAGAGCACCTCCACCACATCCAACAGGTCCTCTAGACATTGCGGCAGCACAAGTTGTGTGCCAATTTGGACAAGTGCACTTTTGGCATGACCCAGGTTCAATATCTAGGATACATTATTGATGACTGTGGGGTACATGTGGATCCAACCAAGATCCAAGTCATTCGTGATTGGCCAGCCCCAACTACTCTAATAGAGCTTCGCAGCTTTTTGGGCCTTGCTAATTTCTAACACAGGTTCGTGTTGGGATTCTCTCATATCACTTGGCCCTTGAGTCAAGTCACCAAGGGAGGAGCGAAAGAAAAATTATTTTGGTCGGAAACTTAACAGAAGGCGTTTGCAGAATTGAATCATCGCATATGCTGTGCCCCAGTGCTCACATTACCAGACTTGCAACAACCATTTGAGATCGAGACAGATGCCTCTGACTATGCTATTGGGGTAGTCCTTACTCAACAAGGGCATCCAGTGGCATATCATAGTGAGACACTATCCGCAGATATCACACTTATGACAAAGAGATGTATTCCATTGTACAGGCTTGCCGACAATGGAAGCATTACATTTTGGGGAAGGAAACGATCATCCACACAGACCACCGACCCCTGCAGTTCATGCAAACACAAGGGAAGTTACAGAACGATCGCCATGAGAAGTGGTCTACATATCTACAACAGTTTCATTTGAACATCAAGTACAAGAAGGGAAGAACCAATAATGTTGCAGACTGCCTCAGCCGACCATCGATCGTGCTCAACTCTTGTGGGCATGAGACTTCTGATTGGCCACTTCTCTACAAGAGCGATCCAGAATTCAGCCACACATACCAGGCACTCTTGGAGGGAAACCAAGTTCCAAAATTTCACCTCCAGGATATACTACTGTGTCACATGGGACACCTTTGTGTTCCTTCAAGCGAGCATGCCAAGATGATTTGGGAAGCACACTACAGTCGGGTCGCTGGGCATTTCGGGGTTAAGAAAATAGTGGCAGTATTGCAGAAGTATTTCTACTGGCCGAACCTTCAACAGGACGTCGGTAAGTACATCCGATCCTGCACTGCCTGCGCCATTTCCAAACCATCCATCAAGAAGCAAGGCCTCTATACTCCGTTGCCTACCCCTAGTCGACCTTGGGAATCCATCTCCATGGATTACATGTCATGCCTTCCTTCTACTAAGCACGTCAATGACTGTGTGTTTGTGGTCGTTGACAGATTTTCAAAGATGGCCATAATAGCGGCCTGCAAGAAGAATATCACATCAGAAGCCACTGCTAAACTCTTCTTTAAATGAGTGTGGGTACACTTTGGGATCGCACAGTCTATAATCTCAGACCAGGACAGTAGGTTCCTTAGTACATTTTGGTCTAGCCTATGGTCAATGCTAGACACCAAGCTCACAAAGTCCACAGCTTTCCATCCCCAGACTGATGGCCAGACAGAGGTCGTCAACAGGATGATCGTACACATTTTGTGCATGTACAACTCAAAGCATCCACACACATGGGATGATAGCCTCCCCTATGTACAACACAGCTATAACCAGGCCCTCCACAGCTCAACCAACCATAGCCCCTTTCAGGTGGGCTTGGGATTCCAGCCATTATGTCCCATTGACGTAGCCATGCCATTTGTAGCTACTCAGGCTGATTCAACTCATATCCAGTCTAAAGTTTCCAAGGCAAACAACTTCATTGAGCGCATTCAGCACATTCACCAATAGGTTCATGACATATTGGACAGATCTAATGCTAAGTACAAGCAGTGACATGATCAACATCGAGTGCAACACAACTTCCAGGTGGGCGACAAAGTGTGGCTACATTTGCAGAAGGAGCGCCTCGTTGGACCCCACTGCAAGCTTCGCCCGCTCCGATATGGGCCATACACCATCACCAAGGCTGTCGGGGACAATGCCTTTGAGCTCAGTATTCCACCATTCCTTGGTTTGCACCCATTGTTCAATGTGGAATGCCTTCGGCCCTACTTTCCACCTCTACTGGACACATAAGATGTGGCAGAACAACTCACACCAACAGAGTTAAACCCCGACTGATGGAACAAGCCATAGCTGATCAGATTATGGACACATAGATCAAGAACACCCGCCAGTAGAAGATCCAGCTATATCGAGTTGTCAAAGCAGGCCAACTCCTTCACCAGGGAAAGTGGCTCACCAGGGACCAAGTTCAACAAAAGTTTCCTCATCTCATGGAGGAACTCAACGCAATGGGGACCATTGCTTCCTAAGGGGGGAGGAATGATCCATGAGTATATTGGTGGCCACCCACCTATTCCTCTTAGACCCCCACCATTATTTCTTTCAGTTTTCCAGTTTCCTTAATTGTAGCACAATTTGCTATTTCTAGCAGTTTTCGGGTCCTAAACTTCTGGAGCCGTTTTGAGGCCCCAAAAGACTTTTTTTTGCATCGAATGGTCAGGAGAATTTGAGTTATGGGCTTCATATTTGTTCTTTATGCATGTAGTCCTTAAACATATCTTTTTAACGATATATCATGCGCGTCAAACGGAGGTAGTATGCTAAAGTTACGACCCTGGGAAATTGATGTACCAAGTTACCCAACGGGGCCCACATTAAGGCGTTTCACCTCCTAGGGTTAGGTTTTTGGATGTGTAGGGTTTTCATTGTTTCTCAATAATATATAGGCCTTCAAGCCTCATTGTAACACAGAGTTCAGAGGCATGTAGCCGCCACATCTCTTCTCAGAGATAAGCTACCAGCACTCTAGCTAGTTTATTTCCATTCTGTATGTAAACAAGTTTCAGTTATTGATTAATGAAATGAAGTGTTATTTTCACTGCATATTTGTTTCGTTGGTTGTTTGTGTATTCTGTTGCGTTCTTGCATAAATCCGGATCAAAGGGATAAACTAATTAATGATGGTACTTGAAATATTTGAATTCATATAATCCACATAATTTCATGAAATGACAGTGCTAAAAATTCGACTTAATAAAAACTAATTGTGTGTATATTGGTATGAGATGCAATTGAATTGATTACCCCAAATATAAATCGACCAGCCAATAAATCATTGTCATAACTGAGGACATAGACAAGCATGACTATTACCTTCCTAGACTCTTTCAAGAATGCATAGTTATGGATAGGGGAAGTGAGGTCAAGTAAGAATTTCCTTATGAAAATATTACTTAATTATCTATTGCTTGGACTTAATAGGAATCTCATAAAATTTTGGCATTAACTCATGTTCATTCAAAATCACTTCTCCCAGAGGAAGGAATAGAATGGAAGACAATGATTTAGTTGTAACATAAATACTTTCCCTTTCTCTATCTATAGACACAACTATATAGTCAAGAAATTGTAATAATTAGTGGAAGTAGCCACAAAATCAGGTAGATGAAAGGTGGTTTGAACGACAACCTAAGAAAGTCTGATTGGAAACTTCAAAATACCCTACATACAACTTTGGTTCAAAAACATCATCATACAAGTCCAGAGTACGACGCGGACGATCTTGACCTAATGTAAGAGCCGGGTTTCTTCTTTGATGCTATTAAATTATTAAATAACCTTACACAGTTTGTTTTAACTAGAAATCACAAGATAGAAATATGAGAGAGATGTATTTGAGTTACCTATTAAAAATCCAAGATAGAAAGGTGTCGATGGATTTGGAGATGATAATAGTTTTCATGAAAATAACCACCAAATAATCATAATAAAGCCTTTTACTTCATCAATAACTCACAAATTAAAATAAATGCCCAATCATATGAAATAATTGAATTTGGGTTTGATAATGTATAATTTCTCATAAATGTGATTGAAATATTAAAAAAAATGGGGTGGTTTTTCCCTGTAAATGGGTAGTTATCAATAATGGTTTACAGTTTCTCGAAACTTCATGTTCTAGGCTATCCATGTGTCAACACTTTATTCATTTCAGGTGGATGTTCCAATATTATAAAATGATAATTTCCACGCCCAAAATGTATGTCCATTGTTAGATCAAATTAATTTCCAGACGTTGGATCTTTAAGGTGAAACTAAACACGTTAAACACTGCACATACTTCACCCAAAATGAATCGCAACCACACTATATTTCTAGCGCCTGCCATTAGATCTGCACACATATAAAATTCCATTAAAACAACAAATCACACATATTAGATGAAATTTAAATATATTTAACAATTTTATTTAAACATGAAATCAAATTCAAGGATTGGTTAAGCATGATTTTACCTCATAAACTAGATTAAGGAAAAAATTAAATCATAAAAGGAAAAAATTAGAAATTTGTTTCAACATCTGGCTCCACCTTAGTGATGATGCTTCTAATGGAGTCATCAAGAACTATATACCATTTTTCCTTCTCTTATTAGGTAATAGAGTCATAAGTAGATAAAAATTTTCTCATGATTAAACATAGTTTCGTACATTCATAATTATGTTGAGCTCAAAAGCATAAATGATTCTCTCCATTCCCTTCTGATTTGATGTTTTAAGAGTGTGTTAACACTTGTGCTAAATTTTGAATAAGCGCATGCAGTAATGGGTTGACAGGAAGTGGTATAGGCAGAAAATTTCTGGGATCTATGACTTCGAGGTAGTCACTACAAGGACAAGCAACGCAAAGTGGAGGGTATCGAAGATTTCACAACGGAGAAGGTGCGCATAGGGTTGAGCTATGAGGGCGTGCAAAATCCATGGCTCTTTGGGTTTTCCAACGATCATGATTAGAGTGGTCTAGATCTATGGTAGATATGCGGCCTCACGATGGGAGATGTAGGGAACATAAGGGTGTGTTGAGGTCGCGACCTCTGAAAAGGCCCTCCCTACTTAAATGACTAGGATCTCCCATTTCAGAAATATCTATGGTGAGGAACCTTTTTTTTGCACCAACTTGCATGGTGAATAAGGCATAGAATGGTTGCGAAGTGGAGGAAGGCCTCGCATTCTTGGATGGTGGCGATCTAACAAGAAGTAAATCAATGCCCCTGGAGGTATTAATGACAGAAAGGGGCACGACCAATAAGGGAAAGAGGCAATGCGAAACCATGTAGGGCCCCTCGCTTCCTACGACAGAGATGCATCGAGGTGAGTGACCGACGACCTTGATCTGTGTCGCGATAGAGATCTACGTGAAGGTTAACCTGCGCGTGGATCATGAAGCACGGTAGGGGCTGCGAGATTGAACGATCGAGATCTAGCATAGAGGAGATCTACGGCCAGAATCAGGTCTGCTATCCCGAAGTGCCATGGGAGATAAGGAGAGGAAGGATTGTGAAATGGAGAGTAGGGTAGGGGATAGTGGCGGCGTAGGTCACATCTTGGATCCATGGCCTCGTGACTAGACACATGCAAAAAAGAAGGACGAGATCCCAGATGAATTGACAGTAGAGGGTAGAGATGACCTTTTCGCGCCGTACGACAATGAGGAAGGGGGCCGCTGAGAGTCAGAAGATAACATGTTAGCACAAGGAGAAATCAACAAGATACCTAATGTCAAGTCCATGCATCATAAGGAATCCCAATGCTACTTAAGGGTGAAGCCGAAGGTCTTCGACCAATAATACAGGGAGGTCACATTGAAAAGGGGCGGCGTAGTCGACATCGTCTCATGAGCGAGTTAGATCAGGAGCCACGTGATCATCTATGTTATCATCATGGTAGTAGAAGATGGTGTGTGAAGAATTGACAGGCTCCTAGCTAAGTTCAACTGCCGAGCTCATTATAATGCCACCACTCGACCTGTTCTAAGATACAAAGGAAATGAATGTCGGTGACAATAGGGGTGGCTGTTATTACGCTACTAAGGATCCAGGGAATCTTGATATGCGACTTATTATGGTATTTGTACCTAATAGGGCCTTTACCTGATGCGTTTTGTTGGTCTATAGGCGACACCTGAAAACTCGGCTCTTGCCGGGCCTCTACGTGTCAGCAACCCCAACCATCGAGGTAAAGATGTTCACTGTGCTAGAAAGGTTTTCTGATGCTGGTGAATACCATGTTGTCCTAATAAATCTCCATACTAATGTAGAAGAAATGCCTGGAGCTCCCGGTCCTAAAAATATCCCGCCAAAGCCTCCAGACAAGGCCTTGGACACCATTGCCATGGTACAGAGTATCTATTGTTAGGGGTGGACGGTCCGAACAAACGTTTGGATGAATGGAGAAAGAAGCGGAGGGTTCCATCATCATTATCTTGGACTCATATTGCCAACTTCATATAGGATGATGATGAGCCTCAGGAGGTATTATGCTGGCCTGTCTTGTAGGAAGGATATGATCCTGGTAGAAGAATCCGACAAGAGTGGCGAGCCCATTTAGGAATCAGTACTGTCGAAAGACAAAGATGTCTCCTTCGGGTCTATGATAACAACATCATTGCCAGGAGGCAGAGATACTAGATAGAAGGTTAAACAAAAAAGAAACACAAATCTTCCTGCCAGTGGTGAATACAGGCAGAACATGTTTTTGGAATACATAAACGACATAAGGGATAGAAACATGAAAGGGTTCGAAACCAATTCGAGCTTATACATCAGAATGTGTGCAAGAGGAATCAAACCGCTAGTGCCGAACGATGCTGTCGAAGGCAAGTGAGCCTGCATCTAGATGCCGTAGTGTCATTTTGAACCAGCATGGTCGTCACATCATATTGCCTATTTTGGTATTAAGGCGTGGTGAATATGCCACCATAAGTAGTTAGTTAGGATTCAACATGATTGTACCGAGTTAATCCCAATTTTGTAACCGAATTTGATACCCTATTTTGGGACGTATCGCGGGGGTAATTTGCATGATAAATAGAACCTCCTCAGTGGAGGATGGAGGTTGGATTGACTTTTATTTTTGAGGCCTCAACACCGTTTTTGTAGTTCTGTAAACAATTTTGGGAGCAATAATGAATATATTTCTCTGTGGTTATGAGATTCATCACGGTGTTCATGTTCAGTGTGTGTTCTCTGTTTATGCCATTTACATATGTGTTGTTCTGCCAATACATTTCCATATTATTATGGAGGAATTCATTCTCAGTTAAGCACTCCTGCATCATAAATATCGTTTGTAATGTGATTCTAATAGCCATGATAGAATTCATCCATCGATAGGTGCTCTGTTTTAGTTTTTTCCCTTATTTTGTTTTTCTGCTAAAGGCGTTGCAAGGGATTCATCCATTGATAGGTGCCCCTTGTCGTGCTGATATTTTCTCTTTTTTGCTACCATCGCTTAAAGATATTTCCCTAAATGCTGCACTTACTTTGCCTCATAATACAAGAGAGAAAATCACTGTTTATTATCTGCTGTAACGTCCTTGAATGTTTCAGACTATGACTCCATCACCCAATGATTTTATTGTTTGTCTGTCTTTCAATCTTTTATTTTATGAATCTCTCGGTTACCCGCAGAAATCTAGCCTTCTGTATGCTTGTTTAAAGTTAAATGTATATGTGAATTCTACTGTGACAAGAGAGAGCCGTCTCTGACTGCATTGGACGGAATGCAGTCTAAAGCTGGTTTGAAATGGTTACCCCCGTGACTTCCTACAACAACCATAGGAAAATTACAGGGTGCTAACATAGTGTGTGATATTTTGGGTTTGATTTTCTCATTATTTACTGGCTCTAAAAATCAAATTGATATGATGATGCTAATGTCAAATTATTTCTATAAAGAGATGATATCCCATAAGCTTACATGGAATTGTTGTCATCATCTATATTTCCATAAAGTCTTTTACTTTAGATAATTCTTCACCAGTTTCCCAAAAGGGTTCTTATTGAATTAAAGGCCTTGATATAAGAATGTGAAAATCAACTATAGTACCCAGTGTGAAATCTATTGTGCAAGAAAAGAGGAAGAGTGCCTGACCTTGGAAGGTGGGAGATCGACCTAAATATATGCCTTCTTTTGTTCCCATGGAACTTTGCATTTGTGGAAACTTTCAAGCGATCGATGACAAACTCGACCTTAAAGAGGTAGCAAAAATAAATAAATAAATGATTTAGCATATCTTACTCACCAATTGAATGTTGTCACGGGCATGGTTGTAAGTTTATAACCCCATCAATGTAGATTAATTTTCGGAGGCTTCCCACCTTTGTATGTAACTATTATTTGCAGAAGTCTCTTTTAAGCCTACATTTTTTTTTCCTCCTATATATATCAAAACCATCTTTACCTTTAAAAAGGGTTATTTCTATGAGCATATTGGGATACAATTTTGTAATGGTTCTTTTATATATGTATTCATATAGTCATTTTCCAAAATAATGTTGAGAATGTTTAGTTTGTTCATTGCCTGACAATGACATTACGAGTCTTTTTCTTTTGTAAGTAAGTCCTTCTATTACCAACAATAATCAGAATAACAGACAGTTACAACAAAAACCAAGCTCTCCCATATATGGGAAAACAAGCCTGGAGATCATTTTGGCAATCTCCCTCAAAAGGAAACAAGACTGAACTAGAATGATTGGGAATTATTAATAATTCTTAACGAAGTATCAGTCATAGAAACAAGGAGGGAACTAATATCTGAACCAGTTTTGAAAAAAAAAAAGACTTAAAATAGTACTATAAAAAGAAACCTGATCATTCGAATAGATGCTCGTGGGGTTCAAGCTTTAAACCCAATCTCTTGGTGATTTCAGCTTGATTATCCATGAATTTATGCAAAATCATAAAAATTTGATCCTACTGCAACAGAATATGCCCATGCTGCTCATCCTTTTCAACCAGTCTTTTGCCGAGGATGAATTTATGAGACTGCTGAAGCTCCAACGACTTTTGATATAGGGTAAGTCTGCCCCTGGAGGTACCAGGGTCGAGGATTAGGTATTTGAATTCCTTCTTGATCTCCTTTGGTCCCAGGCAGTGACATTCTAGATCAGCCTCTCTCTCTCGACCTCTTGGATGGTTTCTTGGATAGAATCTGGAAATTCATTTTGAAATCTCTTATTCTTTTCAACGATAATTTTCTGGAAACACAATGGGGGAGCCATCGACTTATGGCTGACAAACCCTTGCGAGGACGAAGCAAAGCGAGAGTGCTTTCGAGGAGGCATGATGACCAGCAAAGAGGTGACAAGCAAGAGCAAGTGGGAAACCGAATAGAGATTCTGAAGGGTGCTGCGAGACAAAAGTGGATGAAGGAGAAAGGTGGTAGATGTAGGAGAAATCACTAACAAACCAACTAGGAAGCTGGGAAGAGCTTCAGGAATTTCGAGGGCAGAGGGGATGTCAGTGAGGACAAGGATTCCTCTAAGCTTAACAGCCTGGCCCAAAGAGGTGGCCCAAACAAAATTGGGCTGCAAACTAGATACAAGCACCGAAAGTAGTAAAGAGATGCATGGGCTATCTGGATGCCGCGTGAAACAAAAAACGAGACTCACCACCCACTGAAGGAACCCACCATCTGCTGAAGCTTTCCAAGAGTTAAACCCCAACAAATGCAGAGCTCTCCATAATCAAGAAAGAGAAACCATGGAAATGTTTTCGGTGGATGACGATGGAGTCCATGTAACCCAAAGCCTTGAGATGATTATCCTTCATGTCTGAGATGTGGTTGTCCTTCCACGAGATCATTCCTATCCTAGACATTATTTTCCTGTTGCATGAAATAATAGCAGTGACCTGCTGGTTTGTACTCTCCTCCCTCCAACGCATGATAACCTCGTGGGGAAGCGAGCTTGTATACTGCCATATGCACATGAGTGATGTTAAATCATTAGCACCGGTGGTGAGGTGTTTGCACCGACGGCCAAATGGCTTGCCAAGTGCATCTTCGTCTCTCCCATAGCGACATGATTATTCACCTACAGTGGGGATTATGCATCGTGATCTCTGATATGTTGTAGCTGATCTTTGAGTAGTTGGATCTGGAGTTGAGTCCATTGGTGATTAAGGGGTTCTGTCGTAATGTCCTCTGTAAAATTTGCGATGTGATCTGCTAGTTTGTTTCCTGTTCTTATGATATGGATTTATTGGAGGACCTGGAAGTGAGAGAGAGAATCCTGAAGCCTTTCCTTCAGTCGATCCAAACGCCAATGTTTTGACTTTTTGCTCAGAGGGGTGCTTGTGGCTAGCATTTGCACCATTTTTTTTTATCATGATTTGAGAGTCACCTTCGACGATTAGGGAAGACCAATTTAGATGTCGATCGATGTTGAGTTCGGTGATCAACACCAGTAGTTCAACTACATTATTAATGGAGGAGCCGATGTAATCCACAAATATATGCAAAATTTATCCCTTATCATTTCTAAAGGCCCCTCCAATTCCAGCAGGCCTTGGGTTACCTTTGGAGTACCTGTCAAAGTTTAATTTAATGAACGAAAATAGGGGGGACAACCTAGTGGGAATGCTAGACTTGCGAGAAAAAGAGGAGAATATGGGGCTAGGGGAAGAAAAGCAAAATTTCCAACTCTGGAGAATACTGGTTTCTTGAGGGGAACCTGCCATGTTAGAGTCCGACCAAGTTTTAAGCTGCAGAGTCTCTTGGATATTATATTTAATGAGCGAGATAACTATAACTAAAGGAGAGGTTTCATTTTTGAAAATCCTTTTATTTCTTTCTTTCCACAGCTTCCAAAGGGATAGACCTGGAAATAAGGTCCAAAGCATGTTGAGGAAAGGGCTTGTGAACGGACGAGGATTCCAGCCCCAGATAGTGTTCCTCAGATCATTGAGGATTTTGTCAGATCATCGAAATACACTGATCCCCCAGTTCCAGATTTCCAAAGAAAAGGGATAGTGATTTAGAAGATGTTCCATAGTTTCTTCCTCTATATGCATAATGGGCACCTGGAAGGTCGTTGAAAACCTCTTTTGATGAGTTGGTCCTAGGTGAGGATCCTCCCATGACCGATGAGCTAGAGAAAGGTATTGAATTTCAACCATAGGATGGGATTCCATATTTTGTCCCAGATCCTGTCATTCTGATTGTCTAGGATCTGATTTGATATATGATATGCTTCTTTTACAGTGAAGTATCCTTTGGGTTGGTAACCCCATCGTAGCTTATCAAGGGTTGTCTAGATTAGCATTTTCCTTGCATGTAGATCCTTCCAAAAGTTGTCATCTCATTGAAGAGATCCCCTTCCGCTCCATTCTCCTTTCAGGATCCAAGAATTCCACAAGCCTTGAGGATGGGTCTCGATCCAGTAATGTGCCACCTTTTCTTTACCTAATTGTTGCATGCTGGTTTGCATGTTAAGGGTTTTGGCTTAAGCTTGTAGTGGGGGGAGTTATTGCCATGTATCCTCCTAAAATAGAGATTTGTTCCCATCTTTAATCTCGCAGAAGATTTGGGTGTGAATGATATCTCTTTGGGCTTTGGCAACATTCCAGGTGATCGAACCATTCTCTAGGTCCTCAAATCTGATTAAATCCTCCTGATTAGTGTCTTTGGTGTATTTATTGCTCCAAATTATGGTCCAACGGATATTAGGTTTCGTGATGAATCTAGACCGTATCTTGGAGCATAGAACCCTATTAAGGATAAGCAGGTCCCTTAGGCCCAAGCCTCCCTTATTTTTGTCTTGGCAGAGGGTTTTCCAAGAGATAAGCATCCATTTTCTTTGAACATGGGCACCTCCCCATAAGAAGTTATGTTTAAGGTTCCTGATGGACTTCAGGATATTCTGAGGCACTGCCATGAGAGAGAAAAGGTATAGGGGCATAGCTTGAAGGACCAATTTTAACAGAATGAGTCGACCAGGGAAGTTTAGGGCTTTGAAGGTCCAGGAATAAATTTTGGATTCAAGCTTGGTTAGGAGATCCTTCCAGGAGGTATTTTGTAGGGATGAGTCAATGAGGGGGGCACCTAAGAATTTGTCCAGAAGGGAACTCTTTTGAAAATCTAGAATCCCGGTGATTCTGAGCTGGGTAAAGAGAGGGGTATTGAAGAAAAAAATTGGAGACTTGAAACAATTGATGGACATACCTGATGCCTCCCCAAAGGTGTTAAGAATACTTTGAAAGGATTTTTCCTCTCGGACAGAGGCATGCCCCATCATCACCGTGTCATCAACAAACTGCAGATGAGAGTGAGTCTTTCCCGTGTCATCTAGCTTGAGCCCCTGAACCTGATTATCCTTGACCTATGCATTGATGAATCTACCTAGACCTTATGCCAGAATGATGAAAACATAGGGAGAAAGGGGGTCCCCTTACCTGATCCCTCTTGAGGCAAAAAAAGTGGTTGAGGGAGATTCATTGATAAGTATAGAAAAGTAGGCAAAAGAAACCAAATCTAGCACCGAGTTGGCCCATGTGATTGAGAATCCAAAGGCCACTAGCATTGCTTTGAGGAATTTCCAGCTGATTTTATCAAAGGCTTTAGACATATCAAGTTTTAAAAGCATGCCAGAGGAGCAAGAGGTTTTAAGAGAGTGGATTGCTTCATGAGCCGTTATAATGTTGTCCAGGATTTGTCGCCCCTCTACATATCCCATTTTCTCAGGTGAAATGATATGTGGAAGGATGGGTTTTAATCTTAAAGCAATGATTTTAGATATGATCTTGTAAACAACATTGCTGAAGGATATTGGTCTGAAATTGGAAGGCTCGGTCGGCTTATCAGTCTTGGGGATAAGGGTTAAGAAGGTGGCAATGAGGGTAAGTAGGATTGATCCAAATTTTCTAGCACTTTCAACCACTTCCCAAACATCCAGCTTGATTGTTTCCCAGCAATCCTTAAAGAAGTTAGTAGTAAAGCCGTTTAGACATGGGGCTTTTCTTGCCTTCATCCCCATGACTTCCTCCTCAACCTCAGAGAGGGAGATGTCTTGTGTTAAGCTGAGATTTTTCTCCTATGAGACTAGGGATGGGATGCGATGGAATATGTGATTGATGGTAGGGGTACGATCTCTAAATGGTTCCTTGAGTAGATCAGAGTAGAAATTGATTAAATCATCTTCAATTTATTACTTGGTTTGAAGATTCTGCCCTTGAGAAGAGGTAAGCTTGGTAATTTGGTTATGCTTCCTTCTTTGAAGCACATAATGATGAAAGAATTTGGTGTTTCTTTCTCCTTCCTTGAGCCATTTGATACAAGACTTTTGATTCTAGAGTTCTTCCTCTTGCTGGTATCGCCTGTTCAGTTGCTTCTGGAGGCTTGATTCCTGTAGTTTGAGCTCCTCCGTGAATCCAGAGTGTATGGATTGAAACTGGATCATGTTCAGCTGGGATTCTACAAGAATTTTATCTTCCAGATTATTCCAAATTCATTTCTGTCCCATTTCTTAATTTGTTCTTTTAGTTGCTCGAGTCTTTGTTGAAATTTGAACATCACCGATCCCTTAATGTGGTTCGATTCCTCCCACCATTCCTTGCCTTTGGTTAGAAATTATTTTTGAGATAGCGAGAATTTCTCAAACATGAAGGGTCTCCTGCTGTGAGGCCCATCAATATTGATGATTAGGCAAATCAGCCAGTGATTTGAGCCCGCAGATGGGAGAATAGAGGTAGAGAGGTTGATATGATTTTGTAGAAGCGAGGGGGAGGTGAGAAAGTCATATAGCATGCAGGCTACTTGTCTTTCCCCTCCTGTTTTGTTATTCTAGGTGAAAAGATGATTAGTAGTTTGAATCTTCACTAGCTTGGGTTCTTGGATGAGGGTTTGAAGGGCTACACTATCCCTATCCAACTTTTTGATGCCTCCCTTTTTTCTCACCAAGGGAAGTGATAATGTTGAAGTCCCCTCCTATTATCTAGTTTTGGAAGGGAATTTTGTTGTGGATCCAGTTGAGATGTTTTATGAAGCTGAGCTTTTGCTCCATTTGTTGCGGTCCATAAACGTTGGTCAAAAATCCCCCATGAGTGGAGCCTGTAATTTTGAACAATCCAGATAGGGTGCGCTGGGAAGAGAACAAACCTTCGATATTTAGGATGGCTGGATCCCAAACTATGGATATTCCTCCTACACTCCCTTTGGCATCCAAGGTGATGGCTTGAGCATTCCTCCAGCTTTTGGTGACAAAGTCTAGGAGATTTTGCTCAGAGCATTTGGTTTCTTATAGCATAATAACCACATGTTTCTATGTGAGAATCCTATTTTTGAAAAGAAGTCTTTTAGAATCTCCCCCGATTCCCCTGATATTCCAAGATATGATTTTTAAATCCATTTAAATAGTGGGGGGGAAGTGTGCCTTGAGGCAAGCACTTTGTCCTGAGTCAACCAAGAAGGTACCCAATTCTTTGATTAGTTTCCTGTTAGATTTCCTGCCTTTCTTTGGAGTATCGCTTTGGATTTTAGCCATGTCCCTTATTTTTTGCTAATTTAGACCAAAAGTATGATTGCCTTGATCCTAAGATGAAGTTTTTGTTGGTTGAACTGTTTCCTTAAAAGGATGTATGTTTTTATAGAGGTCTGCAAAGAGTTTCAGCTTGTCAGATGGGATGCATTCTACATTTCCATTCTTTTTGGCTTCGTTCCAGACTGAAAGTTCTAGCTCGCTAACTCCATGTCTTCCCCTTCATTTTGTTCACCATGTTCTATCATACATTGGTCCACCTTAGCAATTTGAGAAATAATTTCATCCTTGGAGAAGGGGGGTTAAGAAAATAGAGGTTGATCCTTGTAGAGGGATGGCTTGGGGTCAGAGTGGGTTGATGTTCCAAAATCTAAACCTAAGTCAAGTATGGCCTTGTTGAGGGATTCCTGCAGAAGTTTTTCTGACAGTAGAGAAAATTTGTTTTGGACTTGAGCGATCTGAGAGGAAGAAGGGTTTTGAGGCTTTTTGTTTTTTCTTCTTTTACCGGGTGGTTTGGTAAAACTGTCCTTGTCTTTTTTGTCTGAGCCGTTAGGAGGGGGGGTTTCACATTTAGAGGACAATCTCTGAAAAGGTGTCCATGCTCATGGAATTTATGACAATGAAACATAATGTGCTCATAATCCAGATTTTGAATCCATTCAGAGTCTCTATGACTGAGGCAAATGGCTTCTGGCATCGCAGCAGAGATGTCCAGACAGAGGTAGATTCTCGCATACGACATGTACCTTCCTGTTAGAGTGGCATCGAAGATTTGTACAAAGGTTCCCATGGTGTTTCTGATTCTTGTTAGCATTTCTGTGTTCCAGAATTCTTGAGGTAGAGAATAGAGTCAGATCCAGACTGGGACAACCTTGAAATCTTCCTTCTTAGGCGAGAAATGCTCCTTCTAGTTGCAAATATAGAGTCCTATGGAATGGAAGAAGTAGGGACCTCCTTGGAATATGCAGTTCTTGTACTCTAGGTTATGGAAGATTAAAATGAAGAATCCGTTTGATCCGAGTTTTAGTTCGCATTACCCTTTAGGTTTCCAAGAGTTTGGAATCCATCCGACCAATGCTTTTTTCATGGGCTAGATGCCAATGAACTTGCAGATTATAGCATGGTCTTGCATGAACTGTATTTTCTCACTAACAAGGGTTGAGGTGATTTTGTATCTAGGTATGAGTATTAATCTTGCACATTGATCTAGGAACTAAGAATCAATCTCATCAAAGAATAATCAACAAATAGTCATGAAATGGTGTTAATCAGAACCAGAATGGTTTCCTCTCTATATATTCAATAAACAATGAATGGTTACAATAACAATGTCAAGCAATATCTTGAATCCATGAGGAATTCAAATACCTAAGGATACAATTTGAATTCAATGAGTGAGTCCAGCTTAACTGACTCTTAGCCATTCAATCACACTCAGTTAACCACTTGACCAAAACCCTAATTGACTCACCAAACCCTAACTAAAGTCGGAGTGCAATAAATGACTGAATCTCAACTGAAGGAGATCAAACACATGTCATAGCAATCCAACCATCAAGTGCTAGTGCTCCATGACTTCAATGAACCCCGATGAGCTAAATTGAAGATGAACTGACCATAAGAAGTTGGTGGAGGCGCCCTATTGACTCCAGATCATTAAATAATAATAAATAATCATTAAATAATATATTTAATGAGAGGAGGCACCTTAAATGACTGGTTGAACTAATTGTAACCACCAGTTAGCAATTAGGTGCATTAATAGCACTCAGATCACCCCCGGAGTGCTCCAGTTAGCCTCCTTGACTGTAGGAGAAGGCTAAGTTAGCCTCCTTGACTGTAGGTAGGCATGGGTGTGACTGGATGATGGCAATTAATGCTCCACTGATGTCAATTAATGTCAATTATACTTAGGATAGTGGTTTAACTAGGCCGATTTGACCAAAAAGAGTGTGTATGATGGTAAATGTCTCCAACAATGAGAAGCGATTTGGGTTTGCACTTTGTTCCGTCAATAGAAGGGCCATCTAATGAAACCGCCTTAGTTAGAGGCACAATTGAGGGCCGAGAGGGGGCTTGAGAAGAGGAGTCGATCCCCACATCTCCTTTCCCTTTAGAAGATGGACCAATCTTGTTTTTTGAGGGTGAGATAACAAGAGGCAGAGCCGAGGGGGCCTTGCGTGAGAGCACCGAGTTGAACGAGGGGTTCCTCCTTTCTCGACTACTGGATGCCATAGCGACAAACAAACCGCGAAGCGAATGAAACCCTAAAACAAAGAAACCCTAGTCAAGACAGGCTGCAGAGTGATTTTTGCCCCCCAACTGAGCCAATTTAAACTCCGACATTACGAGTCTTAAAACTTGTTCTATGTAAACAATTTTTGCTTATTGAATATCCTTCCACAATTATCATTAATTTCCAAGCATGAATTCAACAAACCTGTGGACAAATGATCTAAATAATTTTCAATCAATTCATAATTAAAGATATAGCTTCCTCTGTAGGTGAATGAATGATATATATATAAATGAATGCATATGATTGAGTTTGAAAATTTTATGAAGCTTTTCAAAATGAGATTTCCTTTCTTTTAAATACAACAATTCTAACAGTAACAAGTCTATAAATAAATCTTTGTATTCCACTATGTTAAGTATATACATACTTTAATTGGTTTAACATAATGAACCACTTTAGTTAGGTTAAGCAATCTACAAACCTATCATTATTCAAATTATCTTGCCTTACATCCTGCATATATTGCTTGAGAAATGGGTTGTTTTCTGATAAGTGAAGTTTCTTCCTCTCAATTATGTTGATGTATTTGTAACTTCATAATGTATTCACTTGTATATTTCATATATTGTATTTAATTGGTCCCCGATGTGATTATCAGGAGATTCATTAATGTAATCAAGTCATGTAAAGTCATAGAGATTAACCCTCCTTTGTGAGACAGGGGTAAAGTCCCCACAGTTTTGGGGCCCTAGGGTTATTAGACTCTCCTAGAGAAGTTGGCCCTAGTAAGTTGTTGTCAAGTCAGGAAATAGTATAAATAGAGAGTGAACCTCTCTATTTATCATATAGTCACTCACACTCAGTTGTAGCGCATGAGTGAGAGAGAAGATGCTGGGATAAGAGAGAGAACAATTGTTGGAGATCATCTTGCTGTCTTTGGGTTTTACTGCTGCCATTGGTGCTCATTCTATCTTTGAGGAAGTTGTGGAGTTTTTCCTTTATGGTTTCCCAGAGGATAAATATTTGTGTCTATTGTCTCTTGTGATTGATTACTGTGCATGTTATTCTCTCAGATAAGATCCTAAGATCATATTGCTTAAATTATAAAAATCTAACATGGTATCAGAGCTAACCTGAGAAGAAGACACTGTGCAGCTGCGGAAGCCAGGGATTCTTACTTTTTGGGTCTCTCTCCACAATCCATCAGCGAAAGGAGGCTAGGCTGACTCTCCATTGAAGGGTGCATCTTTCTGTTGAGGCAGAATCTTATTCTGAGCACTTTCAATTTTTGATCTACCACTGCATCAAAAAATTAGGGTTTTTCACTGAATAGCAATTTTTGAGTGAGCCCAAGCTAGGATTGCTCTCCTCCTCAAAATTGAAGTTTAGAGACAAAAATCAAGGTTTTTGGTTGGGTAGAAATTTGGGAAAGTCAAACCCTAATTTGCCCTAGAACCATAAAACCAACATTGCAGAAGATCATCTCTAGATCCAGTTTTCAACTTCTCAAATTGGTAAGATCTAAATCTTTTGTATTTCCATTTGAGGTTCTCAGTTAAGATGTCTCATCACACCAAGGTTGATGAAAATATTGAGGGAGATGATAACTTTTGAGCCTGGAAGTATAGGATATCCCTTGTCCTAAAAGAAAATGAGTTGGACTCTTACATCAGTGAAGAGGTTCCAGTTCCAGAGGGAGATGAAGCTAAGGACTTACACAAAAAGAATTTGGTCATGGCTAAGAGGATTATTGCTGATTCAATCAAGGATCACCTCATACCACATGTGTCCTCCCTAAAGACACCTAAAGAAATGTTTGATGCCCTGACCAAGCTATTTGAAGGGAAGAACATAAACCAGAAGATGACTTTGAGGAACCAGTTGAAGAATGTGAAGATCCATAATGTGGAGACCATACAGTCATACTTTACAAGGGTCTCCCAGATCAAGGAACAACTTGAAGCAGTGGATGAAGAACTGGAGAATGCAGAAATTGTGATGACCACCTTGAATGGTCTCCCTAGATCATGGGACTCCTTCATTCAAGGAATTTGTGCTAGAAGAATGCTCACAAGAAGAAGCTCCAATAGTAGCTTAAGAAGAAAATATGGGAAATGAAGATCAAGCTCTCACAGTACACTCCAAGAAAAGAAGAATGGACTATCATCATCACAAAGGTAAGCACTCTCATCAGAAATATAACCCTAGAAGATCTAACAGATACCTTTCTAGTATCAGATGCTTTACATGCGATGAGAAAGGACACATCTCCAGATTTTGTCCTAGAAACAAAGGTGGCTCTCACAGGAAGAAGGGAAATAAGAGAAGACATCATTCTCATGCTGCAGAGGATGATGAGCCTTCCAAGAAGCTAATCAAACAAGAAAGTGAAGATTCTTCAAGTGATGAAAAGTATGTTTTGATTTCTGCCCACACGGGAACTGCCACACATGGGAGTAAGGATTGGCTTATTGACAGTGGGGTTTCCAAGCATATGATGGGATTCAAAGCATCATTTGTGAAATTATTAGAACATGAATCACCCCACAAGATGAAACTTGGGGATGACTAGCAATATCCAATAAAAGGTAGTGGTGAATCCTCCTACAAGTTAGACTCGGGAAAGTCTATGAAAATTAAGGATGTCTTGTTTGTACCAAGACTAAGAAAGAAGCTCCTCTCCATCTCTGCATTAGATGCAAAAGGCATGAGGGTTTCATTTGTAGATGGCCAAGTTCTTATGTGACCAAAGGGAAAGACTATAGATGATGCAGTTGTGATTGGAGAGCAAGAGGGAGGATTATACAAGCTAAAGGGATAACCGGAGCAAGATTTTGGTCCATGACTCAGGAGATCCAAATGAATTTTGGCACAGAAGGCTTGCACATGTGCACTATAGAGCACTACCAGTTGCAAGAAAAGTTGTTGAAGGTCTTCCAGAAATACAGACAAAACATGACGGTGTTTACAGAGGATGTGCGAAAGGAAAGAACACAAAGAACACATTTCCAAGTAGCGAGAGCAAGGCAAAAGGAATCTTGGAAATCATCCACTCCGATGTATGCGGTACAATGTCATCTAGTTCATTGAGTGGGTATGTATAATATGTTTCTTTCATTGATGATTTTTATAGGAAGACATGGATATACTTCTTGGAAAACAAAGATGAAGTATTCAGAAAATTCAAAGAGTTCAAAGCCTTGATCGAGAACCACAAAGAAAATAAAATCAAGACCTTTCGATCAGACAATGGTGGAGAATTCACATCAAATGAATTCAAATAATTATGCAGAGATTCAAGGATTAAGAGGGAGTTGAGCACTCCATATAATCCACAACATAATGGGATTGCGGAAAGGAAGAATAGAAGGATTATGGAAGCTGCAAGGGCAATGCTTCATGATCAAGATATTCCCATGCATCTATGGGAAGATGCCGCTAGAACAATTGTGTATGTATAGAAATATACTCCACATAGATTACTCGAGAACAAGACACCTGAAGAAGTATTCTTTGGAAAGAAACCAGAAGTCAGTCATCTCATAATATTTGGTTGTCTAGTGTACATACACATTCCAAAAGAAAAGAGGACAAAGTTAGATCCTTCAAGGAAGAAGGGTATATTTGTGGGATATAGTGAAAGCTCAAAGGCTTACATAATATACTTCCCAGGATTCAAGAAGATCAACATCAACAGGGACGTAGCACTTGATGAAGACTCAGCTTACAACAAATCCAGAAAGAGACTTGCTGAAGAACCTGAAGAAACAGAAGTACCCAGAATTCAAGATACAACTATGAACGAAGCAAATCAAGAAGAAGATCAAGAAATAGAAGAGCCCTAGGAACCTGTAGATCCAACCCAGGAGAAGAACCTTCACAAGAGGAAACTTGCATGGGTACGAGAGGTTATCCAAGGTGCAGAAAGATATGGGGCTCCAGAAGAAATGCATAGAGAGAGGAAGAGAACTAGGTCCTACTCCGGATATGTAGCCCTATTATGTGACATCATTGATAAAGAACCTTCCAACTATGAAGAAGCGACAGAGAAGAAAGAATGGAAGGATGCTATGATCGAGGATTAGTATATCATGAAGAATGATGTCTGGGATGTTGTCCCACGACCAGAAGGGAAGTCTGTTGTGACTTCTATGTGGATCTACAAGATCAAGCATGGTGCAGATGGCAGCATAGAGAAATATAAAGCAAGATTTTTGGCTCGTGGCTTCTCCTAGAAAGAAGGAATAGATTATGAAGAGACTTTCACACCTGTATCCAGATACACTTCCATCAGATCAGTACTTTCTTTGGCTACAGTAATGAAATGGAAGATACACCAGATGGATGTCAAGACTACTTTCTTGAAGGGTGTAGTAGAAGAGGAAGTGTATGTGGAGCAGCCACTCAGTTCTGAGACACATGACAGGGAAACTCATGTGTGCAAATTGAAGAAATCCCTGTACAGTTTGAAACAGGCACCCAAGACATGGTACGACAGGATTGACAACTTCCTGACTAGTTTGGGATTTAGCAAGAGTAAATCAGATTCCAACCTTTGCTACAAAGTTGCAAAAGGGAACCCATTGATACTCCTACTGTATGTAGGTGACTCGTTTGTAACAGGTGAGGATGGGTTGATTGCTGATACGAAGAGGAATATTGATGCCGAGTTCGAGATGAAGGTCTTAGGTATGATGCACTACTTTTTAAGAATGGAGGTGTGGCAGAATGCAGATGGAATCTCCCTGGGACAAGGGAAATATGTAATAGAGATCTTGAAGAGGTTCGGGATGATGGACTACAAGGCCATGACCACGCCTATGGCATCAGACCTGAAGCTATTGAGTGATGCTTCATCAGAGTCGGTTGATGCTACGATGTATCGTCAGATGATTGGGTCCTTGATGTACCTCATGAATACAATACCATATATTTGCTTTGCTGTGAACACATTGAGCCAGTTCTTGACGGATCCTAGACATGTTCAGCTGATTGCTGCAAAGCATATTCTGAGGTACCTAAAGGGTACAGTTGACAATGGGCTCAAGTATGAGGTGAATCAGAAGATTAACCTAGAAGGTTATGTTGATTCAGATTGGGCAGGCAATGCCATTGATAGGAAGAGCACTTCAGGATGCTGCTTTAGTATGGGATCAGGTATGATCTCTTGGTTTAGCAGGAAGCAGTCCTGTGTGGAACTAAGTACAACTGAAGTAGAGTATGTTGCAGCTAGTTCAGCTAGTTGTGAGGCAGTATGAATGAGGAAGCTATTGTCTAATTTGTTTGATCTCCTGTTGGATGCTACTTGTATATATTGTGACAACCAAAGTTGTGTGAAGTTGTTGGAGAACCTAGTGTTCCATGACAAGTCGAAGCATATCAAGATCAAATACCACTATATTAGGCATAGGGGAGTAGTGAAGCTCCAGTATGTTGCGACGGACGAATAGATTGCTGATGTGTTGACTAAGCCATTAGCCAGAGTGAAGTTTGAATACTTTTGGTAGAAGCTTGGTGTTCTCCAGATAGAGGTTCCTTCCAAGAGGAAGTGATGAGTCCGTGTGCCTTTCTTACATGGTGGAAGGATTGGTTCCTCCCATGGTCAGATGTAAGTGCTGTGCCCTTCTGACATACTGGTAGGATTTGTTCCTCCCATGTTTAGATGTAAGTGCTATGCCCTTTTGACATGGTGGTAGGATTTGTTCCTCCCATGGTCAGATGTAAGTGCTGTTCCATTTTGACATGGTGGTAGGTGGGTCCTCCCATGGTTAGATATAAGTGCAGTGGCCTACATCCATCATTAAAAAGGGATGGCTTTGTAGAGACCCACATCTAATATGAAAAAGGACTGGTTCTGTGGAAATACATCCAGCATGAAAAATGGCTAGATATATAATGTCCTACATCCACTATGAAAAAGGACTAGCTCTGTAGAGACCCACATCCAGTATGAAAAAGGACTGGCTATGTGGAAGTACATCCAGCATGAAAAAGGGCTGGCTTTGTAGTGGCCTACATATAGTATGAAAAAGGAATGGCTTTGTAGAGACCCACATCCAGTATGAAAAAGGACTGGCTTTGTGGAAGTACATCCAGCATGAAAAAGGGTTGGCTTTGTAGTGGCCCACATCCAGTATGAAAAAGGGCTGGCTTTGTAGAGACCTACATCTAGTATGAAAAAGGACTGGCTACGTGGAAGTACATCGAGCATGAAAAAGGGTTGGATCTGTAGTGGCCTACATCTAGTATGAAAAAGGACTAGCTTTGTAGAGACCCACATCCAGTATGAAAAAGGACTGACTATGTGGAGATACATCCAGTATTAAAAAGGATTGGCTCTATAGAGGCCTACACCCAATATGAAAAAGGGCTGGATCTATAGAGGAAGACCTACATTGAGGCTAGGCCTACAACTAGCATGAAAAAGGGTTGGCTCTGTAGAACTTCCTGTGATGAGAAGAATGAAGAGATAGCACCATTTGATCGAGATAGCGGAAGCAGTGATTATGATGATGATCCAGTGATGATATAGCTTTGATGATGATCCAACTTTGATGATGATCCAGTGATGATCCAGCTTTGATGATGATCCAGAGAAGAAGACTTGTGCTGATCGATTGTGTCAAGAGAATACCTTCCTAGTTAAGAGGGAGTGTTGATGTATTTGTAACTTCGGAATGTATTCACTTGTATATTTAATATATTGTATTTCATTGGTCCCTGATGTTCCTATTGAGAGATTCATTAATGCAATCAAGTAATGTAAAGTCATAGAGATTAACCCTCCTTTGTGAGTCGGGGGTAAAGTCCCCACAGTTTCGAGGCACTAGGGTTATTAGAATCTCCTAGAGAAGTTGACCCTAGTAAGTTGTTGTCAAGTTGAGAAATAGTATAAATAGAGAGTGAGCCACTGTATTTATCACACAGTCACTCACACTCAGTTGTAGCTCATGAGTGAGAGAAAAGAAGTTGGGATAAGAGAGAGAACAACTGTTGGAGATCATCTTACTGTCTTTGGGTTTTACTGCTGCCATTGGTGCTCATTCTATCTCTGAGGAAGTTGCGGAGTTTTTCCTTTATGGTTTCCCCGAGGATAAATCTTTGTGTCTATTGTCTCTTGTGATTGATTTCTGTACATGTTATTCTCTCAGCTAAGATCCTAAGATCATATTGCTTAAATGATAAAAATCTAACAAATTACAATTAATTTCTTCGATGGTATAATAATCTTAGGAATTTGAAATAGTGAAATAAACAACCTAAAAAAATACATCCTTCACAGTGTTGCTCCGTTTCCCACAAGCATCCATAGCCTTGGTGGAATCACCCTGATATCACGGACCTTTCTCCACCACCAACGAGCATCCATATCCCCGGTGGAGATATTTTCACTTCCCTTTCAATATTTATGTTTGGTTTTAGAAGCTTAGGATGGGACCAATAAATGTGTTTAACACCAAGGGATGATATCTAAATTCCAAAGGAGTTGTTTTACCATCTTGGAACCATTACAATAAAGATAAATTCAACAGAGCATTGTAAATTTTTTAAACCCAATAACCCATACAAGTTTTAGGCCACTAGATTTATCTTAATGGAAAGCTATAATGGATTAAATTTGGATGAAGTAGCTCTAAAAAATTCAACCAAATTAAAGAAGTTAATAATTTCTCAATGACAACAAATCACTTCATATTTGTTCAAAGAGATTATATCATCATAACGAACTAGATTTAAAAAAGAAAACTCTAACATTCTATTTTTATCTTTACTTTCCTTTAAAAAAAATTTAATAACACACACACACACACACACACATTTCATGTGGTTCATGACACTTCGCTACGTCCACAGAAACCTCCCCTTTTTTCTGTGAGGGACGGAGGAAGGCCATTATATGTTGGATCAAAGGCGGCTCAATTAAGGTCCCATCATGTCACTAACAACAATTGAATCTAGATAGGGAGGATAATAGTCCTCTGCTCAAATCACTCAGGCTGAACCCAACTGACAATATATATATATATATGTTTGTTTGTTTTTTCACAAAACTTATTTACGTGCAAATATAAAGTGAGTTTAAATAAGATATACAATCTCAAAGAAGAAGTTCTTATGATATGCAATACTATTATGTAAGATTTTAAACAATATAGTAAAAAGTGCTTGAGACATTGACCATTTAACAAAGGTCCTAAGATTTCTCCTTGCAAATTCAATAAATGAATTTTGTCTTTAGCATATTTAATCATAAATGGCCTAGTCCAAAAATGATCAAACTTACTATGATGACCAGGCCGTTCTTTTCTCTTGTCCCTTTTTAAAACCAATTATCCTTGACTGGAGTTCTTTCTTTAGTTTTCTTATCAAATAGAGCTTTCATTTTGTCCTAGTAAACCTGTAATTTATCATTGACCACCTCTTTGCTATGCTAAAAGTGGATGTGTTGGTTAATTCTCCATTGCATATTGTTAGGTTCTTCCTACATTTCCTAAAGAATTTTCATCATAGGAACTCCTAAATGAACTAGTAAGATAACATCAATACCATATAACAACTGGAAAGGAGAAGTACTAGTTGACCTTTTAGTGCTATTTTTTTCAACCCATAAGGAATTCTTCAACTAAGAATCCTACGTGCTCTCCTTATACATTGATGTCCTTTAATAATTTTGATCAAGTTCTTGTTGGAAATTTTTAATAGTCCATTACCTTGTGCATAAGAGGCTATGGAATGACCAAGTTTTATGCGATTATCTTGGAAAAAATTAACCATGGATATAGAACTAAAAGCCTTTGCATTATCTGTAATAATATTTCTAATACAACTGAACCTAGTTAGGATGTTCTCTTGCAAAAATTTGATTACAACAACATCTGTAACATCCTTTACTAGAATAGATTCAACCCACTTAGTTAAATAGTTAGGTTTTAAAAATACATTTATGCTAGCCACTGGAAGGTGGATGTATCTCCCCATTGAAGTCTAGTACCCATTGCTAAAATGGAGCTTGAACACCAATGAGTTTCAAGGGAAAGGAGAAAATTTCCACTTACCAGGAAATAACTGACATATTATATGTCAAGCTATTATTCCTTCATTAACTTGGGAAAATAAATTAGTATATTAGAAGCTACTTCACAATATTTTGTGAGTTGTTGTTCTCCAAGCATAATGTACATAACACATGCCATAGTGTAATTGAGAAATCAAGCTATCTTCTTTTCCCTCAATGTTACAATTTAGAAGAATCCCATCTAGGTCCTTTGAGTAAAATCTTCCATCAACTAAGCAATATTTAATTTCTTTGAGTTTTATTGACCTGGCTTGAGATTTAGTTAAATGTTGAATACATTGTAGATTTTGTAAATAATAAACAACATCTTTATACCTGGGGGAGTTTAGAATTTTTTCCTTAACTCCTTTTCATGACACGAAGCATTCACATGATTGATTGGTTAGAGCATTAATCCCAAAGATTCAAAATTTGAATTAACTATCAACTTTGCTAAACATTTACCTATAATAGTCTTCGTCGGTTTGATCTCCAAGTCACATTCTTGGATTTTAGCAATCAATTTTCCTCTTCCTCCCTCACTATCTTGTTTCCATAAAATTACCATAACAACAGGGTGCAGAAAACAAATCTTTAATCTTGGATATAAAAAAACTAACAGAAAGATGTCAAATTGCTCACCAATGCAAAATCTTGTTTTCCAACAACATTATGCTTAATCTATGCATATTTAAGAGCTCTACTAAATAAACATTGGGCTATTTAAATCCTTCCACATTCTTTTGTAATAAGGTTTAAACAATAGTATGCTCTGATGCAAAATGGAAAAACGAAAATCCCTTAGTATAATTAGGACTTAACATAACTAGAGCTTCCCCTAAGGATTTGTTGATTTGAAGAAAACATTGTATGACTATATATGTCCATTTGATGCCATTTTGGTTTTTCAACATGTTAGTTATTTCTTTTACAATTTCAACAAAATTATGTATGAATCTTCTTAAAATTGTTATATTGCCAAGGACTGAACATCTTTCTTATGTCTTGGAAAATCAATTACCTTGATAGCCTCGAGTATTTCATGATCGATTCTAACCCCTTCTTTTGAAACAATGTGGCCCAATGGTTTTCCTTCTGTAATAGCAAAAAAATGATTTCTTGGGATTTAGATCAAGATCATACCTTTTGCACTCACTAAAAACTTGCAGTAGGTGTTTTAAATGCTCTTCATTATAATTGGAAATGGTTGTCACATCATCGAGATAGATCACCATGAATTTATATTTTTCATCAGAAAAAAATATATCCATTGGTCTATGTAAAGTAGCTCCAACATTCATCAATCCAAATAGAATTTTGTCATACATGTATGTACCCCATGGCATTGTGTCTTTGAACAATATTCTCTATGTACTGTAGTTTGATTGTATGCCATAAATATTTCCATCATAGATATTTGATGTGATCCAACTACCTTATGGAAAATTTGATCCATCTTAGGAAAATTATATTTGTATTGAGGGTACTCTGTTTAAGCTCCTAAAATCCAAACATAATCGAATTTTTCCATCCATCTTGGGAAAATGATAGTTTCCTTGAGGGGACTCTATTTATGTTTGTAAAATCCAAACATAACCAAATTTCTCCATTTTTCTTCCTCACAAGGTCTAGGTCGAAAAACCATATTGAATATCTCAATTAGAGGATAATATTATCATCTAATAATTTCTTTCTTGATCATTGGAAAAAGTATAGGATTGACTTGTAGGAGGTTCTGCCGAAAAGGTTTTACATTCTCATTAAATGGAATCCGATGTTCAATAGTTGATCTACCATTGGTCTTAAAATTATTGTAAGTCCATGCAAAACCCTCATTATACTTTTTGAAGTGGTTGACATACCTTTGATTAAGCTCTGTTAAGATAGATTTAGACAGCTTAAAACATATTGGGTTCCCAAGATGTCCCAATATTTGCATCCTCAATGTGTTCAAATTGAGGCTATATTGACAACTTTACTACTACATTTTCATGATCAAAAAGTTTTTCTAAAGTAATCAATCCTCAATGGATATAATTATTGTCACAGGAACTTATGCACAAAGGTGTTCAATATCTCCCATGTTACGTGAAATCCCTTGAGGTTGTTGACTAGGCATAGTATTTAGAAACATAAAGCAAATGTGATAACCCCAACTAGATGTTGCAATCTCTGGTTTGTAACAAAACAAGGTAAAAATAAAATAAAATGAAATACAAAACAAAAGAGATAAGGGGGTGCAAACCATAACAAAGATCCAATACAAGAACCACTTTAGATCACCCAATGGTTAAGCAAATACATGTTCCACCTAAGAGGTGTGAGCTTCAAAAGGGAAGCCAACAATCTCCCCGAGGGAGTCCTATTTTGTCCACACTAGATACTATAAATCTTGAAGAGGAAATGGGAGAAACACTTGCCCCTTGGAGAAAGGAGGTAAGGGAGCTTGGATATTTCTAATGAGTGTGGAAGAGATGGGCTATGAAGAAGCTCTGATACAATTCCAGGAGTATAATCTAGCTCTAGATTACTCCTACAATATGCATGCCAATGGATTGCTTTTATAGGCCAAGAGGTGACCAAGAAACAACTAGATACAAGTGCGAACCCCATCGCTTGATGAACTAGATTCAAGGTACACAATGAGGGCTATTGAATGCTCATCCATCATGTTGAGAACACAAGTTTGAATTTGTGTTGGTGAGGGGCGTTCATGATCCTTTAATGTGTGATTTGTGGTTGAGATACCCCCATTTTGATAGTCATTTTGATATTGAGGGTAAATTTGTACAGGTTAGCGCAGGCACAAAACTAGTAAAATGCACAATAGCTCACATTAACTGAGGTTTGGATGCACAACCTTATATTTTGACCATTTTTTGGCATTTCTGGACTCATACTGCTTCTTGGATCTTGATGAGAATGCCTTCAGTGGGATGCATGCTAAATGTGGATGATGCCTTACTATGAGGATTGAAAAAATCTCACATGTGTGTGATATTTGAGCATTAAGAGATACCATTTGATGTATGGGTTCTGGAGGGTACTGTAGGTATGATAATGAATCATCATTTATTTGTGTCTCTCCTTTGTTCTTGAAAGCTGTGAAGCATGTGTGTAAGTATAGTTTTTTCCCATGGGGGAGAATTGTTGGTGAAGCAGCAACAAAGAATGTTGTTTTATACAAATGAAGTGGGCATACCCATGCTCATGAAGATATGCCAAAGTGGCTACAAAATGAGGAGATCAAGGGGTTAACTCATAAGACTTTGGGACATGGATGAACTCAGATTCAATCCATGTGAGAGTAAATGATATTGGAAATCATGTCACTGGTGCTGAATAAGCGAAACTCCTAAATATCGTGAGAAGTCCACGAAGGCGGGGGACCAGAATACTAGTGAAGTTGTTGAATAATGGGATTCACTATGCTAGATGTGTTGCTGCCAAGATTTGAAAATGTGAACACTCCTAACTTTGAAATGTATGACTTTCCTGATGCAATGAATGTTTTGTTGTCGAGCATAGGGGAGACCACTAAGTTAGGGAGCACTAATGACTCTGTCACATGCCTCGATTTTGCAAAAACAATTTTATATTATTTGAGGAACATTATGTTAAATTTTATGCTCAGTTGTAATTAATGACCAGTGGGGTCAAGGATATTTATTGTAAATTCAGGATATTTTATTTATAAATAAATAAATGAGGAGACAACAGCTTAGGAGAGTTGTTAAAAGAGTATTTACTGGTCAAATTGGTGGAGGAGACTAGGTGGAGAGCAAACTGTCATGTGGCAGCATCCTCAAACCACTTCCAACTGTTGCAGGTGGCAACCTCCCTACATTTGTGGTCATGATTCCCCAAGAAAGTGGAATCAGAGCAGGTGGCTCAATTAATGAAAACTCACCCAGAAGACCTAGGCATCTTTATAAAAATTCCCATTGAAGAGAGCTGAGGCTACTCATTATTCTGCAGAAGTGATCATTCAGGGTGAATGAATGTACTTCAGAGAAATTCAATGGAAGGGAAATCTGGAAAGTGTTTGAGGGGATAACTGCTAATTGATCTAGTTGCAGCTTTTAAGCTGAAGATCATACTACTGAGAGCAGAGTGTTTTATTGAGGTATTGAACTAGTCAGTTGAACGAGGGTTCTACAGTTGCATTCTCCACCCAGTTCTTAGCCAAGAACACCAGGAACAGGCTCGGGGGTCTTGAGGAAGCGTTATTTGAGCGCTCTCTTGGAGATTGGTAGGGAGGAATGACCTCCTAAAGCTGTTGTCATCTTGTCCTCTACAGGTTCTATGTTATTTTATTTTACTGTTTTAGTTAAATAAATATTAGTTTAACTGCTATATGAATGTTAAAAGTTCAGATTTTGTGAAATGTTAGATTTAGTATTCTTATTAGATTATTCTAGAAATGAAATCGGTTTAGAGAATAGAGAATTAGAATGAAAATAAATATCTAAACTGTGTTTTTCCACACCTGGAAACCAGGTCGTACTCTAGCACAATTAGAATGCTTTAAGTAGATGAAATAATTTTTAAGAGAATGAAAATAGTAGATATGAATTTATATCTGTAGATAGTAGAGTAAAATTTTATTTTCAAATGTTTAGAATACAATGAAAAATCAGTGTTAGGGTTTGTTTGTGTTTACTGTTTTACTTAATGTAACTAAATAAAAACGCAGGAAAAGAAATAGTAAACTACACTAGAGTTATAGTAATAGTATACTGATACAAATAAAAGTTTATAGAAGATAACAACTAAGTATATAAACAAGTTATTAACCCCATAGTATATATTTTAAACTATTAGCTAAATCATAAACTATTACTTAATAAAAACCAGATTAGGGTTATGTTTATAAACCCTTTTATTTATGAAAAATAAACAGAGTTCTAGAGTAACCTTCTATTCTTTACAGAGCTCTGAATAATTCCAAGTTACAGAATAGTAAATAAAAATAAATGTAAATATAAATATTAAATGAAATAGAACTAAGAATTACATATTTAGGAGCTAATTATATTTAACAAACAGGCTTATAGCCCGTGAAAGAAAAACCTGAGGGTCGAAACCCTAACAACTAATTTATCCAATTATAAATTTAACCTATTTAAGTTTTAACCATTGACATTGTAACTGTGTAAGCAAACTTAACAAGAAGACTACGATTTATGCTTTGGACTGTTTACAGTCTTTTTCTGAAAATAAACCTTTTAAAATAGTAAAGTAACACATTATTTATAGGTTAACAAAATCATTGCAAAAATGAGATAGAACTCCAAGATTTACAAAGTCTTTCTTTATAAAACCAACTGTACTACATTGTCGGGCCGTAAGGCTAAAACTGAACAAAAATACATATCACGGCTCAAGGGCCAGTATTACCCAGCATTAACAACAAGGGTTTTAAAGTAAATCGGAGTAAACATCATACTAAAACCTCTTAACTAACGAAGAAACTGAGACAGACTTCCAAACACTGTTTTTCCTTCAACAACCCTCATTACAAGTAGGGCAAAATCCATATTTGAAATTAGGGCTTACCGGTTGGGGCCATGAGTCCACTGAAGCCGGCCATGGTTTTATTTTCCACTGAAGCTTGGAGCTGTCATAGGTTCCTGTAAATAGCATGATACCGAGCATTAGAATAATGCTAAGCTTTTAAGCTTAAACCCTAACTATAAAAATAAGTTAACAAATAGTTTTTCATATTAAAAACCGAGTTGTCTTTACCTGCAAGAGGAAGAGTTTTCGAGCAACGAAGAAGCTGTCACCAGCTTTAGCAATTTACATAGAGGATTATTCAAACCCCTATGCCGACCCTGGAGTAGAGACAATGTCAACGAGCTTAAGCTTCACAAGCCATGACGAGCCACAAGAAAAATAGAACTGAAACCATGGACAGGCCGAGAGCCAAACAGATAAACAAATAACTACTCAGGTAGTAAGGTTCACAACCACGAAGGTTGATGACCTAGGACTGAGTAATGAGACTACAATAGTAACAAACACAAGCTATGGAGCAAGCAAGCAGGGGAACAACCTCTCATGGCCTCGAAGTAAAAATGACAGGTGAATAGGGTTTTCTAGTCTTTCAAGTCACCAATGCATAGACGAGAGTAGACCACGTGTCCTCCAAATATTTTCAACCATGCAAGGGTCTGGTCTATAGTCAATCTGCGTTCCAGTTACCAATTTATTATTGCAATGATCAATAAACCAATTATGTAATCGACTATGGAATGTACATATATATATTCGCTAATGAAAACTTAAACTATATCATTTTTATCGATAACGTTGACCATAGAGTAAGGATGTAAGGATGTAAAAACTTTTCCATCGGTACAATCCCAAGGTCGACCATAGTTTACACTTTTCGAAACAATAAATTGCATGCAAAACGACTTTAAAATATTTCAATATTATTTGAAACTCAACTATACTATTGGCAATCGATGGTTTAAGGTTAGTTATAATTGCTAATAACTAATATATGTCTTTTGACTATAGAGTAAGGTGTTTTAAACCATGTCAAATAAACAATCAAGAGGCTTGACCTTAGTGTAAAATTTTACAAATAATGTTTTGTATGCTCAACTTGCCAATGACAATAATAATGAATCTTATCATTATTTACAAAGTCAATTGTGCTTACTTGGTTCTAGCATAGTCTAGGAACCTTTGTTATAATGTTTCACTTGATATAGACCTTAGATTAAAAGTTCTAGGTAGTAAAATCTACTATAGAAGTTACTATAAACTACAACTTATTATAAGTGGGGCAACATTATAATAGTAATATTACTATGGTGTAAACCATGCACAAGGTTTATAAATTATAGGAATAACACTCGTAACGTATTTACGTATGATTTAAAGTTTATAAAAGTGGTGGTAGGTAGTATTCCATATTAAGACGATGTATCTAGTTACAAGAACCAAATTTATAATGTCATGGAAATTTCCAGGTAGTAAGATCTCTACCGGATGCAAGTAACATTTAGATTGGTACATTATAAAATAATGTGGTATTGTATGTTGTTACAATAATACATGCAGCAAGGCGATAATTTAAGTACATAAGTTTATAACTTGATGTTTAGCATTTGTACATACAAACAACAGGTTAATAATATATGTAGCTAGTAAGATAGAGACAAAATAGAAACATGTACTCTATTGGAAATCTTTATCTTCGAGATTGATGGGAGTACTTTCATGAATAAAAGACAGTACTTTTAAACATAACATTAGCGTTATAAGCATGTTAAAATAGAAGTAATTGTTTGGCGAAGAACTTGAGCTCTAAGTTCACAGCAAGTATCTTTTGTTTAGCTAAGTATGATAAAGTTAACAATCTTTATGACTAAACATTGAATACTGTCTTAGAAACAAAGTCTATAGAAGACAATTACTTTACCTCATCAGAGCTTGCTTTAGAATAATCAGTTTATTTACTAGCATATTAACATGCAACAGAAATACTTCTTGCTACCTTATGAATTAAAATTCTACTTGATCGATCGTTACCTGTTGAACCTGTAAGAACTAACAGTCCATCTGCGTTAGCATAATGCTAAGTAAGCCCAAGTTTTCAAAGATAGATTTCACCTACTTGCAAAAAAGTAAATTTATTAGTAAAGCTAAAAGAAATCTGAATGCAGGTCATTCATGTATGCCTTATGAAAATGAAATTTGTATTAGTTATTATATAATGAAACTAATGAATACTAATTGTTAAACTGTTTCATTTTTCGCTAACCGCTAGCAGTTAGTAAACTGCGTATTTAGACATTTTATGTTATCTTAAAAATTTTAAAGTTTTATGAAATTTTGGGGTTATGACATGTGGTATCAGAGCACAAGGTTCAAACACTAGGCCTTGATGAAGCTCAACTTGCTTATACGAAACAATGAATTTAAACTATTTTGCTGATGTTGTTTTCTTTTAATGTTATTCTACAAAGAAATTTGTTTCTGATTTTAACAACAGGTATGGAAAGAATGGAGGAATATGCGGGAGAGAAATATCCCTTTACTGAACAAGAAAACTTACAAAGAGAACCTATACAAGAAGACATAACCACTAATTCCTCAGAAGTTTTACAAACAGTAAAAGAATTAAAATATGAAATGGAATCTGTTAAAAAAGAAAATGAGAGGATTCTGAGAGCTGAGGAAGAGCTGAATCAGATCCTAATAGAAAGACTTCATACCGAGGGAAGGGGAAAAATAGCTGAATCAAAAGATATAAGTTATCAACATAAGTATAAAAAGACTAAACGGACTAAAAATGAAAGCAGCTCATCTTCCGAAGTGCTTGGTGATCGATGTAATTTTCATTCTACTAGTGATAGTAGTGAGGATAACCATTATACTAAAAAGAGAAAATATAAACCTTATGAAGAAATTTATGGAGAGTTTAAAAAGATTAAGCCGCCAACATTTAATGAAGAAACTGAGAAGGGGGAGGAAGAGGAATCCTGGTGATCTGGGATGAAGAAGTACTTCCAGATTTACAACTATTCTAACCAATTAAAGGCTAGAATGGCTATCTATAATCTTTCAGGGAAAGCTTATATATGGTGGCAAGATTTAAAGAGAGTGAAAGGAATAAGAGAGAAGAACATAAATTGGAGTACCTTCAAGAAGTACTTTAAAAAGAAATTCTTATCTGAACAGTACTATGAAGAAAGAGATAAAGAATTCTATGACCTTAAACTAGGTACAATGACTATGAAAGATTTGAACAGTAAGTTTTTAAGTCTGCTTAGGTATGTGCCATACCTTGTGGATAAAAAAACGAAAGTACAACGGTTTCTTAGCTTTCTACCTTATCACATAAAAAGTAGGATTGAGTAGGACAATCCAAAAACTCTAGAAGAAGCTATGAGGAAAGCCAATTTTTGTTATGAATAGAATAGGAAAAAGGAGAGTATGGCCAACTGGAAGGCCAAAAAGAATAATAATTATGATCAAAAGAAGAAAGAGTTTGTGCCCAATCGGAATTCTAAAAATAATAAGGCCATAAATTTTTCTAATAAAAATTTCCAAGGGAATAAGAATAATTTACCAAACAATCAGAACAATCAAAAGAGTAAAGAGTCTACTAATAATCATGGTAATTACATGAAAAACTTTGAACGGAAAGAACCCATAAAGTGTTGGGAGTGTAATGGCCCACATTATGCCTCAGTCTGTCCTAATCAGAAAAAGACTGTCTGTAATATCCATACAATACAGGGGGAGATGACTATTGGAGATTTTGCGATGACTATGCCTAGGATCAATGCAGCCTTGGAGAATCGACAAGCAGACTATCAAACTTCCATGGTGGAAGTAGAAGGTAAGATAAACCAAATACCCATAGCTATTTTAATTGATCCAGGAGCTAGTTTGAGTTATATTTCACCCGATTTGGTAGAAAAATGTAAACTGCCTGTTGAAAAGTTTGTAAGTTCTTAGTTGGTTCAGTTAGCTACTGGTGCAAAGAGGAAGGTAACTAGTTTTGTAAAGAATTGTGGAGTAGTTATGGATCAATTTGAAACTTTTGTAAAGATTAATGTACTACCTCTAGGTTCTTACAACATACTAATCGGTATGGATTGGTTAGAGCAACATAGGGTGATCTTAAAGTGCTATGATAAAACCTTTACTTGTGTAAATAATGATGGAAAATCAATAAGTGTAAAGGGAATCCCAAGAAAAACAACTGTAAGGCAGATTTCTGCTATGCAGCTTAAGAGATCAGTTAGAAAAGGTTATAAGGCTTATGCAGTAACAATAACTAATGAGGAAAATCTAAATAATACAGATAAATTAAAATTTGCGGATATACCAGTTTTAAAAGAGTATGCAGATGTATTTCCGGAAGAGATTCCGGGATTGCCTCCGAAAAGGGAACTAGATTTTACCATTGAGCTGGTACCTGGTGCAATACCCAGCTCAAAGGCCCCTTATCGGATGAACATACTTGAACTTAATGAACTTAAGTCACAATTAAAAGAAATTATTGATAAGAAATATATTCGACCCAGTGTGTCTCCTTGGGGGGCGCCTGTCATCTTCGTTAAGAAAAAGGACGGAACTCTACAACTATGCATAGATTACCGTTAGTTGAATAAGATGACTATTAAAAATAAATACCCATTGGCTTGCATAGATGATATGTTTGATCAACTACGTGGAGCTACGGTGTTTTCAAAAATTGATTTACGGTCTAGATATCACCAAGTTAGAATTAAAGATAAAGACATCTTTAAAACAGCTTTTAAGATTCGATATGGCCATTACGAGTTTGTCGTCATGCCATTCGGGCTTACTAATGCTCCAACTATTTTTATTTGTCTAATGAATAATGTAATGCATAAATATCTGGATAAGTTTGTGGTTGTGTTTATCGACGACATATTAATCTATTCGAAATTGGAAGAAGAGCATAAAGAACATTTAAAAATTGTTTTGCAAGAGTTACGAGATCATCAACTCTTTGCAAAGTTTAGTAAATGCGACTTCTTTAAGGATAAAATCCAGTACTTAGGTCATGTTGTGACTAAAGAAGGAATTTTGGTGGATCCTGAAAAGATAAAGGCGATTGAAGATGGGCCAGTCCCTAAAGACGTAACGAATGTTCGATCCTTCATGGGAATTACCGGTTATTACCGGAGGTTCATTGAAGGGTTTTTGAGAATCGCAAATCCGATAACCTCTTTGCAGAAGAAAGGAAATAAATTTGATTGGAATCAGAAGTGTGAAGATAGTTTTAAAAAGTTAAAAAATTTATTAACCAGTGCACCTATTTTAAGAATAAATGATCCAAATAAAGATTTTATAGTGTGTATTGACGCCTGCAATGATGGTTTAGGCGGAGTATTGACTCAAGAAGGGCATGTTATCGCTTATGAGTCTAGGAAATTAAAAAATCATGAAAAGAATTATGCAACTTATGACTTGGAATTAGCTGCTGTCATACATGCTCTAAAGATGTGGCGTCATCATTTAATTAGAAGAAAATTTATTCTAATGACAGATAATAAATGACTGAAATATCTGTTAGATCAACCTAACCTAAATGCTAGACAAGCTAGATGGCTAGCTTTTTTAAGTGACTATGATTTCGAAATTCAACACATTAAAGGGAAAGAAAATAAAGTTGTTGATGCATTAAGAAGAAATACAAGGTTGAACTTTACAGCAGTTATCAGCACTTATACAACAGATCTGGAAGAACAACTTAAAGCAGGGTTAGAACAAGATGAAATTTACCAAAAATTACAAGCAAAAACGAAAGAAAAACCAATAGAAAGTTTAAGTAAAGGGTACAACTTGAATGAAAAAGGATTTTTACTGTATAAAGACAATGTATGTACCTAATGTACCTAAAGTTAAGTTATTCATTTTAGATGAAATCCATAAAACTCCTTACTCAGTCCATCCAGGTTATCAGAAGATTATAACTATGTTAAGAAAAGAATATTTTTGGCCAAACATGAAGACTGAACAGGCAGAATATATTGCTAGGTGTTTTGAATGTCAGTACGTAAAAACTGAACATTAACACCCACCTGGATTACTTCATCCATTGCCCATTCCTAGCTGGAAATGGGAGATAATTAGTCTTGATTTTGTTACTGGACTGCCTAAAAATAAAAATTTAAATGATTCTATAATGGTAGTAGTTGACAAATTGAGTAAAGTAGCCCTTTTTATACCTGTAAAAACTACTTATAAAGCTACAAACATAGCTGATATTTTTTTAAAGCAAATTTTCTGACTGCATGGGATATCGAAAGTTATAATCTCAGATCGAGACCCTAAATTTACAGGTAACTTTTGGAAATATCTCTTTAAAGGATTAAACACTACACTAAATTTTAGTACTTCGTTCCATCCTCAAACTGATGGACAGACTGAAAGAGTAAACCAAGTACTGGAAGATTTACTAAGAATGTATGTAAAGGATCAGCCAGGTAAATGGGAGGATTATTTGCACCAAGTAGAATTTGTTTATAATAATAATTATCAAGCTTTAGCCAGATTTAGTCCTTTCGAAATCTTGTATGGAAGGAAGTGTAACACTCCTATCTATTGGAGTAATATGGTGGACAGGTTAGTATTAGGTCCTGAATTATTGAAAGAAATGGAAGAAATTGTAAAGCAGGTACAAGGTAATCTGAAAATTGCGCAAGATCGACAGAAAAGTCAAGCAGACCTTAAAATAAATCCAAAAGAGTTTCAGGTAGGTGAACATGTGTTCATCAAGGTGAGACCCAAAAAGAGATCTCTGAGGTTGGGTAGTTGTGCAAAACTAGCACGTCGTTACTGTGGTTCTTTTGAAATACTATCCAGGATTGGACAGGTAGCCTATCAGTTAGTCTTACCACCGAATTTAAAAGTTCACAATGTTTTTCACATTTATGTGTTAAAGAAATATGTTCATAATGCTACTCATGTTGTTAACTGGAAGGATGTACAGGTGGAACAAGAAGGATATTTTCTGGTGGAACCAGATTGTATCCTCGAGCAGAGGGAGATCACACTTCAGAACCGCACCATTGGTCGAGTGAAGGTGCAATGGAAGCACCTTAGGTCAGAGGAAGCCACCTGGGAATTGGAAAGTCATATGCGGGATGCATATCCAATTCTATTCCAAGGGAATTATGAGGACGAAGAATAAATAACATTGAGGACGATGTTATAATTTAAGGGGGTGTGTATGTCACATGTCCCGATTTTGCAAAAACAATTCTATATTATTTGAGGAACATTATGTTAAATTTTATGCTAAGTTGTAATTAATGACCAGTGGGGTCAAGAATATTTATTGTAAATTCAGTATATTTTATTTATAAATAAATAAATGAGGAGACAACAACTTAGGAGATTTGTTAAAGGAGTGTTTACTGGTCAAATTGGTGGAGGAGACTGGGTGGAGAGCAAAATGACATGTGGCAGCATCCTCAAACCACTTCCAATTGTTGCTGGTGGCAACCTCCCTACATTTGTGGTCATGATTCCCCAAGAAAGTGGAATCAGAGCAGGTGGCTCAATTAATGAAAACTGACCCAGAAGACCTAGGCATCTTTATAAAAATTCCCACTGAAGAGAGTTGAGGCTGCTCATTATTCTGTAGAAGTGATCATTTAGGGTGAATGAATGTACTTCAGAGAAATTCAATGGAAGGGAAATCTGGAAAGTGTTTAAGGGGATAACTGTTGATTGATCTAGTTGCAGCTTTTAAGCTGAAGATCATACTGTTGAGAGCAGAGTGTTTTATTGAGGTATTGAACTAGTCAGTTGACAGAGGGTTCTACAGTTTCATTCTCCACCCAGTTCTCAGCCAAGAAGACCAGGAACAGGCTCGGGGGTCTTGAGGAAGCATTGTTTGAGTGCTCTCCAGGAGATTGGTAGGGAGGAACGACCTCCTAAAGCTGTTGTTGTCTTGTCCTCTACAGGTTCCATGTTATTTTATTTTACTGTTTTAGTTAAATAAATATTAGTTTAACTGCTATATGAATGTTAAAAGTTCAGAGTTTGTGAAATGTTAGATTTAGTATTCTTATTAGATTGTTATAGAAATGAAATTGGTTTAGAGAATAGAGAATTAGAATGAAAATACATTTCTAAATTGTGTTTTTCCACACCTGGAAACCAGGTCGTACTCTAGCACAGTTAGAATGCTTTAAGTAGATGAAAGAATGTTTAAGAGAATGAAAATAATAGATATGAATTTATATCTGTAGATAGCAGAGTAAAATTTTATTTTCAAATGTTTAGAATACAATGAAAAATCAGTGTTAGGGTTTGTTTGTGTTTACTGTTTTACTTAATGTAACTAAATAAAAATGTAGGAAAAGAAATAGTAAACTACACTAGAGTTACAGTAATAGTATACTGATACAAATAAAAGTTTATAGAAGATAACATCTAAGTATATAAACAAGTTATTAACCACACAATATATCTCTTAAACTATTAACAAATCATAAACTATTACTTAATAAAAACCAGATTAGGGTTATGTTTATAAACCCTTTTATTTATGACCTTCTATTCTTTACAGAGCTCTGAATAATTCCAAGTTACATAATAGTAAATAAAAATAAATGTAACTATAAATATTAAATGAAATAGAACTAAGAATTACATATTTAGGAGGTGATTATATTTAACAAATAGGCTTATAGCCCGTGAAAGAAAAACTCGAGGGCCAAAACCCTAACAACTAATTTATCCAATTATAAATTTAACCTATTTAAGTTTTAACCATTGACATTGTTAACTGTGTAAGCAAACTTAACAAGAAGACTGCGATTTATGCTTTGGATTGTTTACAGTCTTTTTCCGAAAATAAGCCTTTTAAAATGGTAAAGTAAGACATTATTTACAAGTTAACAAAATCACTGCAAAAACGAGATAAAACCCCAAGATTTACAAAGTCTTTCTTTATAAAACCAAATGTATTACATTGTCAGGTCGTAAGGATAAAACTGAACAAAAATACATATCATGGCTCAAGGGCCGGTATTACCTAGCATTAACAGCAAGGGTTTTAAAGTAAACTGGAGTAAACATCATAATAAAACCTCTTAAATAATGAAGAAACTGAGATAGACTTCCAAACACTGTGTTTCTCCTTCAACAACCCTCATTGCAAGTAGGGCAAAACCCATATTTGAAATTAGGGCTTACCGGTTGGGGCCAAGAGTCCACTAAAGCCAAACATGGTTTTCTTTTCCACTGAAGCTTGGAGCTATCATGGTTTCTTGTAAATAGCACGATACCGAGCATTAGAATAATGCTCAGCTTTTAAGCTTAAACCCTAACTATAAAAATAAGTTAACAAAGAGTTTTTCATATTAAAAACCGAGTTGTCTTTACCTGCAAGAGGAAGATTTTTCGAGCAATGAAGAAGCTGTCACCAGCTTTATCAATTTACACAGAGGAGTATTCAAACCCCTACGCTGACCCTAGAGTAGAGACAGTGTCAACGAGCTTAAGATTCACAAGCTGTGACGAGCCACAAGAAAAATAGAACTGAAACCATGGACAGGCCAAGAGCCAAACACATAAATAAATAACTACTCGTGCAGTAAGGTTCACAACCACGAAGGTTCATGACCTAGGATTGAGTGACAAGACTACAGTAGCAAAAAACACAAGCTACGGAGCAAGCAAGCAGGGGAACAACCTCTCATGGCCACCAAGAAAAAATACACAGAGCAGCCCGCAGGCCAGCGAAACCCTCGGAGTAAAAATGACAGGTGAATATGGTTTTCCAGTCTTATGACATGTGGTATCAGAGCACAAGGTTCAAACACTAGGCCTTGATGAAGCTCAACTTGCTTATATGAAACAATGAGTTTAAACTATTTTGCTGAGGTTGTTTTCTTTTAATGTTATTCTACAGATAAATTTGTTTATGAGTTTAACAACATGTGTGGAAAGACTAGAGGGATATGCGGAAGAGGAATCTCCCTTTACTGAACAAGAAAGCTTACAAAGAGAACCTATACAAGAAGACATAACCACTAATTCCTTAGAATTTTTACAAACAGTAAAAGAATTAAAATCTGAAATGGAATTTGTTAAAAAAGAAAATGAGAGGATTCTGATAGCTGAGGAGGAGCTGAATTAGATCCTAACAAAAATATTTCATACTGAGGGAAGGGGAAAAAGAGCTGAATCAGAAGATATAAGTTATCAACATAAGTATAGAAAGACTAAACAGACTAAAAATGAAAGCAGCTCATCTTCCGAAGTGTTTGGTGATCGACGTAATTTTCATTCTACTAGTGATAGTAGTGAGGATAACCATTATACTAAAAAGAGAAAATATAAACCTTATGAAGAAATTTCTGGAGAGTTTAAAAAGATTAAGCTTCCAACATTTAATGGAGAAACTGAGAAGGGGGAGGAAGCAGAATCCTGGTTATCTGGGATGAAGAAGTACTTCCAGATTTACAACTATTCTAACCAATTAAAGGCTAGAATGGCTATCTATAATGTTTCAGGGAAAACTGATATATGGTGGAAAGATTTAAAGAGAGTGAAAGGAATAAGAGAGAAGAACATAAATTGGAGTACCTTCAAGAAGTACTTTAAAAAGAAATTCTTATCTGAACAGTACTATGAAGAAAGAGCTAAAGAATTCTATGAGCTTAAATTAGGTACAATGACTATGAAAGATTTGAACAATAAGTTTTTAAGTATGCTTAGGTATGTGCCATACCTTGTGGATGAAAAACCAAAAGTACAGTGGTTTCTTAGTTGTCTACCTTATCACATAAAGGATAGGATTGAGTATGACAATCCAAAAACTCTGGAAGAAGCTATGAGGAAAGCCAATTTTTGTTATGAACATAATAGGAAAAAGGAGAGTATGGCCAACTGGAAGGCCAAAAAGAATAATAATTATGATCAAAAGAAGAAATAGTTTGTGCCCAATCGGAATTCTAAAAATAATAAGGCCATAAATTTTTCTAATAAGAATTTCCAAGGGAATAAGAATAATCCACCAAACAATCAGAACAATCAAAAGAGTAAAGAGTCTGCTAATAATCATGGTAATTACACGAAAAACTTTGAATGGAAAGAACCCATAAAGTGCTGGGTGTGTAATGGCCCACATTATGCCTCAGTCTGTCCTAATTAGAAAAAGACTGTCAGTAATATCCATACAATATAGGAGGAGATGACTGTTGGAGATTTAGCGAGGACTATGCCCAGGATCAATGCATCCTTGGAGAATCGACAAGCAGACTATCAAACTTCCATGGTGGAAGTAGAAGGTAAGATAAACCAAACACCCATAGCTATTTTAATTGATCCAAGAGCTAGTTTAAGTTATATTTCACCCGATTTGGTAGAAAAATGTAAACTGCATGTTGAAAAGTTTGTAAGTTCTTAGTTGGTTCAGTTAGCTATTGGTGCAAAGAGGAAGGTAACTAGTTTTGTAAAGAATTGTGCAGTAGTTATGGATTAATTTGAAACTTTTGTAAAGCTTAATGTACTACCTATTGAATATTTGATTGTTCCTGTTCCCGGGGTGGTCGAAGGGACTATGGATCAACCAGCGCAGACTTCTCTTCCGGTAGAAGACTCGGCTAATGGGGAACCCTCTGGTCCTGGTAACCCTAATCTTCCTATGTTATCAAATGTTAATCTGTTTTTGAACAATGTTTCCATTCATGGTTTTGATTGGATTGATGGTTTGAGGAAGCTTTCACTTTCGGGGCAGTCTAACCTTCAATTGCCCTTTTCTGATGAGGTCTTTTCGGGTTTGGGCTCTCAACCTGTTGCTACCATTTCTGATTTTGAACCGGACCCTCCAGTTGTTGTCACTTCTAATTCTGATCATGTCAAACCTTTGTCTTTGGATTCTACCCCTACTGCTTTAGTGAATCCTGTACTTGTTATTGGTTCTGAGGAGTCCTGTCCTTCCCCATCAGACACTATGGAGTCGGGTTATTTTTTAAGATCCTGCCACAAACCTGTTCCGGGGCTGGGTAAGAGTTCCTCGACTGTGAGAAAAGGTAGAGGTCGTAAGACTAATCTATCCAAGGCCCAGTCCAGAGCTAAGGAGGACCTGTTGGGAGGAACACAAATTTTGATTGAAAAGGCCCTTAGAGCGGAGATGGCCTTGAAGAAAGGTCGAATATGAAATTTATGTCTTTCAATTGCAGGGGGCTGGCTGGGCCTGGAAAGAAATCAGCCCTCATGAGGGTGCTTACTCTTGAGCATCCTGATGTGTTAATGCTACAAGAGACTTTAGGTGAAGGTGTGGTGATTCAGGGGAAGTTGGAAAGCTGGTTTCCTGGGTGGTCATTTGTGACATTGGATGCAAAAGGTAGATCTGGGGGACTGGCGGTGGGTTGGAAAAATAGTTGTGTGAAGATGATTAACTCTTGGGGATCTGAGGCAGTGTTGGGTGTTGAAGTATTTTCTGAAGAATTGGGGATTTCTATTTCAGTGCTTAATATCTATGGTCCTTATATTAACAGAGATCCCTTTTGGGATTCATTGCTACAAAATCCGATGGTTAATGGTGATTCGGTAGTGCTGGGAGGTGATTTAAATTTCTCACTGGGGCATAATGAGGTTTGGGGTCCTCATGCCCAGGTTGACTCTATGGCGAGGTTTTTTGTGCAAAAATTGATGGAGAAGGGATGGCTGGATATTGAGCCTGTAAAATTAAAACCGACTTGGAGAAATAATCGTTGTGGGGATGCCAGGGTGGCTAAAAGAATTGATCGATTCTTGGTAGCAGAGCAGTTGGTGGATAGTTTTTTCTTGGTAAGACAATGGGTGGGCAGTGGGGGTCATTCCGACCACTTCCCTATCTTTTTTGAAGTTAAAAAGGGTCCCAACAATCCTCCGAGCCCTTTAAAATTCAATAAATGCTGGCTTCAGGAAGAGTCTTTCAAAAATCTATTTCTTTCTCATTGGAATCCTATTGGGAGGGAAAATGACAGGTCGGCTGCATTACAGTTTGCAGACAACATTAAACGTCTTAAGGTGTATATCAAGGAGTGGGCTGTAGCGAAGAGAAAAAGAGATGAGGCCGAGCTGAAGTCTATTGAAGAAGCTCTTCTCCTGATGTATGAAGGAGATGGAGGTGGGTTTTTAACTCTTGAGTCTAAAGAGATCTTGACTAGATTGGAGGGCAGGCACAATTCTCTTTTGTTGGAAAAAGAGGAAGCATGGAGACTTAAAAGTCGTGCGATTTGGTTGGAGAGCGGAGATGATAACACAAAGTTTTTTCATGCCTATGCCAGAGGTAGGAAGGTGGCAAATACTATTTGGAGTTTGCAGGATGAGGAGGGTTCTTCATTTGTCTCTTTTGATGAAAAGGCTAGATGTGGGGTGAATCATTTTCAACAATTGTTCAAAGCACCTGCTCAGGCCTCAATTGAAGAGGTTATTAAACTAGCACAGATGTTCCCTCGTTTCGTGGATGAGGAGGGCAATGGGGACCTTATGAAGGCTGTCTCGGAAGAAGAACTTAAGATGGTTATGGGAAGTTTTCAGAAAGATAAAAGTCCAGGGCCAGATGGCTGGACTATTGATTTTTTTCTGTCACTCTTCGATATTTTGGGGATGGACTTGTTGCAGGTGATTGAAGATTCTAGGTCATCTGGTTGGATTCCGGCAAGTTTCAATACAACTTTCATAGCTCTCATCCCAAAGTCTGAAAATTCCAGAATTGTAGCTGACTTCAGGCCTATCTCTTTGTGCAATTGTGTGTACAAGATTATCTCAAAAGTCATAGCGGTAAGATTGAAGGCTATTCTTTCAGAACATATTTCTGCAGAATAGTTCGGTTTTTTGGAAGGTCGTCAGATCCATGAGGCAATAGGGGTGGCTCAGGAAGGACTTCACAGTCTTAAAGCTAGAAGGCTGAAAGGGGCTATTCTTAAAATTGATCTTTCTAAGGCTTATGATAGATTCAGTTGGATATATTTGAGGTTGCTTCTAACACATCTTGGTTTTGGCATCAATTTTATAAGATGGATTATGTCTTGTATAACTACTGTTTCTTTTTCTGTTTTGATCAATGGAGCGACCTCATCCTTTTTTCATGCAGAGAGAGGGCTGAGACAAGGATGCCCTTTGTCTCCGCTTCTCTTTCTTTTGGTTGCTGAAGGTTTAAGCAAGGCTTTAAGAGGAGCACGAGCGGAAGGTCGTTTCACTGGGATTCACTTAGCTCCAAATTTAAACATTACACATCTACTCTTTGTGGATGATGTACTGATTTTCTGCTCTGGTTCTAAAGGAGATTCTAAGGTTCTTATGGAGATCTTGGATCTGTTCTCAATGCAACCTTGGTGGAGGAGATCAAACCAGAAACAACGTAAATTACCTTTAATGGTCCTTTGGGGGGTTTGGCTGGCTCGTAATTAGGCTATTTTCAAAGATGCCTCTTGCACTCTAGCACTTACTGGTACTCTGTCAGTGGGTCTATTTAATTCTTTTCCAGAACATATTAGGGCTGGTAGAGATCGAAGGATTTTAACATTGGATATAGATAGATCTCTTCCGTGGGCCTTCTTTGATGGGGCAGCCCAGAACAATATGTGTGGCGGTGGTGCAGTTCTGTTCTTAACTGATTCTCATTTCTTTGTTATGTCCTTGGGGCTTGGGGGAGGCACAAATAATTTTGCTGAATTAATGAGTCTTAAATTGCTGCTGATGTTTGCTTTGGAGACAGGGTGCACTGCACTTAATTTTCTTGGGGACTCTTTGAATGTTATAAACTGGATCAATCATACACAAGAGTGTAGGCATTTGAGATTAGCTCATATTATATCTTCCATTCGACAGCTCCTCCTCCGATTTGACTCCTTTACGTGCTGACATGTATACAGGGAAATTAACCAGGAAGCGGACAAAGCTTCCAAGGAAGGGCTCCGGCTGGAAATGGGCACTTGGTTGGTGAAAGAATCTAATGCAGGCATTGTTCAGACATATTATCACAGGCCGTTCATTGATAATATTTGAGAAGATCACAGGAGTTTCATTGATATCTTTTGAGATGACAATTTCTTTTTTGATGGTTACATTGTGGCTGTTTTGTAGTCGCGGGTAGATACTTCTATGATCTATGTATATAGCTGAAACATTTTGATGTTTTATGTTATCAGTCAACTGTTGCTTATATATGACAGTTGCTATTAGTTATTGTTCACGTTGGCTTTTTTGGATTTCACAGTGGGTTCATAATGCTCGATTGCTGATGTGGGTTCATCCATATGTTTTATATGACAGTTGATATCAGTCTTTGTTCTCATTGGCAGTTTTTTGGCTTTCACAGTGGGCTATACTCCATCTTATATATGTCAGCTGTGTTATGGTTATCGAAATTCGTTGACAGCTCCTGTCTCAGCAGTGGTTTTAGAATTTTATGGTTTTTGTTGGCTGTGAAAATCGGCCGATTGATATGAGATTATGTAATGATCTATATAGCTAATTGTTCAAAAGCATGTTTTTGTTTTTTTGTTTTTTACAGAAGACTTGGCAGTCTAAATATTGGATCCATTTTTTGGACTCTAGAATTCACTTGGATGTGAATATACTGAATGCAATTTTGATCTCAAAAGATGAATAAAATTACGCTTTTTTTCTTGGAAAAAAAAATGATGGAAAATCAATAAGTGTAAAAAGAATCCCTAGAAAAACAACTGTAAGGCAGATTTCTGCTCTGCAGCTTAAGAGATCTGTTAGAAAAGGTTGTAAGGGTTATGCAGTAACAATAACTAATCAAGAAAATCTAAATAATGAAGATAAATTAAAATTTGAGGATATACCAGTTTTAAAAGAGTATGTAGATGTATTTTCGGAAGAGATTTCGGGACTGCCTCCGAAAATGGAACTATATTTTACCATTGAGCTGGTACGTGGTGCAGTACCCAGCTCAAAGGTCCCTTATCAGATGAACATACTTGAAATTAATGAACTTAAGTCACAATTAAAAGAACTTATTGAGAAGAAATATATTCGACCCAGTGTGTTTCCCTGGGGAGCACCTGTCATCTTCGTTAAGAAAAAGGATGGAACTCTACGACTATGCATAGATTACCGTCAGTTGAATAAGATGACTATTAAAAATAAATACCCATTGGCTTGCATAGATGATCTGTTTGATCAACTACATGGAGCTACGATGTTTTCAAAAATTGATTTACGGTCTAAATATCACCAATTTAGAATTAAAGATGAAGACATCTTTAAAACCGCTTTTAGGACTCGATATGGCCATTACGAGTTTGTCATCATGCCATTCGGGCTTACTAATGCTCCATCTATTTTTATTTGTCTAATGTATAATGTAATGCATAAATATCTGGATAAGTTTGTGGTCGTGTTTATCGATGAAATATTAATCTATTCTAAATCTGAAGAAGAGCATAATTAACATTTAAAAATTGTTTTGCAAGAGTTACGAGATCATCAAATCTTTGCAAAGTTTAGTAAATGCGACTTCTTTAAGGATAAAATCCAGTACTTAGGTCATGTGGTGACTAAAGAAGGAATTTCGGTGGATCCTGAAAATATAAAGGCGATTGAAGATTGGCCAGTCCCTAAAGACGTAAGGGATGTTCGATCCTTCATGGGAATTACTGGTTATCTAGGAGGTTCATTGAAGGGTTTTCGAGAATCTCAAATCCGATAACCTCTTTGCAGAAGAAAGGAAAGAAATTTGATTGGAATCAGAAGTGCGAGGATAGTTTTAAAAAGTTAAAAACTTTATTAACCAGCGCACCTATTTTAAGAATAGTTGATCCAAATAAATATTTTATAGTGTGTACTAATGTCTGCAATGATGGTTTAGGCGGAGTATTGACTCAAGAAGGGCATGTTATCGCTTATGAGTCTAGGAAATTAAAAAATCATGAAAATAATTATGCAACTTATGACTTGGAATTGGCTGTTGTCATACATGCTCTAAATATGTGGCATCATCATTTAATTGGAAGAAAATTTATTCTAATGACAAATAATAAATGACTGAAATATCTGTTAGATCAACTTAACCTAAATGCTAGACAAGTTAGATGGATAGCTTTTCTAAGTGAGTATGATTTCGAAATTCAGCACATTAAAGGGAAATAAAATAAAGTTGCTGATGCATTAAGTAGAAATGCAAGGTTGAACTTTACAGCAGTTATTAGCACTTATACAACAGATCTGGAAGAACAACTTAAAGCAGGGTTAGAACAAGATGAAATTTACCAAAAATTACAAGCAAAAACGAAAGAAAAACCAATAGAAAGTTTAAGTAAAGGGTACAACTTGAATGAAAAAGGATTTTTACTATATAAAGACAAAATGTATATGCCTAATGTACCTAAAGTACCTAAAGTTAAGTTATTAATTTTAGATGAAATCCATAAAACTCCTTACTTAGGCCATCCAGGTTATCAGAAGACTATAACTATGTTAAGAAAATAATATTTTTGGCCAAACATGAAGACTGAACTGACAGAATATATTGCTAGGTGTTTTGAATGTCAGCAAGTAAAAACTGAACATCAACACCCAGCTAGATTACTTTATCCATTGCCCATTCCTAGATGGAAATGAGAGATAATTAGTTCTGATTTTGTTATTGGACTGCCTAAAAATAAAAATTTAAATGATTCTATAATGGTATTAGTTGACAAATTGAGTAAAGCAACCAATTTTATTCCTGTAAAAACTACTTATAAAGCTGCAAACATAGCTGATATTTTTTTAAAGCAATTTTTTTGACTGCATGGGATACTGAAAGTTATAATCTCAGATTGAGACCCTAAATTTATAGGTAACTTTTGGAAATCTATGTTTAAAGGATTAAACACTACACTAAATTTTAGTACTTCATTCCATCCTCAAACTTATGGACAGACTGAAAGAGTAAACCAAGTACTGGAAGATTTACTAAGAATGTATGTAAAGGATCAACCAGGTAAATGGGAGGATTATTTGCACCTGGTAGAATTTGCTTATAATAATAATTATCAAGCTTCAGCCAAGTTTGGCCGTTTCGAAATCTTGTATGGAAGGAAGTGTAACACTCCTATCTCTTGGAGTAATCCGATGGACAGGTTAGTATTAGGTCCTGAATTATTGAAAGAAATGGAAGAAATTGTAAAGCAGGTACAAGGTAATCTGAAAATTGCGCAAGATCGATAGAAAAGTCAAGCAGACCTTAAAAGAACTCCAAAAGAGTTTCAGGTAGGTGAACATGTGTTCATCAAGGTGAGACCCAAAAAGAGCTCTTTGAGGTTGGGTAGTTGTGCAAAACTAGCACCTCATTACTGTGGTCCTTTTGAAATACTGTCCAGGATTGGACAGGTAGCCTATCAGTTAGCCTTACCACTGAATTTAAAAGTTCACAATGTTTTTCACATTTATGTATTAAAGAAATATGTTCATGATGCTACTCATGTTGTTAACTGGAATGATGTATACGTGGAACCAGAAGGAGATTTTCTGGTGGAACCGGACTGTATCCTTGAGTGGAGGGAGATCACACTTCGGAACCGCACCATTGGTCGAGTGAAGGTGCAATGGAAGCACCTTAGTCCAGAGGAAGCCACCTAGGAATTGGAAAGTCATATGCAGGATGCATATCCAATTCTGTTCCAGGGGAATTCTAAGGATGAAGAATAAATAACATTGAGGACGATGTTATAATTTAAGGGGGTGTGTATGTCACATGCCTTGATTTTGCAAAAACAATTTTATATTATTTGAGGAACATTATGTTAAATTTTATGCTAAGTTGTAATTAATGACCAGTGGGGTCAAGAATATTTATTGTAAATTCAGGATAATTTATTTATAAATATATAAATGAGGAGACAACAGTTTAGGAGAGCTGTTAAAAGAGTGTTTACTGGTCAAATTGGTGGAGGAGCTGGGTGTAGAGAAAACTGACATGTGGCAGCATTCTCAAACCACTTCCAACTATTGTAGGTGGCAACCTCCCTACATTTGTGGTCATGATTCCGCAAGAAAGTGTAATCAGAGCAGGTGGATCAATTAATGAAAACTGACCCAAAAGACCTAGGCATCTTTATAAAAATTCCCATTGAAGGTAGCTGAGGCTGCTCATTATTCTGTAGAAGTGATCATTCAGGGTGAATAAATGTACTTCAGAGAAATTCAATGGAAGGGAAATATGGAAAGTGTTTGAGGGGATAACTGCTGATTGATCTAGTTGCAACTTTTAAGCTGAAGATCATACTATTGAGAGCAGAGTGTTTTATTGAGGTATTGAACTAGTCAGCTTACAGAGGGTTCTACAGTTGCATTCTCCACCTAGTTCTCAGCCAAGAAAACCAGGAACAGGCTCGGGGTTTCTGAGGAAGCGTTGTTTGAGTGCTCTCTAGGATATTGGTAGGGAGGAACGACCTCCTAAAGCTGTTGTCGTCTTGTCCTCTACAGGTTCTATGTTATTTTATTTTACTGTTTTAGTTAAATAAATATTAGTTTAACTGCTATATGAATGTTAAAAGTTCAGAGTTTGTGAAATGTTAGATTTAGTATTCTTATTAGATTGTTATAGAAATGAAATTGGTTTAGAGAATAGAGAATTAGAATGTAAACAAATTTCTAAACTGTGTTTTTCCACACCTAGAAACCAGGTCGTACTCTAGCACAGTTAGAATGATTTAAGTAGATGAAAGAATTTTTAAGAGAATGCAAATAGTAGATATGAATTTATATCTGTAGATAGCAGAGTAAAATTTTATTTTCAAATGTTTAGAATACAATGAAAAATCAGTGTTAGGGTTTGTTTGTGTTTACAAATAAAAGTTTATAGAAGATAACATCTAAGTATATAAACAAGTTATTAACCACACAATATATATTTTAAACTATTAGCGAAATCATAAACTATTGCTTAATAAAAACCAGATTAGGGTTATGTTTATAAACCCTTTTTTTATGAAAAATAAACAGAGTTCCGGAGTAACCTTCTATTCTTTATAGAGCTCTGAATAATTCCAAGTTACAAAATAGTAAATAAAAATAAATGTAAATATAAATATTAAATGAAATAGAACTAAGAATTACATATTTAGGATCTGATTATATTTAACAAATAGGCTTCTATCCCGTGAAAGAAAAACCTGAGGGTCGAAACCCTAACAACTAATTTATCCAATTATAAGTTTAACCTATTTAAGTTTTAACCATTGACATTGTTAACTGTGTAAGCAAACTTAACAAGAAGACTACGATTTATGCTTTGGACTGTTTACAGTCTTTTTCTAAAAATAAACCTTTTAAAATAGTAAAGTAACACATTATTTACAGGTTAACAAAATCATTGCAAAAACGAGACAGAACTCCAAGATTTACAAAGTCTTTCTTTATAAAACCAACTGTATTACATTGTTGGGCCGTAAGGCTAAAACTGAACAAAAATACATATCACAGCTCAAGGGTCGGTATTACCCAGCATTAGCAACAAGGGTTTTAAAGTAAACAGGAGTAAACATAATAATAAAACCTCTTAACTAACGAAGAAACCGAGACAGACTTCCAAACACTGTGTTTCTCCTTCAACAACCCTCATTGCAAGTAGGGCAAAACCCATATCTGAAATCAGGGCTTACCGGTTGGGGCCACGAGTCCACTGAAGCCGGCTATGGTTTTCTTTTCCACTGAAGCTTGGAGTTGTCATGGGTTCCTATAAATAGCACGATACTGAGCGTTAGAATAATGCTCAGCTTTTAATTTTAAACCCTAACTATAAAAATAAGTTAACAAAGAGTTTTTCATATTAAAAACCGAGTTGTCTTTACCTGCAAGAGGAAGAGTTTTCGAGCAACGAAGAAGCTGTCACCAGCTTTAGCAATTTACATAGAGGAGTATTCAAACCCCTACGCTGACCCTGGAGTAGAGACAGTGTCAACAAGCTTAAGATTCACAAGCCGTGACGAGCCACAAGCCACAAGAAAAATAGAACTGAAACCATGGACAGGCCGAGAGCCAAACACATAAATAAATAACTACTTGCGCAGTAAGGTTCACAACCATGAAGGTTCACGACCTAGGACTGAGTAATGAGACTACAGTAGCAACAAACACAAGCTACAGGGGAAGCAAGCAGGGGAACAATCTCTCATGGCCGCTAAGAAAAAAATACACAGAGCAGCCCGCAGGCCAGCGAAACCCTCCGAGTAAAAATGACAGGTGAATAGGGTTTTCCATTCTTTTAAGTCACCAATGCATGGACAAGAGTAGACCACGCGCCCTACAAATATTTTCAACCACACAAGGTTCTGGTCTATAGTCAATCTGTGTTCCAATTATCAATTTATTATTGCAATGATCAATAAACCAATTATGTAATCGACTATGGAATGTACATATATATATTCACTAATGAAAACTTAAACTATATCATTTTTATCTATAAGTATCGAGGTATGTGTTAATTGTTAACAATGATTTGATAACGTTGACCATAGAGTAAGGATGTAAAAACCTTGCCATCGGTACAATCCCAAGGTCGACCATAGTTTACACTTTTCTAAATAATAAATTGCATGCAAAACGACTTTAAAATATTTGCATATTATTTGAAGCTCAACTATACTATTGGAAATCGATGGTTAAGGTTAGTTATAATTGCTAATAACTAACATATGTCTTTTGACTATAGAGTAAGGTGTTTTAAACCATGTCAAATAAACAATCACGAGGCTTGACATTAGTGTAAACTTTTACAAATAATGTTTTGTATGCTCAACTTGCCAATGACAATAATAATGAATCTTATTTTACAAAGTCAATTGTGCTTACTTAGTTCTAGCATAGCATAGGAACCTTTGTTATAATGTTTCACTTGATATAGACCTTAGATTAAAAGTTCTAGGTAGTAAAATCTACTATAGAAGTTACTATAAACTACAACTTATTATAAGTGGGGCAACATTATAATAGTAATATTACTATGGTGTAAACCATGCACAAGGTTTATAAATTATAGGAATAACACTGATAACGTATTTACGTATGATTTAAACTTTATAAAAGTGGTGGTAGGTAGTATTCCATCTTAAGACGATGTATCTAGTTACAAGAACCAAATTTATAATGTCATGGAAATTTCTAGGTAGTAAGATCTCTACAGGATGCAAGTAACATTTAGATTGGTACATTATAAAGTAATGTGGTATTGTATGTTGTTACAATAATACATGTAGCAAGGCGATAATTTAAGTACTGAAATTTATAACTTGATGTTTAGCATTTGTACATACAAACAAAAAGTTAATAATTTATGTAGCTAGTAAGATAGAGACAAAATAGAAACTGTATTGGAAATCTTTACCTTTGATATTGATGGGAGTACTTTCATGAATAAAAGACAGTACTTTTAAACATAACATTAGCGTTACAAGCATGTTAAAATAGAAGTAATTGTTTGGCGAAGAACTTGAGCTCTAAGTTCACAGTGAGTATCTTTTGTTTAGCTAAGTATGATAAAGTTAACAATCTTTATGACTAAACATTGAATATTGTCTTAGAAGCAAAGTCTATAGAAGACAATTACTTTACCTCATCAGAGCTTGCTTTAGAATAATCAGTTTATTTACTAGCATATTAACATGCAATAGAAATACTTCTTGCTACCTTATGAATTAAAATTCTACTTGATCGATTGTTACCTGTTGAACTTGTAAGAACCAGCAGTCCAAGATGCGTTAGCATAATGCTAAGTAAGCCCAAGTTTTCAAAGATAGATTTCACCTACTTGCCAAAAAGTAAATTTATTAGTAAAGCTAAAAGAAATTTGAATGCAGGTCATTCTTGTATAACTTATGAAGATGAAAGTTGTATTAGTTATTATATAATGAAACTAATGAATACTAATTGTTAAACTGTTTCATTTTCCGCTAACCGCTAGCAGTTAGTAAACTGCGTATTTAGACATTTTATGTTATCTTAAAATTTTTAAATTTTTATGAAATTTTGGGGTTATGACAGACTCTCCCAACTTAGTTCAAAGTGATCCCTTATAGTGATTGAAAGGAATCCTAAGGTACTACTGCAACCATTGCAACTCTAAATAAATGGTGATTTGATGTCAATAAGAGCTGAAGTACATGATAAGACGAGGGTCTTTATCCTATGATCCAAGATCATGTTATAACCGATTATGAGATTGTCTGACTTGACACAATATTGGTTGGTAAATGTGGGGCTCATGAATTCCTTTGATCGATATAAACTTGGGGAGTAACTGACGACATCATTATTCAAAAGATAGGGACAAAGTGTAATGGAGGGACACAAAATAAAGATAATGTTCTTTGTTGGAGACACAATACCGAGGGAATGGTGACTCACAAAACTGATAATGTTGGGGATATTGAGACTAAACAACATCGATTAAAGGAGACCAGAGGGTTGCTTTCAAATGAATGGGGTGGTTCCCATGGTTGCGAGGGGTTTTGGGAACTATTTCTACATAAAGAGTACTTGGTAGGGTCCCCACAATTTTGAGTGTGTTGGGGGACCAATTTGATGATGGGTGGGATTCCCATGGTTTTTGGTGAGTTAGGGAATCGATTTGATGACGGATGGAGTTCCCACAGTTTTGGGTGAGTCAGGGAACTTTTTCCATGATAGTGTGATGGTTGTTGTGAAAATAAAAAGATGGGTGCTCCATGAATCAATTCCATGAATATTGTTCCAGCGGGAATAACTGAATAAAATTGGTTTCTTTGGAGGGTGGGCGCCCCATTGTTGTCTTCGTGAGGGTGATTATATGAGGGAGACGTCAAATATTGAAGTCCTCATAGGTGTATGAGTGGCCAATTGCGAATATCAGATTGTAACATGTGCCAAGGAATTTGGTGGCATCAATTGTTGAAGGTGGGGGAGTAGATACACAACTATATAAATGATGAACTATGGGTTGATCTTTTAAAGTGGGTTAAATTTCTCAGGATTGTGGGGGTTTGAAAACATGGGTGCCAAATTATGATGAGGTTTACAATGGTGCACACATCTATGGAGGTAACATCCTACCCACATAAATGTTGTGATGGAACATCAGTATTAGGAGTGAAGAACCTATGGTTATTAGCAACAATACTAGTAAATGCAATGTAATTAGAGGGAAGATGTTTCATATATGTCAATTTTGGGATGATACCCATGATAAGAGTCATGCAGTGTTGTGGATGGGGTTTGAAAGTCTTCTGTTTGGGTCAGAAATCCTGCACACATGATGCAAATACCTTAGTCTAGTAGAGGACATGACAAAGGGTTGACAATGCATAAATGAGAACCAAAACATGGCACACTTGTGGCGTGTGCTTGAAAAATAGGTGGTAGATGAAACTTCCTAGTTTGAAGAGTGAGAAATGCTACTTTGTATATCTTGATGTGTTGATTGTGATGGGTCGATAAGAGTTGTTAGAATAGCAGGTGGAGAAGCCAAAGCAGCTGGTGCTATTAGAGGTGGGGCTTCTCCTACCTGGGGAAGAAATCTAGGAGACAGGGCCATTGCTATCCTACATGATCTAGAGAGGAAGTTGGGGGCCCTAACGGTGGGTGTTGATGACCAAGGGATGACCAATTTAGAGGATGAGGAGCTGGTTCATACTTTTCATATTCCAACAGAGTTAGGGCCTTGATGGCGCTAGATGATGCAGAGAGTGACCATAGCTTTCCATTCGATAGGGGGGAGTAGGGAGGACAAACTCCCTCTATTAGGAAAGGAACACTTGCAGGACTAGGATTGGATTGGGGACTAGACCCAGGAGAGATATGGAAACTATTGGGGAGGCCACATGGCCTCTAGCTATTTTAGCACCACGTGATCCAACTGTTGGAGGAGAATTAAGAGTGTAGGACATTCTCTATTTTATATTGATATAAGGCTGAGAGCCACATTCTTTATATGAGATTGATAGAGCCTATGGTAGGTGTTTTTTATGATGTATCCCCCATAAGGCTAATGACTCTTTTTGTATATGGTCATACGAGGACCACTTTTGTACACAACACATATATTTTTTGATGAGATATGTATGGATATACCACTTTTGGTGGCATGTTCCATGTTTCTCATGTATGTGTGATGTATCTATGTGATGATACATTTATGTACGTTTTGATGTTTACCATGTATAGGTGTAGGTACTTACACATGATTTGTATGGTGGTCATAACATATACATATATATGCTTTGTTTGTTTGTGCAGGGTTAGGAAACGGCTTAATGTATTAAGTGCTAGTTTAACACCGCATTGGTGACAAAGTTGGCAAATGCATTGGCGTTCCTTGGGACATGCATGAAGGTAATGGTTTCAAAATGTTGTATGAGAATATGCACTTGTAAGAACTTGTGGAAGAGGAGAAGATTAAGGACACGTAACACATTGTTTAGTTGGGAGAAAACTAGTTGGGAATATAAATGCACATGTAAATGGATTATGTTGAGATGTATTGCATCGGTTAAGAGACCAATAACAGTGTCATATTCTGATTGGTTGTTGGTGAGTGTTGGCCCCTAGGAAAACTTCTTTCATGTTCTAATAAGTTTTTTTGGGGGTATAAATGGCCCAAGAAGCCGATGCTATATTTTTAACCAATGAATTGTACCATCTGCGAAGTTGATGTAGTTGTTACGATAGTTGGTCATTTGCATTAAAAACAAATGATAGATTGAATTTTTCACTAATGGGATTGAAAATAGAAAGTGCGACAATGTTCTTTTGAAAGTGTAAAGAAAATTGTGGTTTAATTCTTACACTGGTAGGGTCTTGCTTGTGTTGGGATTACACGTCATATCTAAGTGGCAATAGAATCAAATGCATGGAGATGCTCTAGATGTAGGTGAGGGGAGCCCCTTGGTGACTAATTATGTAACGGATGTGGTAGATCTTGGTCCTCATCAGAGGACAATGAATCGTCATTGGTGAGTAGGTCGTGTGGGAGTGTACACTCTCAATGGTATTTGCTAAGGCAAGGGGGAAATTTTCTCTACGAGTGATTCTCGCGGGAACACCCTAAGGTGGATAAGTTGGTCCCATAGAAACATATGCTCGAGGTGGGATTTTCATGTATCACGTAAGATGGGACACTGGAAAAAATAGTGGGAAGTATCACCAAATTATTGATATGGGAATGATATCCTTGCATGTATAGGCTAGTGTGCCAAAGTGGTTGGTGAATTATAGTTTGGTGTGGTTGTACTACTATGTATGGGGATCATATTGGTATGATTCCCACATGATGTAAATACATCATGTTGTGATTTTGGTTTGATATGTATTGGTTGTGGCACATGTGTCTCCATGATAGTTGTCTTTGGGATGATTGTTTTAGGGGTAGACAAAACTGTTGTTGCCAACGATATAGTGAGAATATTGATATAAGTAATTTCATTTGGTTAAGGTGGAGGAATCTCAATCAAGGGGTAGGTTAAGGTGAACGGTCACCAAGGAGTCCCAAAATATTTAGAGGTTGGGACAATGGTGTGTGTAATGCCTAAACTAAAAAACATATCAAACACATGTGATTGGTGCACAACGATTTGGAGTTAGTGGTCTTGTTGGGAAAATATGAGTTTGACGTGAACCCTGCTACAACTTGGGATGCATGGGTCACACTAAATAGGGTTTTAAAAAAATTCTCGAGCTTCGATAAGGTGGAGAATAGGTTGGTTGTATGGCCTTATTTTCCACATAGGGCACATGGTGGGGTGATCTGCATGGTGGGCATGTCAATCATGATAGGAGCTTTTAATTTTTGTTGAGTTATCCCCCCTGATTTAGGATTAGTGACCCTTGATGATGGTTCAGGAAGGTGGTTGGTGGTACTGGTGGATTTAAACTTAGGTTGACTTATGCTTCCATTGGTGGGTTTATCAACAATCAACGGTGCTTTGGTCATGGGTGTTGTTGTCTCAATGTGTGGTACAATGGCGTATCAGGTCATACTGACACAAACTCATAGTGTGCCACATTTTTTAAGGCCATATTAGTGTAAGGTGGCGTAAGGTACCATACATGAATTCCCAAAGTGATCCTAAGGAGATTTAACTGAGCCATGACCGATGTCCCTTGAACTCTTATGGTGGGGCACAAGAATGAGATTTGAAAGCTGGGTGGCACCAATGGAGTCAATGTCTACTCAATTCCATGACTCATCAAAGGTGTCGATGTTGATGTTGATAGGGTGGGAGACTCATTTCAGAGGTGAAAATAGTGCACATGAGACCATCCATCGAGGCATGGATTTGAGGCAGAGGACCTAAATATGCCCCTAGGAGGTTGGAATCCTTATACACACCTGGGCATACATCAACGTAAGGAGGTTGAGTTTCTTATCTTATCATAGGTAAGAATTTTTCACTGTTGGTGTTGGCATGAGGGTCATAGTAGTTGAGATGGTATAGTGTGCCAGTCTTCTCGTTAAAGGGAAACATCATGATGTGGAATACCAAAGAGGCAATCACCTTCATATAGTACATGTAACTATGACCCAAAAGGATATTGTATTCGAGTTGTGCATCAATGAATTCAATATTGATCATTACCATTTTCCCCCTTATCTCGATGGGAAAATTTTGGTACAATCCTCTTGGTTGTGATGGTATCCATCATATAAGCAAAGGGCGATAGATGCGGTTACTAACATGAGTGAGCACATTTTTTCTAAAAATATGAGGACATGACACAAGTGGATGCACCTTCATCAATGATAATGAATCATAATGTTTTTGTTATTGTGAATGGGACATGGAACGTGACTGACGAGGGTAGCTGTAGTTCACCTTTGTCTAGGTCAAAAGTCACGAGGGGAGAGTTGGAGGGGTCATCAACATCTAGTTTGTCAAGTATTTAATTCCTTTGGGTAGGGCATAACCAAAGGACTTCTAATGTAGACATGGTGGCTGGAGACTAAGACAACTCATGCATAATACCGTAGTTGGGGGTGACTTTCATGTGGGGGTTATGGGAGGTATGAATGAATGGTGCCTTTGGAATCCTTGGGATATTTTCCGTGCTTGGGCATAGAATTTTCAAAAAGCCTCCTGAAAGAGTAGGCATGTATTCTCTTTGGAGAAGGTAGGGACCACCATAGCTTTGAGCTCGAGTTTGGAGGTTGATGTCGGCCATGTTCATGTAGATGTTTTAGTATGAAGCATCATTTTGGGGGCATGGTTGCTATTGTTGGGTAATAAATCCTTGATTAGAAAAGTTGTTGTTGGAAGAAAACTTGCTAAGGATGTGGTGCATTAGGCACCTAAGGGGGTTCACTATTGTATTTTTCTTTGCTTCCACCAATTGTTGGCAGTCGGTGATAAGCGGATTATGGTGAGTATAGTAACCACACTCTCCATAAATGGAGTAATAATAATTGGTCCTCAGGTTGGCGTTTTCTCCTTATTTAGGGGGTTTGTTAGTCCCCATGTTCTAGTTACCCAAATTATGGTTCTATTAGGGACAAGGGTTTCCCCTTGCCCCTGCTACTGGTTGTACTTGGTCTTACCTTTACTCCTCCCTTGATTTTGAGGTTTCGGGGATTGGAAGTGTTAAACTACTTAAATTGTTGAGTTTGTTGTTGGAAAGAAGGTTGTACTAAATTAACTCCCATACGAGGCCTGAAGGCCGAACTAGAAGGACACAAGAATGGGTAGTAAGGGTTGTGCCTCGATAATGGGATATATGTTTATTGCACTCCATACAATGTGTATGTAGGAGAAGGTTGCACCATTTGCGGTGGAGGTACCGTTGGTGCTTGTCTTGTGTTAGGGTAAGTAGGACTGTAGGGTCCATATTGTAGCTTCCCAAATGGAGGATTTGGAATGGTAGTAGGAGGTGATGGCACAACGAGGATAGGTGTATATTGCACCATCATAGGGGGTGGTATAGAATCTTATTATGGGGTATATTTTACCTATTTGGAACTGGACCCAATAATACCATCCATTGAATGTTGTTGATGTTTGAGCAAAATCTGAGATGCTTGAACTTTCAAACTTTTATCAAACAATTTGAAAACTTGTAAATTTCATAAATCTGTCACATATGAATCGTTCTATAAGCCATACATGAATCTCATAAATAAATCAGCCAGATAAATAAACCATATAAATCAATCAACCATGAGAGACAAGATATACCCTGGGAAAACCCTCCAAACATAGAGGATGAAAAAACTAGCAATTCTTTGAGTATGATAGATATATTTGTAGAGAATGGTTTACAAAACATAAGCATATTTGTTGATAAGAGATATCACCACAATAATAGAGAAGAGAGATCCAATGTAACCCTACAAAAAATAACTATATGTAACTGTATTGAACTTGCCATATGTCTAGCATAGTAATAACAAGCCAAAAACCTTAACATGCAGAAGGCAGTGCATAAGAGGCTCAATAAACACATTGAGTGCACCACATAGTGCATTCACACATAGGAGCTAACTAGAAATCCCTCCATGCAAATATTAGCACCCTTCCTTTCCTTAATTATCTTTAACTGAATGTTCATTGTCTTCAACTGAAAGTAAAATGACTTGAACTAAATGTTAATTGTCTTGAACTGAATGTTAACTAACTTGAATTGAATGTTAACTGACTTGAACTAAATCTTAAATTACTTGAACTGAATGTTAACTTACTTGATGTGAATGCTAACTTACTTGAACTGAATGATAACTTACTTGAATTGAATGTTAATTGAATTGAATTGATGTTAACTTACTCGAACTGAATGATAATTGGCTTGAACTGAATGATAAGAGAATGTGAACTGAGCTAAATCTTTAACTGGCCATTGATCACTTAGTTAACATGCTAACTTATGTGTCATTAGTGCTTCACTCAAGTGCCATCCATGCACAATTTATATTATTAAATTTTTCATGGATCTCTTTAGTTAACTGATGCTTGCTGATTGATGAACATTAAGCTCTTATTTACTTAACTGATTACATTCATTAATGTTAAATTTACAAGATCAAGAGTCATTCTCCAGGAGGCTTGTTTTGTATAAAGTCTAGAACTTATGTTTTAATAAGTTTAGAAACTTATGTTGTATTAAGTTAAGAGACTTGTGTTGTATCAAGTCCAGAACTTATATTGTATTAAGTTCAGGAAGCTTGTGTTGTATCAAGCTAATACATTGTGTTGTATCAAGTCCTATTGATGAGAGACTCTTATACTATGATATTGTGTTGTATCAAGATCAGGACCTTGTGTTGTATCAAGGTCGGAACCTTATGTTGTGTCAAGGTCCTAATATTGTGTTGTGTCAAGATTAGAGTCTTGTGTTGTATCAAGTATGGTCTTGTGTTGTATCAAGGCCATATAGCTTGTGTTGTATCAAGCTATGACTTGTGTTGTATCAATTCATAAGGATATATTATGTGATGTATGGCTAGTCATGGTCACTAGGTGTTATAAGTCTCCTTTAGGGATTAGCTACCCTTAGAGTTATTTAATTTAGCATATGACTATATGACCCTGGGTAATACATATGATCATAGTTTTGCAACAATTCTTCTGAGTATGATATGATAAATATGATTATTTAATTAACACTTATGGACCATGCAAAATTTATCTAATGATAAATGGGATGACTAGAAAGATAGAGTAAGGATTCGAATTTCCCATGTCAGACCTCCAGTGAACTCAAGTTGTAAAGACATCAATTAAGTCTAAGTCATGGAAAGCAAGTTTCAGTTAATTAAGGAATCTACTCGATTGATGCAAAGTGTTTGATGTGGATGCCACTGATTGTGAAGAACTAAATACATTTAGTTAAAATCCTAACTAATGGTCAAGTAGTTAGTTAATCAGTTCACATTCAGTTTAATCAGTTCACATTCAGTCCAATTAGTTCACATTCAGTTCAATCATTTCACATTCAGTTAAAGGCAGTTAACACCAGTGAATTAATGGAGGGCACATATGTTCTGCATGGGTGAGAATTTCAAGGTGACAACTTGGCCCTAAGTCAAGGAAAGAGCAATAGGTAACATGTGGATGGTGCACACAATGTTCACAGCTCCCAAAAGGCATGCAACCATTCACTACCTCTCATTGTATGAGTGAATAAGCTTGTTATTAGAGTGCTATGCACTTGGAAAGGCTATGAAAGTATTACGAGTGATATTTATTCTCTAGTGATTCTTTGATATCTCTTATTAGGCAATCTGCAAGTGTTGTAAAGTATTTCTTTGTGATTCTCTATCATACTCAACGTATTGCTGGGTTTTTCATCCTCTAAATTTGGAGGGTTTTCCCAGGGTACATCTTGTGTCTTATGGATTGAATAATTTGTGTGTTTGAATTGTTTATGAGATCTACATGCAATGGAAGAGAAGAGCGTCCCAACTTCGAAATACTTTGGCATGATTGCATTAAAGAAGAAGGGCACATCCTGAATAAAGTTGTGAACACTAAGGAGGAGAATCTTTCTCTCACAACTAGAACTAAGAAAGAGAGGAATCCATTCATTCCCAAGACATCCTTTTGTGCAAAGAAGAAAGAGATCAATAAAGGTTTTGAAAAATCAAATATTCTATGCTTTTATTGTCAAAAGTTGAGACACTTTGTATGGGACTACTATACGAGGAAAAGAAATGAAGGAAGATTTCATGCTTCCACTATCATAGAAGAAACTTCCAAAGAAGATGCACCCGAAGAGAAAGAGACAAGGAGGGAGTATTACCTCATCTCTGGTTTGTGCAGATCTCTCATCACAAGAGAAGATACATGGCTGATTGACAGTGGTGCTTCAAAGCACATGTCAGGATACAAGGGCGCAATCTCCAACCTTGAAGAGGAACATTTTGCATGCATGGTAGAATTGGGAGACAATTCCACATACTCAATCCAAGGAGTTGGATCCAAATCCTTCCAGCTGAGTTCAGGAGACACACTACATATGGATGACATTCTTTATGTCTCTGGATTGAAGAAGGACCTACTCTCTGTTTGAGTCCATGAAGATAAGAGTTTTCGACTTATCTTCATAGAGAATTCAACATATTTATGGCTGAAGAACCAGAACATTGATATTGCTACTCCCATTGGAGTTCGAGAGGGAGGACTCTACAAGGTCCCAAGAAAGTATATTTCCATCATGACACATCATACTATCAACCCATGCGATATTTCGCATAGGAGGCTTGGACACATTCACTTCAGAGAATTACCTAGTTTGCAGCGAATGGTGAAAGGTATGCCTAGTTTTGACTCTGTATATGATAGTGTTTTTCGGGGTCATTCTTTAGGAAAGAGTGTTAAAATTAATTTTCCTAGGATCCATACTAGATCTAAAGGCATCTTATATTTAGTGCACTCAGATGTGTGCGGAACCATGTCTTCCCCATCCCTTAATGGGCATCTTTACTATGTTTTATTCAATGACGATTTCTCCCATAAGGCCTGGATTTACTTAATGGAAGCCAAAAGTGAAACCTTCAGTAAATTTCAAGAATATAAAGCCTTATCTGAGAATAAAACAAGTAGGCATATCCATTCCCTAAGGTCTGATAATGGTGGATAATTTGAATCAAATGCTTTTAATGAGCTTTGTAGCGATGTAGGGATATGTAGACAATTAACAGTTCCCTACAATCCACAACATAATGGGGTTGCAGAGAGAAATAACATAATTGTTTGTGAGGCTGAAAAATCCATGTTACAAGATCAAGATATATCTACTTATTTGTGGGTAGAAGCTACTAGTACAATAGTGTACATACAAAACATAAGTCTAGATGCATTTCTTGATGAGAAAACATCTGAAGAAGTATTAACTGGTGAAAAACTAGACATATCACATCTTCATATTTTTGGATGTCCTATGTATATTCACATACCAAAAGAAAATAGAGCCAAGATGGAACCTTATGAAAATAATGGAACTTTTGTTGGCTATAGTGAGACCTCCAAGGTATTCATAATATATGTACCTGGTGAGATACATGTTGAGGTTAGTTGGGATGTGAATTTCCATGAGGAGGAAGAATTCAAGTGTTCAAAAGAGCTTGAATGTGATCTAGAGATAGAGGAGATAGAAGCTCCTATATCAGAGGATCATGATGATGATTCTTCCCCTTCTAATGTTCAAAGGGAGAATCCAACAGAGCATACAAAGCTATTTGTCATTGATGAACCAGTTGAACTGGTTGATGAACCTCATAGAAATAGTAGGTCGGCATGGTGCCAAGATGTATTGAGAAATGCTAAGAAGCATGGAGCAGTAGTAGGAACTTCCAGAGAGCATAAGAAACTTGATAGTTATTCAAGATATGTTGCATTGATGAGCAACATTAGTGACTCTGATCCTTCATCATATGAAGAGGTTGTAGAGTAGAAAGTGTGGAAAGATGCTATGACAGAGGAATATCATTCTATTATGAAGAATGATGTTTGTGATATTGTTCCCATACTTGAGAGGAAGTTAGTTGTAACTTACAGATGGATTTAAAATATAAATAATGCTACATATGGCAGTGTGGATAAGTGCAAATCTAGGTTTGTTTCTTGTGGATTTTATCAAAAAGAGGGAATTGATTATGAGGAGACTTTTGCTCCTGTAGCCAGGTATACTACCATTATATCTATTGTTTCACTTGCATCAGTATTGGGCGGGAAGCTTCACTAGATGGATGTGAATACTACCTTCCTCAATGGTGAGGTTAAGGAAGAGGTTTACATTAAGCATCCTAAGGGTTTTGTGATACATGAGAAGGAGTCCCATGTGTACAAGTTGAAGAAAGCCCTCTGTGGGTTAAAACAAGCTCCTCGATATTGGTATGCTAGAATATACAGTTATCTTCAGAAACTAGGTTTCTTGAAGAGTGATGCAGATTCAAACTTATACTTGAAAGTAGAGGAGAACCAACCTCTGGTACTAGTCCTATATGTGGATGATATTTTCCTCAGTGGAGAGTAAATACTAATTACTGAGCCTTAGAGGGAGATTACATCAGAGTTTGAGATGAAAGACTTAGGTCTTATGCACTACTTTCTAGGCCTTGAGATTTGGCAGAGGAATGATGAGATATTTATATCTCAAGGGAAGTAAACTATGGACATCTTGCACAGATTTGGAATGGTGGATTGTAAATCGATAAATACTCCAATGAAATCTAATTTGAGAAAACTCCATGAGACTGAGAGTGAATCAGATCTAGTGGACCCCACATTATACAGACAATTGATTGGCTCGTTGATGTACCTGATACATTCGAGGACATAAATTTACAATGTAGTTATCATTTTGAGTCAGTTCATGACTGATCCTAGAAACACACTGGGTTGCAGGTAAGCGTATTTTGAGATACCTTCGAAGCACAATTGCTTATGGAATCAAGTATGCCTCCAATGGAGGAGTGTTATTGCTTAGATACACTAATTCTAATTAGGATGGAAAAATTGTTGATTGTGAGAGAACTTCTAGATATTGTTTCAGCTTGGGTTCTGCTATGATTTCATGGTCTAGAAAAAAGAAAGGTTTAGTTTTCCAGAACACCATAGAGGATGAGTACATTGCTGCTATTAATACTTGCAAAGAACAACGTGGATGGGAATGATACTTGGAGGATTGTTCAGTGAGAATATAGATCCTACAGTGATCAAGTGTGACAACTAGAGTTGTATAAATATTTTTGAAAATCCTGTGTTTCATGACAAGTCGAAACACATAGAAATGAAGTATCACTTCATTCGAGACATGGTCCAGAAAGGCATTGTAAAAATTCAGTACATAGATATTGATGAGAAGATTGCAGAAGTGATGACAAAGCCTTTATCTGTGACAAAGTTCATACACTTCCCTGATATGCTTGGTATGGCATAGAATGTCTCCCTCGCTGAGAGGGTGTTAATTTATTGTAACTTCTGAAGATATTCCAAGATGTATTGTATTCCTCCTCCGGGAGATGAGTTTTTTCTTGTTCGTGTCATTAAAAGAAGCAATGTAAACCTTTGAATACAAGTCGGGTCAATAGCACCCAAGTGTCAATATAATAAATGCTATTTTATGGTGTTAAGTTGTCAAGTTGGCCCAATTAGTTAGAGAAGTCAGCCCTTCTAGGTTGGTAGTCAAGTCAACTGAAGAATATAAATAGTGAGGCACTCCTCTCCATTTGGACACACTCACTCAAGTTGTCTTAGCAAGAGAGAGAAGGATTAGTGTGTAAGAAAGAAAGGAGCAACTGTTGTCTGGGTTTTACACTGCACTGATTGTGTTCTATATTGAGGGATTTTTGTGGGGTTTTATCCCTTGTGGTTTCCCCGGGAAAAATATCCATGTTCTTGTGTTCTTATGTTTTTGTGCATATTGTTCTTTCAATGATATTCTAGTGGCTAATTGTTTTAAGATATCATGTAAGCAATTTTAAAGAAAATCAACATGGTATCAGAGTCACCCTGAAAGGAGACACTACACATCTAGGGTTTGTTGTTCTTAACAAATCCTCAACAGATCAACCAAAAAAGAGGGCTCCTCCAACTCACCTCTGAAGGGTGCATCTTTATCTAGTGACATAACTAAATTCCAATAATTTTCAATTTTGGATCTGTTACTGCTGTTGGGACAAACTAGGGTTTCAATTTTCCCAGGGTTTCATCATCAATCTCAGAAAAAGGAAGATACAATCTACCTTGCCTCAAGAGGGCGCATCTTCTCCACCACTCAACTCCACCTGTGATCCCAACTACAAAATTAGGGTTTCTATTCCAAACCCTAGGACCTCAGGAAGAAGGTGAGTCAGGAGATGCTTTCTGCAAGTAAGTATCTTTCCATATATTTCCATTTGAGGTTCTCAGTTTTATAAATATGATAAAGAATACCAAGCTAGATGAAAATCTTGAAGGGGATGAAAACTTTAGAGCATGGAAGTACAGGATCATGCTCATCCTCCAAGAGAATGATCTAGACAAATTTGTGAAAGAGGAAGTGAAAGAACCTGAAGAAGTTGAAGCTAAAACCAAGCACATTAAGGATATAATCATAGCTAATTCAATCAAAGATAATATGATTCCTCAATTATCATCCATGGAGACTCCAAAAGAAATGTTAGATGCCCTATCAAGGCTATTTGAAGGAAGAAACATTAATAGGAATATGACTCTAAGAAATCAACTCAAAAGTGTAAGAGCTAAGAAGTCAGAGACTATGCAATCTTACTTTATAAGATTAGCTGAAATAAAGGATCAATTAGAAGCCATTGGTGACATGGTTGAAGAAGCAAAAGTTGTAATGACAACTTTGAATGGCCATCCAAGAGATTGGGAAGGTTTCATTCGAGGAATTTATTCAAGAAGGAAACTAACCAAAATTTGAAAGTTATGGGAAGAATGTGTCCAAGAAGAAGAGAGGATAGCAGCTAGAGAAGAAAAGATAAATGACAATGAGGATCAAGCCTTAACTTCCCATACCAGAGGCAAAATAAAGAGTCATGACTATCCTCCTAAGACTTGAGGGTTCAAAATACCCAAGAGATATTTCTTAGGCTTTGAATGTTTCACTTGCCACAAGTTAGGACACATTGCAATTAACTTTCCCATGAAAGTATAAAGACTTAAGAAGATGAGAAGGTTTCAAGCACATGCTGTTGAAGACAGTGATCGAGAAGAAGAAGAGGAAGCAAAGAAGGATGAAGAATCCAGTGAAGAATATGTTTTGATATTTGCCCTAACTAGATCAGTCTCACTAGGAAATGATACCTAGCTAATTGATAGTAGTGCCTCGAAGCACAGGACTGGTTTCAAGGAGTCACCCTCATTCCTTGAACAAAATGAATCTCCACACAAATTAATGCTTGGAGATGATTCCCAATATCCGATTAAAGGGTTAGGAGAAGCATCCTATAAGCTGGATTCCAGAAAGCCTATGAAAATGAAGGATGTCCTATATGTACCAGGACTAAAGAAGAATCTTTTGTCCATTTCAGATTTAGACAAGAAATCCTTCAGATTTGCCTTTGTATATGGAAAATTCTGCATGTGGACCAAAGGCAAAACTATCAATGATGCAATAGAGATTGGAGTTGAAGAAGGAGGTCTCTACAAAATGAAGGGACATATAGATTCTACATTAGCAACCAGTACCATCAATCCATGTCAGCCATGGCATAGAAGGCTTGCTCATGTTCACTACAAAGCCCTTCCAATTGTAAGGAAGGTGGTAACTGGTTTACCAGAAATTCAGATAGAACATGAAGGAGTGTGCAAGGGATGTGCACAAGGGAATAATACTAAGAATCCCTTTATGAAAAGCAATAGTAAGGCAAAATGGATCCTAGATATTATTCTTAGATATATGCGGGCCAATGCAAACCACTTAATTAAGTGGGTACTCTTACTATGCCTCCTTCATTGATGACTACTCCAGAAAGACTTGGATATAATTCTTGAAAAAGAAGGATGAAGTATTTGAAATATTCAAAGAGTTTAAATCCCTAATAGAAAACCTTTCCAAAAAGAAAATCAAGATTCTAAGATAAGATAATGGAGGAGAGTTTACTTCAAATGAATTCAATGATTTCTGTAAAGAGGCCGGGATTAAGAGGGAGCTCACCATTCCCTACAATCCACAACAAAATGGTGTGGCGGAGAGAATGAACAGATCCATCATGGAAGTTTTGAAAGCTATGATACATGATCAAGATCTCCCAATGTACCTATGGGAAGAAGCAACAAGAACAACAGTATATGCTCAGAACAGAATCTCTCACAGTGCCCTTGGGAATAAAACTCCAAAAGAAATGTTTTCTGGAGAAAGAATAGAGGTAAGTAATCTAAATATTTTTGGTTGTCCTGTATACATTCATATTCCCAAGGAGAAAAGATCAAAGTTATATCCTTCAAGAAAGAAAGGATTGTTTGTAGGATATAGTGAACAATCAAAATCCTATCGAAGATATATCCTAGTATACCGTCAAATTGAACTTAGTAGAGATGTTACATTTGATGAAGATTCGACCTTCAGAAAATCAAGAAAAGACAAGGAATATGAAGAGGATCATGAAAATCCCAAAACTATTGAAGGAACTAAATAATTTTGAGTTGAAGAAGAATACCTGATACTTGAAGAGCATCATATGACGGAACCCCAACTACCTGAATATTTACCAAATTTATTGATTTATCGAAAGAGAAAACCTGCATGGGCTCGTGAAGTAATTGAAGAATAAAAAAGACATGGTGCTCCTGAAGGAGCCATCCGAGAGAGAAAGAAGCCAAAATCATATCCCAGTTATATGGCCTTTATGTGTGATATAGTCGATAAAGAACCAACTTATTTTGAAGAGGAAATAAAACAAAAGGAGTGGACTAATGCAATGGTCAAGGAATACTAATCCATTATGAAGAATGATGTGTGGGAAATAGTACCTAGACCAAAGGAGAAGTCAATGGTATCCTCTAAATGGATATTCAAAACCAAACACTCAATAGATGGAAGTATAGAAAAATATAAGGCAAATTTTGTAGCCCGAGGATTCTCTCAGAAAGAGGGAATTGATTATGATTAAACCTTTGCCACAGTAGCTAGATACACCTCAATAAGAACTGTTCTTGCCTTGGTCTCCAATATGAGATGGAAGCTACAACAAATGGACGTAAAGACAAACTTTCTAAATGGAGTGATTGAGGAAGAAGTTTATATCGAACAACCACAAGGATTCAATATCAATAATCAGAGGACTCATGTATGCCGACTAAAGAAAGCATTGTATGGATTAAAGCAAGCACCCAAAGCATGGTATGGAAGGATAGATGGATTTCTGATGAGCTTAGGATTTACTATGAGTAAAGAAGACTCCAAAATTTACTATAAGGTTGATGAAGATGGAATTAAATTTTTTTTGCTATATGTAAATGACCTATTTTTGACAGGAGAAGATAAGTCAACTATCGAATGTAAGAAGAGGCTTGCTGCAAAATTCGAAATGAAATACCTTGGAATGATGCACTACTTTCTAGGTCTTGAAGTATGGCAACACTCTTGATGAGATTTTTCTAAATCAAGGAAAGTATACTGTTGAAATATTAAAAGGATTTGGAATGCTAGATTGTAAAGCTATGACTACTCCGATGACTAATAGTTTGAAGCTATTGAATGATGACGCTTCAGAAGCTATTGATTCCACGCTATACAGAAAAATTATTGGTTCATTGATGTACCTCACCAATACTAGACCAGATATATGTTTTTCATTAAACACCTTAAGTCAGTACATGGTGAATCCTAAACACATTCACCTAATTGGTGCAAAACATGTGACGAGGTATCTAAAGGGAACTTTAGATTATGGGCTCAGATATACATCCAATGGAGAAATCAAGTTGCATGGATATGCAGATTTAGATTGGGGTGGAAGTGCCAAAGATAGGAAAAGTACATCAAGATGTTGTTTCAGTTTGGGATCTGGCATGATTTCTTGGTTCAGTAGAAAGTAGACCAATATTGCACTTGGTACAACAAAGGCATAATACATTGGAGTGTGCTCAGATTGCATTGAGGTAGTATGGATTCGAAATATGTTTTGAGGATTATTCGATGAAGAAATAGATGTCACTGATATCCTTTGTGATAATCAGAGTTGTATCAAGATGACAAAGAATTCTGTATTTCATGATAAGTTGAAACACATTGAGATTAAATATCATTTCATTCGGGATATGGTTCAGAAGGGAGCTATAAAGCTCAAGTATGTTCCCACCGAGGAACAAGTAGCAGATGTATTGACTAAGCCTCTGGATTGTGTAAAGTTTCAATACTTTTGAGACAATATTGGTGTAGTTTGAAAGGACCTATCTCGAAAGAGGGAGCGATAGTAGATGTTGGATGCAGTGGTGAGTAGGTCAGTCTAGGGGAGGGTACCTCTAGCTAGGATTGTTTGTCCCTAAAGGGTTAGTAAGCCATACTAAAGACCTGTTGATCCTAGGGGGATTAGTATGTCTAGCTAGGCTTGTTTGACCCAAAAGAGTTAGTAAGCCATAAAAGGCTTGTTTGGTCCCCAGGGATATCAATCTGTCTAACTAGGATTGTTTGGCTCGAAAGAGTTAGTAAGTTAGACAAAATGCCTGGATGGATCTACTAGATAACTCACCGTGATGCTGCTCTGAAGAGGATGAAGGGAAATATGTATCCTCAGTCATGTTATACTGTTGATTGTTGATGACTGCTAAGATTCTTGATGGTTGTTACAATATTTCTATACTGATTGTTGTTGATTACTGAGAGGCTTGATGATTGGTGTAGTATTTCTATACTGCTAGATGATTGATGATTGATGTCATGCTTGATGATTATTTGATATGATGATGGTTGTCAGTAATTATTATGATGTTGGTTGTTGAAATGTTGTTATTATTGTGATGTCTGTTTGTTTCTTGATCAGGGATTGATTGAGTCCGTATCAGTAATGATACACTGATGATTATAGTTGCATGTTACTTCAGTATTCTTATACTGATAATGGTATCAATGTTTTAGCATCTCTATGCTGATTATGCAGATGATGCTCTAACATTAGTTGTTGTTGAGTTTTTAGCACTAACAGGCTGATGATGATTGATGATGTTGTCAGTATCCTTACACATATATTGCAGATAATAAAGATAAACATGATGTCTCAATATTCTCATACTGATATAATAGAATATGATCCAATACTCATAATGACGATACAGACAGACGATGATTCAATATCCACATACTGATGTTTCAAGAAGAAGGTCCAGAAGTTAATTCAAGTAGAAGAAAAATAGAATATGTTCGAGAGTGTACGAAAGACAAACACTACAAGAAGAAGATCCAAAATATGATTAAGTAAAATACAAATAGAATATGTTCGAGAATGTACGAAAGAAAAACAAGATCCAGAAGATGATTCAGAAAAATACAAACAGAAGATGTTCCAGCTGAGATCGATGATGAAGATGTTAGACAATGTTCCAAAACTTCCTATGACCTATGGAGTCTCACCAAATAGTTGTACAGTTGTAATAATAGATGTTGAATACCTTCCTAGTTAATAGGGAGTGTTAGTTTATTGTAACTTCAGAAGATATTCCAAGATGTATTGCATTCCTCCTTCGGGAGATGATTTTGGTCTTGTTAGTGTCATTAAAAGAAGCAATGTAAACCTTCGAATGTAATATGGGGAAATAGCACCCAAGTGTCAATATAATAAATGTTATTTTGTGGTGTTAAGTTGTCAAGTGGGCCCAGTCAGCTAGAGAAGTCAGCCCTTCTAGGTTGGTAGTCAAGTCAACTGAAGAATATAAATAGGGAGGCGCTCCTCTCCATTTGGACACACTCACTCAAGTTGTCTTAGCAAGAGAGAGAAGGATTAGTGTGCCAGAAAGAAGGGAACAACTATTGTCTGGGTTTTACACTAGACTGGTTGATTTCTATATTGAGGAAGTTTTGTGGGGTTTTCTCCCTTGTGGTTTCCCCGAGGAAAATCTCTGTGTTCTTGTGCTCTTATGTTTTTGTGCATGTTGTTCTTTCAGTGATGTTCTAGTGGCTAATTGTTTTAAGATATAATCTAAGAAATTTTAAAGAAAATCAACAGAGGGATTGTTAAATGTACAACAACAGGAGTCATTCTCTGGGATACTTGTGTTGTATCAAGTCCAGAAGTTATGTTGTATTAAGATAAAAAACTTATGTTGTATTAAGTTAAGATACTTGTGTTATATCAAGTATGGAACTTATGTTGTATTAAGTTCAAGAAGCTTTTGTTGTATCAATCTTAGAAATTGTGTTGTATTAAGTCCTATTCATGAGATATGCATGTACTATGATTTTGTGTTGTGTCAAGATCAGGACCTTGTGTTGTATCAAGGTCAGAACCTTGTGTTGTATCAAGGTCAAAATCACGTGTTGTATCAAGATTGGAGTCTTATGTTGTATCAAGACTGGTCTTATGTTGTATCAAGACCATATAGCTTGTGTTGTATCAAGATGTGACTTGTGTTGTATCACATCAAGAGGATATACTATGTGATGTATGTCTATTCATGGTCACTAGGTGCTAAAAGTTTCCTTTATGGATTAGCTACCCCTAGAGTGATTTACTTTAGCATATGCCTATATGAATCAGGGTAATACATATGAATATAAGGTTGGAACAAATATTCTGAGTATGATATGATAAAGAAGATTAATTAATTTAACACTTATGAACCATGCATAATTTAATTAATGATAAATCATATGAGCACAAAGATAGATTTACGGATTCAAATTTCCCATGTTAGACCTCTAGTGAACTCGAATTGCAAAGACATCAGTCAAGTCTAAGTTGTGGAAAACAAGTTCATTTAATTAAGGAATATACTCCTTGATTTATGCAAAGTGTTTGTTGTGGATGGCACTGATTTTGAAGCACAGAAAGACATTAAGTTAAACTCCTAACTAGTGGTCAAGCAGTTAGTTAATCAGTTCACATTCAGTTCAATCAGTTCACATTTAGTTAAAGGAAATTAACACCAGTGAATTAATGGAGGGTACATATCTTCTGCATGGGTGAGAATTTTGAGGTGACAACTTGGCACGAAGTAAAGGAAAGCACAATAGGTAATGTGTGGATATTGAACACATTGTTCATAGTGACCAAAAGGCATGCAACCATTTGCTACCTCTCATTGTATGACTGAATAAGATTGTAATTAGAGTGTTATGCACTTGACAAGGCTGAGACAATATTTTGAGTCATCTCTATTCTCTAGTGTTTCTTTGATATCTCTTATCATGCAATTTGCAAGTGTTGTAAAATCATTCTCTGCAATTATCTATCATACTCAAAGGATTGCTGGTTTTTTCATCCTATGGTTTTGGAGAGTTTTCCTAGGGTACATATCATGTCTTATGGATTGAATAATTTATGTGTTTGAATTGTTTATGAGATCTATATGCAATGGATTTGTTTATCAAAAGTTTTAAAGTTCAAGCATCTTCAATTTTTGCTCAAAAATTGACAATTAATAGTTCAATTGATGATTTGAATAAGGCATTGATTTAGGAATTCATATTTTACTGAATCTTTATAATTTGAGTTCGCTAAAAAATTTGCATGGGAAATTCAAAATCTCTTTCTATATGCTTTATCTCATTATAATTAAATAATTAATTCATGGTCTACATGTGTATTATTTATCCATCGTATCATATCATACTTAGAATAATTATTCCATACATACAAATGATCATATATATTACCCTAGGGCATATAGTCATATGCTAAAGTAATTCAATCTAGGGGTAGCTAAGCCCTAAAGGAGATTTATAACACTCATTGACCATGACTAGCAATATATCACATAATATAACTACCTGACTTGATACAACACAAGTCCATCTCCATAATTGGAGATCCATTCTCATAGGGTACCGTCTATGAGAATCATTAAATTGATACAACAAGTCTACTCAGAGACCAACCAACTACTTATACATAGTAGCATCATCTCGATCCAATCTAGAATGCAGTTTCTATAAAATTTTAATAATCCAGTTGTTAATCCCCAGACTTATGATCCTTCATGTGACTTATGTTCTTTTGCATTACGGACTTATGATATTTTATATGATTGCGGACTTATGATCCTTTGCATGATTAATGTGATTAAGGACTTGTGATTATTGTTTGATAACGTGACTTTGGACTTTGGCACTATTATTAATGTTAATGTTATTACTAACACCTTTTCTATCTTTGAATGTTGTTACTATTGATTAAATAAACAACTGCCTCAGCAAAGGAAAATAAAAGAGTAGGGGGACCATGGATTCCACAAAGTGAGTGGGAATGGGGACATCCCTAGAACCTTATAACTTGTTGTTGGCTTAATTTTGTCCATCCCAATTTATATTTGCACCTTGGTGAGATTAATAATGTTGGTCACCGAAACCTTGTAATGGACCCCATTCTCAATAGTTATGGACTATGGAGTTAATATTGCATATTTTTTCACACCTTAGTGGGCCCCTCTTTCCTAGGGTGCCATCCTTGGGAATATTTCCCTCACATTTATGTGTTTTTGGTCATTTATGATCCCCTTTCCTAGTTTTTACGGGTTGTAAGCTATTTTCTAGATTCCACTCTTACACCATGCATTGATGATCCTAATTTTTTGCTTCCATGATATTTATGACCATATTGGATGCCATATATCACCTATTTAGGCCTCCTTGATGTTTTTTTAACCCCCTTTATGCATTAGTGTGCCTCCATGTGCTCTTCATGACTCCACTCCTTAGTTTTTGGTAACTCCTACTCATGGTGCTAATTTGGGACATTGAACCTTTTCACTAAGCCACTAGTCCACTAATTCAAGTTAAGTCTCCATGATGAAGCTTAAACCTTACCTATCTCTAATTTGAGTTGATCCCTTTGTGTTAGAGTTGGCATCCTTGTGTTATAAATTCATATGCCCTCTCCTTGCTGAAGTAAATCTTGAGCTTTGGACCATGTGACTTATGCTATCTAACAGTGTTGGGAATGTTGATATTATTGAGAGTGTGTTGAGACTTAGAGTAAGTATATTTGTTTCCATTTTATTCCATTATATCACTCTACTAGTCTAGGTTCTCACACAGGAATCCATGAAATGGGAATGGTGATATAGGTCACATCCCATAGGTAGTGGAGATGGACATGAAAGTAGTAGTGGGAAGCATTGTGTCTCTGAGAAGAGGTAGTTTTGAGAGTAGTGATACTAAGTGAGCCTCTACCTGTGTATTATGGTCTTAGCTCGAGGGTGACCTATTCAGGTGAGGAAGGCTTGATGGTGTCTATGGTTGGGAGGAAGTTGTCATGCTACAACCAGTTGCCCATATTTTGAGATAAGTATTTCTATTATGTTATGTTTTCATTACATTATTTTATTTGGTATATGTGTAATGGTGGATGATTGGTTGTTTGAGTGTTCATGTATTGAATGTTAGGATATGCATGGAGGAATAATGAATCTCATATAATATGGAATTGATTTTCTATTCTCGTTACCTTCGTTCTATTCTTCTTCTTAACTAGAAATTGTAATTCTGGCTCTACTGTATTGAGAGAGGCGCAACCATATGATATGGTGATGATATGGTTCACCCATATCTGCTAATTTTTGTGTTGTGATACCTATTCCATTGCATCTTGAGCAGTGTTTCCAGTGAACGACACCTTTCCTTTCATTGAAAAATCTTCTCGAATGACTGATATATGTTTGTTTTGGTCCGATAGTTTTCCGGTGCCAAGATGAGCGCACCTGTCATTTGATTGTAAATGTTTTGTTTACATATTTGTTCTTAGTTGCAGATCTTAGGATGAGTGATGTATTCTATATGTAAAATTAATTGATGGATGGAGGGTGGAAACCATATGATCTGATTTTTATTAGTGAGAGATGACTGTAGGGGACAATCATCGAGAGCTGATTTTGAGGGCTGTAGTTGCAATCGATGTTCTTTGCTTGCTATGGTTTTAGTGTGGCTGTAGATTGCAACCTATGGATGTTCCATGGTATGTGGTTTTCATTGATTTGTATCCTCACTAACATCACACACATAACATCACCGAAAAACTATTTAATTTGTAAATAATCAAAGACATCAATTCTTGATTATTTATAAACTATGTTATCAAACAAACCAAAAGGACATAAATTATTTATTCACACCAAATATGATGTTTATCATGTATTATTCATGTTCTCATTTCACTTACGACCCTTATCTCTCACTTTGTAAATTATTAATCGAGTGTTTCAATTAATTATTTAATTAAGTGGCATAATTAAATAATTAAGTGTCACAACTCTAGTTATAATTCAATCTGTAGAGTTAAAAGTTTTAATTATTTGGGTTAATGGTTAGTCATCTTAATAGTAATTTATCTATATCCACTGTGTTTAAACTTCACTTAGTCTTAATGTTAGCACCTTTGGCCTTATCTCAAGGGTCGAGGATATTACAAGTGGTATCAGAGCTAAAGGTTTCAACAATGTGGTTGTTGGGCCTTCTGCGAAGTTTCAAGTCACTTTGAAAACATGCATTTGCATTAGATAACTTGGATACATGTACCTTAATATAGTTTCACATGTGATTTAGTTCATTAAACTATCAGCTTGGTATGGATATGGATTTGATGTTCAACCAGTAAGGATAAATCTTGGAAGGATTTCAATCCCCCTTGTCTAATTAGGTAGATTGCAACTTAGAAAAGTTGGCTAGTTACTTTATAAAACATAAGAAAAATAGTTTTAATTATAGTAAACTAATACCAATTTGTATTTTACTAACATAATGTTGATAATAAACAAATTGCAGTTCCCAGTGTTTGATTGAGAAAGTGGTGTTTCCACTAAACTGATATTTTAATCAAACATGTGAAGACTAAAGATTCAACAAGTATAATTTCAGTAGTAGGAAGTCAAAGGAGTTTACCATATAGTCCTAAAAAGGATTTTGTTGAGGGAAGAAGGTCAATTAGACCTAATAGGAGTAAGTGAATCATTAATCTTGGAGGATTCATGAGGAAGTTTAAAGAGTATAATGAAAGGATAATTCATATCCAAGAGCATATTATGAATGATCTAAAATCATTGAAGACCATCCAAAGATCTGCTGAAAAGAGTCATAAAAGAGGTTATGTGAGGTCTATATAATATTCAAGGAGGCCTTATCGCTCAGAGAGAAAGAAGGGGTATGCATTAAACAATACAAAGAATAGTCCTAAAATATCTCTAGTGAGATACAATAAGAGGAGGTTTACCTGAGATTAACTAGTAGGAGAGTTGAGAAGAGTCAAGCTCTTAAATTTTGATGGAGAAGTAAAGCAAGGAGAAGATGCCAAAGCATGGTTGTTAGGACTTAGGAAATTCTTCCAGTTGCATCAATATACACCTAATATGTAGGCAAGAGTATCCATATACCAACTACAAAGTAACACATCCATCTGGTGGGTTCAAATGGTTAAGTTGAAAGACATCGATGAAGAAAAAATATATTGGAGGAAGTTTAAGAAATACCTTCAGAAAGAATACATCTTTGAGCACTACTATGACAAGAATATGGAGGAATTATTTGAGCTTAAGTTGGGAAGCATGACTATGGAGGCCTATGAGAAAAGGTTTCTAGAACTTTTTACCTATTCAGACTTCATAAAAAATGATAAAGTAAAGATTCAAAGGTTCCTAAGTGGCCTTCCTAAATCTTATAGAGATAAAATCTAGTATGAAAGACCAAAGAACCTTAAGGATGCCATCCGAAAGGAAAAACACTTATATGAACAAAATAAGAGCAAGGCCCCATATAAGAAGAATTGGAAGGATATGAAGAAGAACAAGTAGGAGCAACGAAATAAAGGTTTCCAGCCTTCAAAGTTCAGAAACAATAATTCTTACCAACAAGGACAGTCAAGGGAAGAGCCTTCAGGGAAAATAATACCTGTGGAATGTTGTATATGCAAGGAAAACGACTTTTCTATTTAGTGCCCACGTAAGAAAAATAACATTCACAACATTCAAGAGGCTACTAATGTTGGATATGTAGGTGGAAGTTTTCTAAGGATGTATGTAGCCCTGGATGGGAGGCAAGCTAACAACCAATCCCAAATGATTGAGGTAGCAGGTAACATTGCTAATAAAACCATAACTATTTTGATTGATTCGGGAACTAGAAATAGTTACATTGCACCTAATCTAGTTGAGAAATGTTATTTGAAGAAAAGTAAACTTGAAACAACAAGTATAGTATAGTTAGCTACAGGAGCAAGAGGAAAATCACTGAATTTGTAAAAGTGTGTCCTTTAGAAATGAATGGAATGAAAACCTTAGTAGAATTAAGCATCATACCCTTGGGGTCATATCATGTATTGATTTGCATGGATTGGTTGGATGCACACCATGCAATTCTGGATTGCCATAATAAAAATTATACTTGTCTGGATGAAGAAGGTAACTGAGTGACAATAAAATGTATACCTAGACCCATATCCTTGAAAGCAGATCACAACTCTGCAATTGAAGAAATGTATTATAAAGGGATGCCAGTTACAAGCAATTCATGTGGAAGAATCAAAAGAAGGAAAAGAGCTAGAGCTGTAGGATTATCGAATACTACAAAATTTTGCAGATATATTTCAAGAACTACCAGAAATACCTCTTAAGAGGGACATTGATTTTTCTATCGACTTGGTGCCAGTAACATTACCTTCATATAAAGCACCTTATAGAATGAGTATTCTAGAGTTAAAGGAATTACAAATGCAGTTAGAGGAGATACTAAAGAAAGGTTACAGAAATCCCAATGTTTCACCTTGGGGAGGTACCGTGTTATTTGTGAAGAAGAAAGATGGAAATATAAGACTTTGCATAGATAATAGTCAGTTAAACAAAGCCACGATTAAAAAAAGTACCCCTTACAAAGAATTGATGACTTGTTCCATCAATTGAGAGGAGACAAAGTGTTTTCAAAAATAAATTTGGGGTCGAGATACCACCAAATTATAATCAATAATGAGGATATTAGTAAGACATCATTCAGAACAAGGTATGGACACTATGAGTTCACAGTAGTACCATTTGTTTTAACAAATTCACCTGCATTATTCATGTGTTTAATGAATAGAGTCTTCAGAAAGTACTTAGATAAGTTTGTGATTGTATTCTTGGATGTCATCCTTATCTATTCCAAGACAAAAGAAGATCATGAAGAACATTTAATACTAGTAATGAAAGTGCTTAGAGAACATCAACTGTATGCCAAACTAAGCAAGTTTTTTTTATTATCAAGGAATAACCCACTACCTAGGGCATATCATATCTGAAGAAGGTGTTACAATAGATCCTAAGAATATAAGAACCATTATGGAATGGTCAACACCTAATAATGTATCATAAGTCATATTATTCATGGGGTTAGTTGGATACTACCGAAGGTTAATCGAAGTTGGCTCATCCTATCACATCCTTGAAAAAAACAGGTGTAAATTTCCTATGGACTTCTAATTGTGAAGATAATTTTCAAAGACTTAAGGAAATGCTTACCAGTGCACTAGTGCTAAAAATTACAAACCCTAAAGGAAACCTTGTTGTATGAAAATATGCATGCAATCAAGAAATTGGTGGATTATGAATGCAGGATGGAAATGTGATCAGTTACGAATCTAGAAATTTGAAGGAACATGAGCAGAACTATGCCACCCAATACATAGAGCTTGTAACTATTGTTGATGTATTTGTAACTTCGGAATGTATTCACTTGTATATTTCTTATTATATTTCATTATACCCCGATAGAGATGTTTATTCCTCCGATTGGGAGAGTCATTAATATAATAAAGTCATGTAAAATCATTGAGGTTAACCCTACATTGTAAGTTAGGGCAATAGTCCCCACAGTTGAGTCATATTAGGGTTATTAGACTCTCCTGGTGAGGCCGACCCTGTAGAGTAATTGTCAAGTGGAAAAAAGCATAAATAGAGAGTGAGACTCTTTATTTATCACACACACTCACTCAAAAATAATGCATGAGTAAGAGAGGAGTATCTCACACAAGGGAGAGAGAGAACAGTTGTCGGAGATCATCTTTGTATCTTTGGGTTTTAATTTTTCTTTTGGTGCTCATTCTATCTCTGAGGAAGTTGCAGGGTTTTCTCCTTTATGGTTTCCCCGAGGAAAATTATTTGTGTCTATTGTCTCTTATGATTATTGCTGTGCATGTTATTCTCTCAGATAAGATCCTAGATCATATTGATTAAATGATAAAAATATAACATGGTATCCAATAAGACACTGTGTAGATGCGGGAACCAGGGATTCCTAGTTGAAGGTGTTCTCTCCACAGATAATCAAGCAAGGATTGCTAGGCTAACTCACCTCACTAGGTTGCATCTATTGGTGGTAGTAGTTTCCAAATTAGAGAAGTTTCATTGTACAACCAAAATACAACTGCAATGGAATCTAATGGATATTAGGGTTTCATGCCTGGAAACCCTAGAAGACTGAATTTAGTAATCCTATAACTTTCACTATAATGAACGATTAAAGAAGGATTAAAAGCCAAAATTTTCACAGGATGAAGAGAAATTCGTGCTGTACATTGTGTAAAAATTTCCGCCTCAAATTCGCTATAGTTCAGGAGATATGGTTCCTCCAAATCAGGGTTCTAGCCTCCTTTAGAATACAGTCATAAACAAGTGACCTAGGGATATTTGCTATATCTCGGGATAGGGAGGTCCAAATGAAATTTCGTAAGATGTTACAGGTAGGGAACCTACTTTAGTTTCTTTGGTAAGTTTTTCAAACCCATAATGTGAAACAGTTACATGTTGAATTTCGTACAATCTCTCTATCCTGAACAGTCCCAAAAATAGTCACCTTGGGAAAATCCGAGTAAGTCCCACTTGGATAATCCATTTCTGCTCTAACCTGTGGGGTCGGAAAGAAGAATTATCAAGCTATCACAATGAGAAGTTTAATACCTAAAGGATTCAAAACATCATAGATAAAACGTAATCAGTATCAATCATTTCTACAGAAGAAATTGGAAAACTAGGGCTTCCTATTCCGAGAGCTTCCATCCACTGTTTTCATAAAAGGAGTACATTGGAAAAATCACCTTAAAGAGGCCCATATATATATCCAATCAGAAGTTTGAAATTCCAAGCTTTTAAAATTAGGATTTCTTTGACACACCCTAGATCAGCCAGCTTTGGAACCAGGATGGACACCTCAAATCGATAAGATCTAAATTTTTGCTAGTTACATTTGAGGTTCTCATTTCAAAATGAGTAATCACACCAGCTTGATGACAAGCTTGGTGAATCTGAAAAATTCCGAGTATGAAAGTATAGGACCTCCGTGATCCTTGAAGAAATTAACTTGGATCAATATTTTAGTAAGAAAGGTCTAGGAGCCAGAGGCAGATGAGGCTAAGGCTAGAGCCAAGAGAATCATTGTAGATTCTATTAAAGATCTTCTCGTCTGTCATGTGTCATCCTTGAAGACACCAAAAGGAAGTGTTCGATGCTATGATGAAGCAATCGAAGAAGAATAAGATATTTTTATAACCACCTTGAATGGCCTCCCGAGATCATGGGATTCATTCATTCGAGGAATGTGTGCCAGAAGGAGGTCATTACCTCCAACAGACTCTGGGAAGAGTGCACACAAGAAAAATATCAATTCATAATAAGAGAAGAGAAGATGGGAGCAATTGAAGATCAAGCTCTCACGAAGATCCCTCGAGCGATGAGGAATATGAAGGACTCAATTCTTGAAGAACCTCTTATCAATATTAGCATTTGGATAAAAAATTATGATGTTATGAATGAAGAAGATGATGAGGTTAAAGGCTCAAGAAGGAGTCTACCCATGAAACAAATAAAGATAAGTATTTGAATGGTCTTTTCCTACATATCTAGTTGTTCATGTGACATTGTTTAGTTGTGAAATGTATTATGCATGATATAATGTCTGCATTAATGAACAATGTACTACTAATATGCATGTTATGGGTAAGTATCTGATAGTGCTATACAACACTCCACTGCTACTTATCTAGGATGAAACCTCTTTGCTGAAATATTGGGATTAGTGCACAACCTCAATAATGTTATGGTAGAGATGGAAGGCATTTGGAAAGTTTCAGTGTATACCAGATATGGATGAATGTTGTATTGGCTAAAATAGTTGCATGATTATATCTTTATGTATAATAATTTTCCATTATGACTATGCCTTATGAAATGTTTATAACCATACAACTGGTGCATTTAACTTGTAGGAAATATCACGTGTAATCACCTACAAGAAAAGAAGGATGATACTTGTTTCGAAGAACAAGTGACGATAGTTCAAGATTCACTCCAATAAGCATACATGAAGATGAACCTGAAGCTTCCATAGTGAAATAAAAAGCTCCAGAAGAATATAAAGAGTATCGGTTCGAGAGGAATGATGTCTAGGATGCGGTATCGAGACCTGAAGGGAAGTTCATAGTGTCTTCCATTTGGATCTACAAGGTCCAGCATGTAGTAGATGGCAACATCATGTGATACAAGGCAAGATTTGTAGCACGGGTCTTCTCATAGAAAAGACTACGAATAGATATTTGCAGCCACTGGGAATTGAGACACATGACAAGAAGACTCATGTGCAAATTAAAAAAGGCCTTGTATGAGCTTAGAAGACACCCATGGGATAACACATACATGAGGAGCTTGAAGACCATCTAGAGTGATGAAGATCTTAACCGTTGATACAAGGTTGAAGATGAAATCCTATAGAAGATGAAAATCTCATAGATGGGTGCGAGAAGAAATTTTTTCAAAAGGTTCAAGATAGAGGATCTTGGTATCTAGTGACCCTAGATGGATACATGGAATATTAGTAGCATAGGAAGCTACTTGTCACTCCAGTACATAATGTTTCAATACATAGAGTATGAAAGGAAGATGGAGAATGATGCTTAACTTCAGAGGGAGTGACTGTAGAAGATCCTGAGGTTCTACATGGTATGACAGGATGGATAGATTACTGATGGCTCTAGGATTTACTGAGAGTAAAGAAGATTCCAACATTTGCTTCAAGGTTGAAGGAGAAAGACTAGTAATGCTCTTGTTTTATGTGGATGAATTGTTCCTGACAGGAAAAGATGAACTCATTAAAGATGCAAGAAGGAGACTTGTTGTCGAGTTCGAGTTAAAGGACTTGGGTATGATACACTACTTCCTAGGCATGGAGATGTGGCAGAGTGCAGATGGAATCTCCCTTGGATAAGGGAAGTATGCAGTGGAGATCCTGAAGAGGTTTGGGATGATGGACTGAAAGGCCATGGCCACACCTATGGCATCGAACCTGAAGCTATTGAGTGATGATTCATTTGAGACGGTTGATTCCATGATGTATCTTCAGATGATTTGATGTGCCTGACAAATACAATACTAGGCACATGCTTTGCTGTGAACGACCTGAGGCAGTTCCTGACGGATCCGAGAAATGCTCACCTGGTTGGAAAGCATGTAGTGAGGTACCTGAAGGGTATAGTTGCATATGGTCTTAAGTATGATATGAGTCTGAAGACTAACCTGTATGGTTATGTTGATTCATATTGGTAGCACCACTGAGAAGAGGAGCACCTTGGGTTGATTCTTCATTCTGAAATTCAGTATGGGCTATTGGTTTGGCAGGATGCATTCCTACATGGCGTTGAGTTCAGTTGAGAAAGGAGAAGTGAAGCTCCAGTATGTGATCCAAATCAAGATCTCTCAAAAGAGAAAGTGATGAGTTCTAGCATAGTTGGTGAGATAGGTTGTCTGAGCATAAAATACCAGTGAAGATCGTAGGTTGCTCAGACGTAATTAGTCCTGTAGGTTGTCCTCAGATGTAATTATTCCTGGCGAAGCTCATAGGTTATCCTTGGATGTAATCAGTCTTGATGTGATTCTATGCTAGAAATGGCCAGAGCAAAGTTTGAATACTTCAGAGAGAAGCTTGGTGTACTTCAGATCAAGGTTCCTTCCAAGGGGAAGTGATGAGTCTAGAAGACGCAGATACACATATGCCTTTCTGACACGGTGGTAGGCTGGGCCTCCCATGGTCATTGATGTAAGTGCTAAGATCCTTTTCGACATGGTGTAAGGCTGGGCCTCCCATGTTCATTGATGTAAGTTTTAAGATACTTTCTGACATGGTGGCAGGATAGGCATCCCATGGTCATTGATGTAAGTGCTATGTTATGTGTATCTGGGTTGTGCTTTGTGTGACGATGAGATGATATGAAGATGATGAGGTAATAGTAGGGTGCATAGGTGTTGCAAGGCATGTAATCATTCCTAGGATGCTCCTTCAGGTTTTGCAGTGGCATATAATCAGTCCTGGGAGATCTTGAATGTTTTGCAAGAGGCACATAATAAGTCATGAGATGTACCTACTTGATGGCTTGCTCCCAAAGATGATAAATACCTGGAAGAGGGATAGGACTACATACAACATGAAAAAGGGTTGGCTATGTAGAAAAAGACCTGGTAAAGGGCAAGGCCTACACCCAACATGAAAAAGGGTTGGCTCTATAGAGAAAGACCTTGCAGAGGGCAAGGTATGCAACCAACATGAAAAAGGGTTGGATTTATAGAGAAATCCCTTGAAGAGGGAAAGGCCTATATACATCATGAAAAAGGGCTGGCTCTGTAGAGAAATACCTTGCAGAGGGCAAGGCCTACATCCAACATGAAAAAGGGATGGCTCTGTAGAGAAAGACCTTGCAGAGGGAAAGGCCTACATCCAACATGAAAAAGGGATGGATCTGTAGAGAAAGACCTTGCAGAGGGAAAGGCCTACATCCAACATTAAAAAGGGTTGGCTCTATAGATGGAGACCGAAATCCAACATGAAAAAGGGCTGGCAATATAGACCTACATCCAGCATGAAAAAGGGCTAGCTCTATAGATGGAGACCTACAACCAGTATGAAAAAGGGCTGAAATTGTAGATCTACATCTAGCATGAAAAAGGGCTGGCTCTGTAGATGGAGACCTACATCCAGCATTAAAAGGGCTGGAACTATAGACTTACATCCAAAATGAAAAAGGGTTGGCTCTGTTGATGAAGACCTACATGGAGGCTAGGGCTAAATCCATCATGAAAAAGGGCTGGCTCTGTAGAACTTCCTATGACGAGTAGATTGGAGAGATAGCACCATTTGCTCAAGATACTAACATCAGTGATGATGATGATCCAGCTTTGGTGATGATCCAATAATGAAGACTTGTGTTAATGAAATGTGTCAAGAGAATACCTTTCTAGTTAGGAGGGAGTGTTGATGTATTTGTAACTTCAGAATGTATTCACATGTATATTTCTTATTGTATTTCATTGTACCCCAATGAAGATGTTTATTCCTCTGATCAGGAGAGTCATTAATATAATAAAGTCATGTAAAGTCATTGAGGTTAACCCTCCATTGTAAGTCAGGGCAATAGTCCCCATAGTTGAGTCATATTAGGGTTATTAGACTCTCTTAGTGAGGTCGGCCCTGTAGAGTAATTGTCAAGTGGAAAACAAGTATAAATAGAGGGTGAGACTCTCTATTTGTCACACACACTCACTCAACAATAGTGCATGAGTGAGAGAGGAGTATATTCCACAAGGGAGAGAGAGACAAAATGTCAAAGATCATATTTGTATATTTGGGTTTTACTTTTGGTTTCGGTGCTCATTCTATCTCCGAGGAATTTGTGGGGTTTTCTCCTTTATGGTTTCCCTGAGGAAAATTCTTTGTGTATCTTGTCTCTTGTGATTATTGCTGTGCATGTTATTCTCTCAGATAAGATCCTATATCATATTGATTAGATGATAAAATACTAACAACTATCATCCATGCTTTGAAGATGTGGATACATTATCTAATGTGTTAAATGTTTGAGTTGAGAACTGACCATGATGGATTAAAATACTTGTTTGAGTAGCCTAATTTGAATGCAAGACATAGGAGGTGGATGGGGTTATTATGTGAATATGACTTTGACATCAAGCATATAAAAGGTAAGGAAAATAAAGTGGTTGATGCACTTAATAGGAATATACATGTGATACATGTAGCATCTATCAACACTAGTACATCAGACTTAAAGTTTAAGATCATTGAAGCCAGTGTTATAGATGAAATTTATCAACAGGTGAAAGAAGGATTGAAACAAAAGAAAATTCCAGAGAAATTTGATAAGTATAAGTTTAAATAAAATGGCATACTCATGCATAGAGATAGAGTTTATGTGCCTGATGTTGGAGATATGAGGAAGATGGTTCTGAACGAAATGCATGATCCTTATGCCGAACATTCAGTTATCAAAAAATAGTACCAGCAGTAATGAAACAATACTATTGTCTAGGAATGAAGAATGGTGTTGTAGAATATATAGCTAGATGCATGGGATGTCAAAAAGTTAAAGTTGAGCATCGAAATCCAATGACATTGTTGCAGCCCTTGCTAATACCAGAATGGAAATATGATGTAGTGATGATGGATTTCATCACCAAGTTACCTAAGGCAATATTGCAAAATGATACTATCATGGCTGCGGTAGATAAGTTGACTAAGGAAACACACTTCATTCTAGTAAAGATAAATCACAAAGAAACTAACATTGCATATATTTACATGAAAGAAGTAGCGATATTGCATGGTATTCTGAAGGCTATAGTATCAGACAAAGATTACAAATTTACTTCTAACTTTTAGAAAGGATTGTTCGAGGGGTTTGGTAAAAGTTTAAACATGGGTACATCATACCAGCTTCAGACAGATGGACAAACATAAAGAGTTAACCAAGTAATTGAAGATATGTTAAGGATGTATGTGATGGATCAACCATCTAAGTGGGAAGATTATTTACACTTGGTGGAATTTTCTTATAATAATGGATATCATTCCTCTTTGAATATGAGTCCTTTCGAGGCCATGTATGGAAGGAAGTGCAATAATCCCATCAGTTGGGATAACCCAACCGAAAAAGTCATTGTTGAACCATAATTATTAAAGGAAATGGAGGATAACATGGTCACGATAAAGCAAAATCTAAAGACAACTCAAAACAAGCAGAAGAGCTACGCATATCAAAACATGATTGCCAAACAATTTCAAGTTGGAGACCATGCATTTTTGAAGGTTATACCCAAGAAGAGCTCCTTAAACTTAGGAAATTGCTCCAAGCTAGCTACCAGATACTATGGACCTTTTGAGGTCTTAGCTAAGATAGGACCTGTTGCTTATGATATGGAGCTACCCACTTGCATTAGAGTACATAATGTGTTTCATGTGTCTTTATTGAAAAAAGTATATACCTGATACTAACCATGTAATTGATTGGAATGTGATCTAGGTAATTAGAGTGCTTTTGTTTTCTTTATATGTGTGTGTGTGTGTTGTGTGTGTGTGTGTGAACATGGTACTCATCTAGTGATTGAATGGATTATGATCTAGGTGGAACCAGAAGGGGATTTTCTCGTACAACCTGTTTCCATTTTGGGTAGAAAGGTCAAGTTCATAATCAAGAAATCAAGAAGGTAAAGGTCCAATGGACCCATTACAGCCTTGAGGATGCGACTTGGGGGCTATAGGTTACAATGAGGGAAGCAAACCCTCATATATTTTGAAAATTTTCACCATATATGTAATATGCATCAAGGACGATGCATTGTTTAAGGAGGAGGGGGATGTAATACCCTAGTTGTTAAGCCCTAGACTTATGATCCTTCATGTGAATTATGTTCTTTTGCATTATGGACTTACGATATATTATATGATTGTGGAATTATGATTCTTTGCATGATTAATGTGATTAAGGACTTATGACTATTGTTTGATATCATGACTTTGGAATTTGGCACTATTATTAATGTTAATGTTATTACTGGCACCTTTTCTATCTTTGAATGTTGTTACTATAGATTAAATAAACATCAGCATCAATAAAGGAAACTTAAAGAGTATGGAGGACCATGGATTCCACAAAGTGAGGGGGAATGGGGACATCCATAGAACCTTATAACTTATTGTTAGCTTAAGTTTATCCATCCCAATTCATATTCACACCTTGGTGAGATTAATAATGCTCGTTATTCAAACCTTGTACAATGGACCCTATTCTCAATAATTATGGACTATGGAGTTAATATTGCATATTTTTCACACCTTTGTGGGCCCCTCTTTCCTAGGGAACCTTCCTTGGGAAGATATTCCCTTACATTTATGTGTTTTTGGTCATTTACGAGCCCTTTTCCTAGTTTTTAGGGGTTGTAAGCTATTTTCTAGCTTCAACTCTTATACCATGCATTGATGATCCTAATTTTGTGCTTCCATGATATTTATGACCCTATTGGATGCCATATCTCACCTATTTTCCCCTCCTTGATTATTTTTTACCCCCTTTATGCATTAGTGTGTCTCCATGTGCTCTTCATGGCTCCAGTCCTTTGTTTTTGGTAACTCCTCCTCATGGTGCTAATTTGGGAAAGGGAACCTTTTCACTAAGCGACCATTCCACTAATTCAAGTTAAGTCTCCATGATGAAGCTTAAACCTTACCTATCTCTAATTTGAGTTGATAACTTTGGGTTAGAGTTGGATTCCTTGTGCTATAAATTCATATTCCTCTCCTTGTTGAAGTAAATCCTGAGCTTTGGACCATGTGACTTACGCTATCTAATCCTGCTGGGAATGTTGATATTATTGAGAGTTTGTTGAGACTTAGAGTGAGTCTATTTGTTTCCCTTTGCTTCCATTATATCAATCTACTAGTCCAGGTTCTCACACAGGAAGCCATGAATTGGGAATGATGAGATAGGGCGCATCCCATAGGCAGTGGAGACATACAAGAAAGTAGTAGTGGGAGGCATTATGGCTCTCAGAAGAGGTAGTTTCAAGAGTAGTGATACTAAGTGAGCCTCTACCTATGGATCCATGGTCTGAGCTTGAGGATGACCTGTTCAAGTAAGGAAGTCTTGGCGATGTCTATGGCTGGGAGGAAAGTTGTCCTGCTGTAGCCAGTTGCCCATATTTTGAGATAAGTATTTCTCTTATGTTATGTTTTCATTACATTATTTTATTTAGTATATGTGAAATGGTGGTTAATTGGTTGTTTGAGTGTTCATCTATTGAAGTACAGGATTCGCATGGAGGAAGGATGAATCTCATATAATATGAAATTTATTTTCTATTCTCGTTACCTTCTTTCTATTCTTCTTCTTCTTAACAAAAAATGTAATTTTGGCTCTATTGTATTGAGAGGGGCGTAACCATATGATATGGGTTGCCCATATTTTCTAATTTTTGTGTTGTGAGACCTATTCCATTGTGTCTATATCATTTTTTCCAGTGAACAAGACCTTTCATTTCATTGAAGAAGCTTTTTGGATGACCAAGATATGTTTGTTTTGATCCGACAGCTTTTCGGTGCCGAGATGAGCGCATGTGTAATTTGATTGTAAATGTTTTGTTTACATATTTGTTCTTAGTTGTAGATTTGAGGATGAGTGATTTTTTCTATCTGTAAAAGTAATTGATGGATGGAGGGTGGAATCCATATGATCTGATTTTTATTAGTGAGGGATGACTGTAGGGCATAGTCATCGAGAGCTGATTTTGAGGGCTATAGTTGTAGCCGATGTTCTTTTTTTTCTATGGTTTCAGTGTGGCTGTATATTGCAGCCTATGGATGTTCCATGATATGCGTTTTTCCTTAATTTTTATCCTCACTAACATCTCACACATAACATCACTGAAAAAATAAATTAATTTGCAGATAATCAATGACATAAATTCTTGATTATTTATAAACTATGCTATCAAACAAACCAAAAGTACATAAATTAATTATTCACACCGAATATGATGTTGATCATGTATTATTCATGTTCTTGTTTCAATTATGACCTTATCTCACACTTTGGAAATTATGAATTGAGAGTCGCAATTAATTATATAATTAATTGGCGTAATTAAATAATTAAGTGTCACAACTTTAGTTATAATTCAATCTCTAGAGTTAAAAGTTTTAATTATTTGGGTGAATGGTTAGTCATATTAATAGTAATTTATCTATATCCATTGTGCTTAAAATTAACTTAGTTTTAATTTTAGCACCTTTGACCTTATCTCAAGGGTCGGGGACATTACAAAACTTGAAACAATGGATTTAATATCCATCATATACAAAATTATACATCAAATGTGTAAAATAATGCAAAAATAAAATCTTATATTTTCTTTCAATTTTCAACATTTGTTGACTTCAAGAAAATTCTACCATCTAAATAAGTTCTTAGTGAGATTTCCATTTTCTGTGATGTTCTTGAAGGCCTGATCATTTTCATAGTGTTTTCATATCATAGTACCCCACATAGCCAATTATATGGCTATCTAACCTCTCCAAGAGGTTTAACTATTCTCTCACAGTTTATACTATAACTCTTCTAGAGTATGCAATAGTCTCCAAGACTTTGACTATGTCTTTTCTCATGTGGATTCTCTGCACAAGGTATCACAACCCTTGGATTCCCGAGTCATTTGTCATGACTAACTAGTTTGGGGAATTTTAACTGCTGCTGCCTGTGAAGATACATCATTACTCCCTCTTCAACTAGAGGAGTATTTTATACTATATCAAGGATTTTATTGACAGAGGCTTAGTAAATATGATGCTAGTTTTGCTCATCTGTGGATATGTATAAGAGTTACACAACTCCTTTCTGCACTATGTACCAGATATAACTAACTAGGAACTTTTGTAAAGTTTTACTTCTTTACAATATTATCTATCTAGGAAACATCTTTGATGTGATAATTCTCGATCATTGTACTAGTCAAAATCCATATATCCATGAAACTTACTTTCACTGTCTGAGACATGTTTGAATTCACATACTCTTGTACCAAGTAGGTAACACAACACATGCTTTGTTGTACATGTCTGTGTACTGATTGTAAATCATATAACTGATTTTGGGACATGTATAGGTATATCTAACATCTATGAGATCCTACAAATTTGAAAAAGAATCATATTTATCTTTATGTGTGTCATCATGGATTTATAATCCATTTTTCTTGAATCCTTTCACGCTCTCTATGGAACATTTTCTTACCAGAAGAAGATTTTATCTAATGACTGTTAGTGACCTCTAAACTTAAGACTCATCCAAGTTTCTTACATATATAATCCTTATGAATATGAGTACCATACATGGTTTGTACCTAGCAGGAGGTTAATTTAACAAGTTCCATTAGTTTTCTAGAGCTAGTAAATCTAGCTTCTCCCTCTCAACATATAGGATGTGAGAATCATAAATTTGTGTCCTCTATCATGGAGACTCATACTCCTCTATATCTAACACATATATGAATATAATTAATATAAATACATTACCTTCAGGAGTCTTTACATTTTTCCGAATAGAATTAGGACTTCTATTTTGTCTTCTTCCTAAGAAACATATGAACCTCTTGATCTGCTCTTTTTCAGAATCATTATCTGAATGAATCCATTTCATTCTCTTATTGTTAGTTAGGACATATGTTTTTCCCCACAAGAAACACAATTAAAATTATTAATAACATTACATAACCAAGAAATGTAATAACATGAAAACTTTCATCATACTGGAAATAGTTCACATAGTTATGTACATAGACTAAATCATTGTTTTGACATAACCCCATTCATATCTTATGTGATTTTCTGCAACCCTATATCAGTCCTATATCAATTCAAAATTCATATTTTATGAAGGAAATATGAAGCCCCATATTCACATCTCATGAAGCAAGCATGAATCCCTCTATCCAACCTATTATGACCAGTCATGGAGTCCTATGTTCACAACTCATGAAGTAAGCATGCATTCCTCTATCTCATGTTTTATGAAGGAAATTCTCAGCTTTATATCAGTCCTAGATAAGTATATATCAGTCATACATAAGTCTTATATCATTCCTATATTATATCACCTAATATGGACTCATGAGATCGACAATATGCTAAAAAAAGACAAACAATAATGTATATGCTCAACACAATTCTAGAGTCTAGGAATACAAATTTCTATATGATAGTCATGAAACATATTAAATAACCCTTAGATATGATTTATAACAACACATAAAAATCAAAATATAAATTACTTATCTTTTATTGATTTGTGTGGGATCCCTCTTGATCTCTGCACCCTTGTGGAGGATACCAGGATCCTTCTTTATTCACTTGAATGGAAGAGCTTCTTTGTAGTGAAAATATTTATCCCTTCCTTCTTTCTTTCCACGAGGACAAGATTATATTATTTAGTGTACACAACCTTGATTTGGATGCACCCGTATTCTCGACTCAAGGCCTTCTTCTTGAAAATATTGGTGAGTGTATCAAAACACTCCCTTGCAGTCTTCAACTAATTGATCATGGACATGAGATTTCCCTTAACCGAATCAAACTGTCAAGTCCCCATACCCCATAATGCGGATAAATTAATTTTTTTGCTTAAAGAACCTCCTTTGATCTTTTGATAAGCACCAAGTATGTACGTTAACCTATTCTCCAACATACATCTCGAGCTTAGAACCACTATTCCAGTTGTTTTGACCTTTAATTATCCATTCTACGTCTAGAATGGCCATTTCGAAACTAAAATAACTTTTTCGAATTTTGACCTTGGAAATCAGAAATCCAACAATGCAAGGTGTTCCCCTCTCACCTTTCCATTTTTTGGATTATGATTTTCGACTTCAGAATCGAAAATCCAACAATGCAAGGTGTCCGCCTGAAACCCTTTTGATTCCTGACTTTCAGCTTCCGACTTCCGCTTTCCAACTTCGGGAATCAGAAATCCAACTTTCCTTAGCACTTTCAGCTATGCTTCTGCTTTTCGACAACCGACTTCCCATATTCCATTGTTGGAATTTAGGAATCAGAAATCCAACTTTCCTTACCACTTTCAGCTGTCCTTTCGCTTTTCGACTTCCCGACTTCCATTTTCTGACTTCGGGAATAGGAATCCCAACTTCACTTAGAATTTTTAGCTATCCTCCCGCTTTTCGCCTTCTCGCTTCCGATTTTTGACTTTCGAATTTGGGAATCAGGAATCAAAACTCCCATTCTCAACCTTATTCAACTTTCCATTAGGCGGATTTCCAGGGGTGAAAACACCATATTTCATACCTTGGATGCATTTTTGACCTTGTAACATGATCCTAGCCTTCATGAACTTAGAGACAATTCCTACAAACATATAAGGCATGTACAGAGGTGAAAAATATAAACACTCAAGGAATAATCAAGAAAACATAAGGACACTCATGCACAAGTAACCTCTACTTGGTCATCAACAAGCATTCAACATAACCATAGCAATTCATAGGCTATACATGGCATAAAAAGGCATAATAGAGAGAATTATCTTGATGATTAAGCTATCCTGCAACAAGCTATGTAGCTCCAACATTCCACCCAACCATAGGACAGTGTGTTCTTTAATCTCTCAAAACCACTGCCACCCCCAAGTTGGGAATGATTCCACAAGGAACTAGGGAACAAGCAGACTCACACACAGCCATATATTTAACACACAGTCAAGACAACACATAGTTGGACTTACCAGACTATAAATCCAAACCAACACCTAGATGGGTTAATAGGCTGCAGGATTATAAAGCCAACACTTGCATTAAGGACCAACCAAGCCAACAAATGGGTTCACAGTCCCCAAGGCCAATCCATCTCTCAATAGTTGGGTTAACAGGTTTTCCAACCAAGGATTACACACAAGGACAAATGCAAAACAAGACTCATCCAAACCAAGATCCAATTGGGTTAACAGGCCCTAAGGCCAAGACAATATCCATTGGATTTACAGGTTGCTAAGGCAGTGGAAAGGTAAAATGGCTAAGCTAGTGTCTCACTCAAGATGTAAGGACACCCCTACAAGATCCATTTGGTATAGAATCCACATTACCTGCATCCCAACACAAGGTAGCATCCCTTTCTCTGCTCAACAGTCCCTTAGGATATGCCTCCCTTCTAAGTGCTCTTCAGGGCATGGAGTAAGGAACTACCAGCAACTCTTATATTTTCCTGAGGTTCCTCTCTGCACTAGTTTAGTAAACCCATTTCTCTTCTCTTCCACTTGTCAGTCTTACATACCAATTAGACCCAAGGTCAGGGTACACCACACAATCAACCACACTATAAACCAACAACCAGGATCCTCACCGTGACACAAGAAACACATTGTAACATGGGATTTACACTGCTAGAAAAAACCTATGCTAGGGGGAACCATAGATGATGACATTGGCTCACAAAATCAAGGGACATTCCTTGTTCATTCTCCCAACAGAAAAATAATAGCTTCAGGGTTAGGGAAATGACCCAAATGGTGAACACTGAACATCAGATTGCCACTCACAGGTAAAAACTATGTCTCTGCAACACGAGGTAAGCGCACAGTGTGCATGAGCAACTGGGGAGCTCTAATGGTATGGTGAATGAACAACATGAGTGTGGGAACCCGCCACGATGAGAACGATGACTCAATGACTGAGGGGTGTGATTAAAACCAAACATGGCCTCCTCTGATGGACATGGTATGATCATGTTCTTGCTTCCTGTAGAAGCAAGATCATGTCCTTCCCTAGGCTGCAGGCCTGCACACACTACAATATTCTATTCCCTACACTTCCCCATACATTAACTACCTCATCCAATTTATGGAAGGAATCAATCATTGAGGACAGAGGACGAAGGTAGCTGGGTGTTCAAGGTTCCCTCATTGAAATCTGGCTTAACCCTATAGGCTGAGAGGTTTGACCAACTCCCCCACCCTGTTCCTTTGTGAAATATTGTCCCCATCTCTTTACATTGTAGTTCCATAGCTAGCTGTGGCATTTTTATTAAATTGTACATTTACATGATATATCAAAGTGTGCTTGTGCATAACCAACACCAAGACCATAGGCATCAAACTTGATCACCTATATACAACATACCAGATAGATGGCAGGGCCTTGGCCTTGAGCTCCATGCCATGATCTCAATACGATACATACATCATGTATAATCAAAATATCATGGGTTCAAAACCGGGGTGTTACATTCCCATCCCCCTTCAATTTGCACTGTCCTCAGTGCTTACAAAATTGAACAAAATGCTACATTGGAATTATCCTTAGTGCTTCATAGAATTGAACAAAAATGGATGTGCCAACCACATGGAATCCTCCAGTCCCCAGGTAGCCTCTTCAAGAACGTAGTGCTCCCATTACACCTTACTTGTCCTATGGCCTGATTCCGGAGCATGGTGACCTTCCTGTCGAGGATGAGCATTGGCTTGATTTGGAACTCTCCCTTAGTTTCCACCTGAATCACATCCCAATTAATCACATGGCTAGGGTCATATACATATTTCTCAAGAAAAGAAACATGAAAAACATCATGAGCTCTAGTGCCAACAGGCAATGCAAATCTATATGCAACTGGCCCTATTATTTCAAGCACTTCAAAAGGTCCACAATATCTAGGGGAAAACTTGGCACAGCTTCCAAGCTTCAAAGAACTCTTCTTTTCCCTCACTCTCAGATAAACATGATCCTAACCAAGAATTCTCTGTGCACTCTATTCTTATCGGCATAGATCTTCTGTCTTTCCTGGGCTGCCTTCAGATTCTACCTGATATTTGCAACCTCTTGCTCCATATCCTTGAGAAAATCTAGCCCAAGCACAATCTTGTTCACAGGATTATCCCAAGTCACAGGTGTCCTACACCTTCTGCCATACAAAGCTTCATATGGGCTCATCCCCAAGGATGCTTGCTATCCAGTTTTGTATGCAAATTCTACCAATTGTATGTAGTCTTCCCACTTGGTTGGCTTGTCCATCACATACATGCGAAGCATGTCTTCTATCACTTGATTCACCCTTTCTGTCTGACCATCAGTTTGAGGATGGTAAGTAGTGCTGAAATTGAGCTTTGTACCCAAATATGCAAACAACCCCTTCCAAAAATTGGAAGTGAACTTGGCATCCCTGTTAGAAACTATTGCTTTAGGAAATCCATGCAACTTGAAAATCTCCTTCATGAATATTTTTTCAATGTCATCAATCTTATGAGTAGACTTGACTGATATAAAATGTGTTGCTTTTGTTAAATTGTCCATCACAACCATGATAGAATCATGGTGTCTCCAAGTCATTGTCAAACCTGTAATGAAGTCCATGGAAATAACTTCCCATTTCCATTCTGGAACTGGAAACCTTATTGTATCTCTAGCATTTGTGTAAAAGGGCAGTGCATAGATCATAGGTCATGTGTGTCAGTAACATATTTTGATAATCCTTCATTCTCCTCCTATCTAAGGCTAAGCAAAGTGGCCTCCAATCCTTAATCTCAGTCTAATCTAATAAAGCCAGCTTCAGTCATGGTTCCGGGTTCGATAAAATGCTACTTATTTGAGCTCATTTGTTTATTAAACTATTCAGCCCATCAACCTCCTTAGGTCAGGTGAGCCCTTCTCCTCACCATATGAATAGTTAGTGGGCTCCTTAAAAAAAAACTTTAACCAACCATCATCTTAATGATTTAATCAAATTTCTGCCCCTTGTCCGGATCCATATCTTACCAGCCCTTAGAATCAGTATGCCCTGTTTGCTCTCGGCGAACAACTTTATTGGCCACATCCCGCACTCTCATAGCGAGAGCCTTGGCCCATTATCTTACAGGAAACGCTCAACAAAGTTAGTTATTGGATGCATGCCACCCACCCGCCCAAAAAAACCTACTTGATGACAAGCATAGCTTTGATAGCGGACCCATGATGAGTCGTCGTCATCATTGTTCAACGCTATCAAAAAGAGTTTGTGATAAAGGTTGCAGAGCTGCTCGACCATAAGGGAGAGGCAAAAGATAAAATGATAAGGTGTTATGGAAGAAGTTCCAAGCGAACTTAGTGCAAATGTATTAAGCCTGTATCCTTTTTCATTTCTGGCCAAAAATACTTCTTTCTGGCTGTAGCAATTGTCTTCTGATATCTTGGGTGGCCATAATATGGAGCTTGATGGATCTCATCCATAACAACTCTCCTCAAATATGCTACATGTGGAATATAAATTTCGTTCTTATAGGTAATAAGTTCATCTTCTTCCAATTTATATCCCTCACACCTCTTCTCAAGATTCTGTTGCTGCAATTTATCCTTGACCCGCACATACAAATCATCTTCAATAGTATGATCAACAATCAGCTGTCTCATATCTGATTGGAAAATACTAAGAGATGCCACATGCACTTCATGCACTTTCCTACTGAGTGCATTAGCCACTTTATTTTCTTTTCCTTTTATGTGTTTGATTTCAAAATCAAACTCACATAAAACTCCGGCCATCTAGCTTGTCTAGCATTTAGTGTTGGTTGATCAAACAAATACTTTAGACCACAATGGTACATCCTTAACTAAAATTTTCTTCCCATTAAGTAATGCCTCCACATCTTGAGAGCATGTACTATGGCTGCAAGTTCTAATTCATGAGTGGCATAATTCTTTTCATGATCTTTTAACTTTCTAGACTCATAACATACCACATGGTTGTCTTTCATAAGAACTCCTCCAAGCCCTTGACCGCATGCATCAGTGCACACCACAAAGTCCTTTTTTGGGTCTACAATTTTCAGGATGGGTGCACTTGTGAGAAGATTATTCAACTGCTGGAAGCTTCCCTCACATTTAGGTGTCCATTCAAATATTATCCCTTTCCTTCGTAAAGAAGTGATAGGATGTGCAACCTTGGAGAATCCTTCAATGAATCTCCTATAATATCTTGCAAGTCCCATAAAAGAAATTAAATCTGTCACATTCCTTGGAGTAGGCCAATTCATGATGGCCTCAATATTTTCAGGGTCCATATATATGCCTTCATCAGATATGATGTGGCCCAAGTAATGAATTCTATCTTTATAGAAGTCTCACTTACTCAACTTGGCATATAGCTTATGCTCCCTCAATAGTTGTAAAACAATCCTTAGGTGTTCCTCATGCTCTTCCTCATTCTTAGAATATATAAGAATGCCATCAAGGAAGACAAGAACAAAATTGTCCAAATACCACCTGAAAACACTATTCATAAGTCACATAAATGTAGCTGGTGCATTTGTGAGACCAAAAGGCACCACTACAAACTCATAGTGTCCATATCTTGTTCTAAAGGTTGTATTATGAATGCCTGCACCCTTCATTCTTACCTAATGATAACCAGACATCTAATCAATCTTGGAAAACACCCTTGCCCCTCTCATTTGATAAAAAATATCATCAATTCGAGGTAAAGGATACTTTTTCTTCACCGTGACTTTGTTCAACTGTTTGTAATCAATACACAATCTAAGTGTACCATCTTTCTTCTTTACAAACATAATTGGTGATCCCCAAGGAGACACACTTGGCCTGATATACTTTTTATCCAACAATTCCTGAAGCTACATCTTTAGTTATAACAACTCAGGTGTGCTCATCTTGTAGGGTTACTTGGACACTGGTGGTGCTCCTGGCACAAGGTCAATGGTAAAATCAATATCCCTCTTTGGAGGAATCCCTGGAACATCATTGGGGAAAAAATCCCCAAATTCTTGTAACACATGAAAATCCTCCAACCTGGAAGTTTCATTCTCTGCTGCCTCCAAAACATGGGATGCATATAACTGGAAACCCTTCCTATAGAACTTCTTCAGCTGTATGGCTGAAATATTCCCTACAGAAACCACTTTTGGAATGCCTCTTACCACTCTTGGGTGTCCTTCTTCATCCATGCATTCAAAAGTCTTATTGTAGCAATCAATATTTAACCTGTGAGCTTCTAAACAATCCATTCCAATAAGAATGTCATACGAACCAAGTGACAGAACATTTAGATATGCATAAGTCACTAACCCATTAATTTCTAATGGACATTTTTCTACAATCTCACAAACCTTTCTCTTGGTTCCAATGGCTAATTGAACTAACCATGACTTACTATGCTTTAACTTCTTAAAATCACAAACCTCAACAATCCTAGGGTTAATATAACTATGAGTAGAACTAGGGTCAATCGAAATAGAGACATGTTGCTCAAAAATCTTACTTGGAAATTCAACCAAAGTTGATTGGTGATATGCCTAACGGTCCTCTAACGATGCATAAATCCTAGGGACTATTCTTGCCACATGAAAAACAATTTCAGCTTCCTGGAAGTTGTAATATGGCCTTATATACCCTTCCTCATGAGGATAGTTCCTGCGCATGTTGGGTCCTCCACACCTCCAACATTGGAGAGGTTCTTTGATTTCTTTAGGATCCCTTAGCTTTTCCCCCATTACTCTAGCTAGCTCACTTATAGTCTATGATGGTTTCCTTTGTTTTCGATTTCTGAAGTTGGAAGGTTTGAATCCTTTCTTTCTTTGTTTAAACTTATCATTCTTCTTTTCCTTCCAAGACTTATGATGATTAGGCTTGCGTTTTTTTATTATCATAACAATACTTATCTTTTCTGATAGCTTCTTCCAGCGTTCTAGGCTCATCAAATTCAATTCGGTCCTTGTAGGACTAAGGTAATCCACTCAGGAAATGTCGGATCTTCAACTTCTCATCTTTGATGTACCTAACATACCTTAACAACTCTATGAACTTATTGGCATATTCCTCCATGGTATGCTGTCCCAATCTCAGCTCATGGAATTCCTTAATTTTGTCATCATAATACCTGTTAGAGAGGTATTTATGCTTGAAATACTTCTTGAACTGTTTCCACTTAAGTCTTCTTTCACTAATCCTCTTTACATGTTTGAGGTGCTCCCACTAAATGGATGCTCTCCCATTCAGATTAAGAATAACAACTCTTTCCTTCATATTTATTGAATAGTCCTGGACTTGGAAATATTTCCTCATTCCAAGAAGCCAAGCCTTAGCTTCTTGACCATTCTTGATATCACCATTAAAGGTAGGAGGTTTATCCTTCTTAAACTCATACCGGGAGCTATTCCCGGGGTGCCTCTTTCTCTTGCTTTTGTGGGAAGAAGAGATCGAAGCCCCACTATATTCTTCTGAGTCATATGACCCACTAGAAGTCCTTTTCCATCTTCTAGTGTTGCTCTTACTTCCTTTGAGTTTTATTGTCCCATGCCTAGAGTCCATATTTTTTTGCAAGTCTGTCAAACTCTTCAACATCATTGCATTCAACTAGTACTGATCTTCTTGTTCCTTGACCAGTTTTTCGTTGTCTGCTCTATAACTTTGCATTTCCACCCTTAGGTTTCTCATGGTGGCTGCAAAATTTGGCAGGGTATCCCTACATCTCCTTCCATTAGTCTCGGTTTCATCATCTCTGACTCTAACATTCTCACCCATAACATCTTCCTCATACTGTTGGCTCGATCCCAACCAACAAAATCCAGTCAACATGGGTTCCCACTTTGTTGACACTCAAATCGCCACAATCTCCTTGAGCACTGGCCCATACAGGTTTTACTATGTCCAGTAACACCCATGAAGTGGATGAAGTCTCACCCGAGATGTTCGAGGGAGGGATGACGGAACCAAATTTCCACATAATAGAAGAGGATTATGGGCATAAAAAATTCATCAACTTATTCATCAGATCTGACCAGTTGCTTAATCATTCATGGAACCATTCATCATCGCTCTTCAACAGATCACATCATTCATTCATAGCAGAAGTAACCACATCATATAACATAATTAACCACACTGTTGCGCAAACATATCTAAGAAGATAACATCATTCATAAGTAGTAAACATTGCTTCATAGATCCATGTCACACATATTCACCATTGGATTGCAGATACAGAAATAAAAGATAGAAAGAGGCCAAAGATAAAAGTATTTCAAATCAACCCTTGTCTCTTCATATTACTTCTACGCAAGAAATCATAGATCCAAAATAGACAACAATTCAACTCTCAGTATCAGATTCTCTATGATGAACATGAATCATAACTAAGATAGATCTCCAAGATTCAAATTACAATCGATGATTCTTACATTCACAATTATTCTTCTATTTATAGGCTTGGACCTTTACATTCATGGCCCACTTCTAACTAAATCCTAACTGATTCTACCAACTAAAGACCAATATCCGCAAAATATGGTACAAAATACAAAAAGTGACACAAAATATTCAAAAGTAGTCTATCTTCCACCTTGCACTATATTTGTCTTGCGTGGTGTCTTCAGAGCTTGTGCAACATCCGTGATGCTGCACAACTAACCAATCCTCAACCCCTTGCCAATAGGCCCCCAACACAGTCTTGTGTCTCATCCTCAAGCCTTGTAAGGTGGACATGATGTACTAAAAAACTGCTCACAGATAGATGTGTTCCAATCACCTATAACTTGTCGAACCATGCAATTCACTACGACTACATTTTCCGTGGTCAATTTATTCTTAACTCGACACATGTCTGCAACCTTGTGTTGCGCAGAATGCACTTTCTCCTCTGACCACAAATACCGGTCGCTGAAATTATTTTGTCTATCTGCCACTACATGGGGAACTAATTTATACATAGCAATAGTCTACAACTGCAAATTCTGAATCCTACATGCCATAGTGAAAGCCATATCATCTCTCACAAACTTGTCATTCCTTACATTCAGGTTGAGCTCGAACTGTCGAAATTCGATCCCACTCCCTGTTCTTGCAGAAATTTTCAAGTGGGGAAAGAACTCGGGCCCCTTTCAGATTCGTCGCGGGTTTCTTATTTTGTGCCCCAGACCAACTATAAGGGATATAGCCAAGGATGACCTTTCCAGGCACTTTCGTCTTGGAAGAGCTATCCCATATGCTTGCAACTTCTTCTTCAATTGAAACTAGTGAAGCATGCTCGCTCAAAATTTCCCCTATGTCGAGAGTGCTTTGTATTTCATATCACATATCCTTCTAACTTACAAAGATTATACCTTTTCTGGTTGGAGCCACTGCCTTACTCTGTAGATATTTCCTCAATAGCCCTTCTGATCACTTTTGCAACTTCGCATAGTTCAACCTCACACAATGGTGTCCCCTCATCAAGAAGGCTTCTACTTATAACACCAACTTAAATCACATATCATCATTCTCATATCGGGTTCATAATCATGATGAAATCATTCATCCACGATTTGAATACGCCATTGATTCTACCAACACACTGCTTGGATCTGCTATCATTAGACATTACGTCGAAAAGTGCTGTCATTTACCTGATTTGACAGTTGTCATTGAGTACAGATGTGATGTTTGGTCTGTTATCAGGAATATATCACCTTCTGTAGACAGAAGTTGTTCCTCTGGTCTGAATGGTTCATATCCAAAACAAATGAGTGAATAAATCGGTTGAATAGCTTCCCTAAACGTCGTAGACACCTGGAATGTAACTTTGATGAAAGATATGTATACCTGTAAAACATATCAACTACAAAGACATCAAAGCTACCAAAAAATCATCTACACGTCCATATTAGTGACCAAGGAATCCAATAACATATATGTGAGATTAACATGACAAACATGTGGGAAGGAAATCAACTTTGCATTCGAAAATAAATGAAAGAGCTTACAACCATGTGCCTTAGTGCTGATACACTCCTACACAAGACTAGCACCTTGTCCCTAATAGCTCCAACTTGCTCCTCCATTTCTCTCTGATGGATTAAGCTAGGGTTTCAATTCAACAACATAACTTTACTATTCTTCTCTCTCCCTCAACCATGGAATATGAGCTTGTATTTATAGGGCTCAAATGGATAGGATGGTTGAGAGATTGGTGGGTGAGTGTTACGGAGAGAAATTCCTATGGCTTGGGGTACCACAATAGACAGCTAGACTCCATAAATCCATCTTTCCCAATATACAATAGAAATAAAATATCTAACACTGAAGGATTGAACCTCGTACCTTATTCCGGATGGTTGAAGTAGATCCCCGTTGAGCTTTCCAATCTTCAGCTTGAATTGATGTAATACTTCCTCAACAATAATTAAACAATACAAGCATACTATATATCATGGGGTTAGATCTATTCTAGCATATATAATCAATAATGTAAAAGCATTTGACATATTCCAATGGATACAATA
>LPNX010923610.1:1714965-1862303 GCA_001517045.1 Pseudotsuga menziesii
CAGTGAACCCGCGTGTATACGCGAAAATCCCAGGGGAATCCACGTGTATACGCGACTGTAAGTGACAAAACCACGTACAGGAAGAAAAAGATGCACAAATCCAAGGTAAACAGATAGGCTGAGACTAAATTCACACCAATCAGGATCTACTAGGCATACATGCCCCCATACCCGACACAGAAACAAGAGAGAGAGAGCAATTCAAATACATTGAATGCCAAGAAATCAACCCCCAAAGGACAATTACTAGGAACTCCCCAGCAGAGTCGCCAATTCTGTTATGGAGAGAAATTCCTATGGCTTGGGGTACCACAACAGACAGCTAGACTCCATAAATCAATCTTTCCCAATATGCAATAGAAATAAAATATCTAACACTAAAGGATCGAACCTCGTACCTTATTCCGGATGGTTGAAGTAGATCCCCGTTGAGCTTTCCAATCTTCAGCTTGAATTGATGTAATACTTCCTCAACAATAAGTAAACAATACAAGCATACTATATATCATGGGGTTAGATCTATTCTAGCATATATAATCAATAATGTAAAAGCATTTGACATATTCCAATGGATACAATATTCATTCAAATACACATTACTGGACAGGAAAAGATATTTCTACTAATATGAATAAGAGATTACAAGTGACAACCTCTGACGACACGTCTGCGAACCGGAGAAACTGAATCCCCCACTTGGGCCTCCACCACCTCAATCCTCCATCACTGAGATAGCAAGCTCACTAGAAAAAGGAAAGCTTGGGAAGAACACAACAGTGCTCCAAGGGACAAAGGGATGCAGACTCAAGCATAAGTTCTGGCAACAATGGACTATAGTTTCGTTACTCTCAATTCTCTCTTATGCTTTCAATGTCTCAATGGGTTCCTTATATAGCTTTTCAAAGGGATACTGAAAGGTCGAATCCATGCGATCTCAAGGCATATGGAAGGCCAGGGGTCATATGAGTCAGATCCAAGTCAAGGAACGCTCCAAAAGGATTTGGATTATGTACACATCCCGATGTACGTGACTATAGAGAGAATATCCGCGTATGTACGCGGTTATCGGGGAAAAATCCGCGTATATCACTTTTCTTATGTTTTTAGGGATGGTTAAGGATACATCAAAAGATAAAAATTGGTCCATAGGGGCTAATGAGTCTGCAGCGGGACAGGGGAAGGCTATACAATGTGTGATTCACCTAGTGTGGTGAAATCTGCTATAACAGTGAGGTGGCTACAAGATCCTACAAAGAGGGATCTCGACCTTAACCAACCCAAGTGAGTAGGGATAAGGTTAGACACTAGGCTCTTGTTCTAGAAGCCTCGAGAAACCTCCTTTTTTCACTTTTTACCAAGGGCACCGCTTATACCCCTTTATGACAGAGCGGTGATGGGTAGGAACCGTGCCAAAAACATAGGTTAAAGGCGGTGGCACCGCCTGGTTCTCACACAACTAGGGCGGTCCTGAACATGGTGATGCTTATCTGCTTGAGGGTAAGAGCGGTGCTGCATTTTTGTATGTTGGAATAAACACCTAGAGCAGAATTCTATTCAAGTTTGGGATTTGAGGGCAAATGTCTTGTGTTAAGGATCCTATCACATGTTGGTGACAGATTTTGAGTGTAACAGAATGCCCCCAAAGCATGAGGCTAGAGGGATGTGATAGGTGAGAGATTTTATAGATCAAGTTATCACTTCAAGGTAAGAGCCAGCTTGATCAGGGAGTGTCATCGAACATGCATTTGTAATACATCAATACTTTGACTCATGAATAAATGTAACCTCATCATGGTTGTAGACCAATACAAGACAGATCCATGAGAGGAATAAACAACCATGGCTACTAGAATATATCATAGATCCATGCGACAGAGGACTCAAACTTGGACATAGCTACCAGATATACAACGTATATCTATGTCATACAGATGCAAATTTGAGCATAGCCACGACCATACAAATGTGGATCCATGTTGGTACTTCATACAATATACTCCATCGCAACCTGGGGAGAAAGCTATGAGTGCTTAACAAATACCTAGGGTCTTCGTCTCATCTTCCACAAAGTATGATTCTATCCATGTGATTACAATGTTCTGGAGTCGAACATGGTAGAAACCACTTGATTATTGGTCAATGAGGTGAACCGTTAACAAGTGCGAGGGAAATCACCATTGATGTCAATGATTCCCAAGGTACCCTAGTATAATCTACTGAGTGTGAATAGATGTCTTGGTGTCGAACACCCAGCAGAGTCTTCTGATCGAAGGCCAATGCTGTGAACCTTTGTCGATAGTGAGAGAATCTGTCATTGAGGCATACAGATCTCAAGGTACTAAATTTGTCTCTAAGACTATTTCTCAGATGATGAGTTGATGTCGATAGGAATAGTCTCATTGAAGGAGGGCCATGATGAATCCCACATCGACAACATGAAACTTGGAACAAAGTTTTGGAATGTCATAGATAATGTAACCATAGGAATGACTAAAAGTACTGACACAAAGGTTTTTTTAACTGTAGAGGTAAACTTTTTTCTTCCTTTGAACATTGGGCGGCACAACAAAAGGCTTGGCAGCATGACTAGACCAGACATACACACAATGCGACAGTGAACAATGCATTCTTTTGAAAAACTCAGAGGAGTGACATGACTCATGAAAGTGGATCGACTTGTAAGTCAGCTGAATACCCAATTGACTGAATGATATGTAGACAAGTGCCATGTTCAAAGGTGACAAACAACTGCCATTGGATTTGCAAAATGATTCCCTTCCCTTAATTCCCCCATCATGATTGATGAGTGCCTATTTTCGTTACGAGTTCAAAGAGGGTAACAAGTACTCATTTAAGCTTATCCGAAGACAAGTCCATTCCCATATATTTCATGAACCTGAGAAAGGAGGGGTTCGATCCCAAAAAAAGGGTCTCTCGGTGTTTAATTTAACGAGTCCAATGAAAGCAAACTCAACATCGTTCATATTTAGAGAGTCTAAACGAAGACAAAAGAAAACTCCAAAGGGTCCTTTTTCGTAACATAGTATATTTGAACCGAAAAAGAGATAACTTACCGTCGGAGAGATGACTCTTCAAATACTTTTACGAGTATGAAGAAGACAAGTAATCAAAAATCTTTTCATATTGAGGGAGTTCGAAAAGAGCTTAAAGGAGACTCCATTAGGTCTCTTTTTAACGATGAACAATTTTACGAGCCTAAAAAGAATCAGAATTTTGATACTGAGTTCTAAGAGCGTGGCCAAAGTATTGAAACAAACGCTTGGGGACTTTTTTCATTTTAAGGAAGTACAAAAAAGTAAAAAACAAACTTTCCATATATTTTTATTGTTTTCATTTCTACCATTGCAAAACTTAATAACAACGTTAATTTCTCGAAAAATGACTTTTAATGAGTCATATGGATGGATTTGATAATGATAATAATTTTAAAATATTAAAATGACATTAAAAAACCCTAAAATAGCTTTAAAAGTCATTTCAAATAGTAAAAATAAAAAACATTTTACTATTTACCACTAGTTAAGGGCATTTGGAGCAAATTTGAACCAGATCTTTAGCTGCTGATTCCGGGAGATCTGACATTCCGATTTGAGCGCCGTCAGAGCCAGACAAAAGAAAAAACCCTAATATTTCACTTTTAAGCATTTATTTTTGATTTTAGGAGGGTTTTTGGCCATTTTAGGCAGGCCCTAATCTTAAAATGCGGGCACCGCTCCTACCCCTTACGGGACAAGCGGTGCACAGTGAGAACTGCGCTTATAACACTGTGCTCAGGCAGTGCCACCGCTCTATGCAAACAGAGCTCAGGAAGTGCCAACCGTGAGTTTGGAAAAATGTATGGATAGACAAAAACACAAAATTTTAATTGATTTTGATGATTGGATATGTTTTTAACTAGTCCATTAATGGTTTTTGGCAGGTTTTCAGCGGTCGAAAATGGTGATATGGAAGGAACGACAACATGATGATGATGATTCCTGTGCTAAAAGAAATGCAGGATGTATAGCCACATCGAGGAATTGCGGCCTCCTCAAGTTCTTCTGCACACCTAGTATGGTGTCTCATGAAATATTGCTGGAGTATATACTCCATATGTGGAACCCGGAACAACATTACTTTGAGGTGGGGGCACATGTGTTGACCATTGAGGTAGAAGAAATATACTTCTTGAATGGATTATTGAGACGGAGTGCCCCGATTTCATTGACTATTTCATGTGGAGGGGACATGACTACTCAGGAGCTGATTGACCGCCACTGCCTTCCCAGTACTAGAACTTCAGGGAAGAATATTCCCATCAAGGCAGTAGTGGATCTTCCTCTCTGCAATATTCTTTTTACCATGCAGAGGCTGGCCAGGAGCCAAGGGCCTCATCAGACTTCTAGGGCACATATGTTGTATGCGATAGAGGCTATGGCACCTACATTTTTCAACTGGGCGGAGGCATTTCTATTGGTCTTTAAAGACCACCTGACCAAGTGTCGACATGGAGAACTAAAATAGTTTGGCTATGGTTCTATATTAGCTTGTTTCTTTTTTGAGTGGATCCCATAGCTGAGACCCCAGGTATTTTTTACTGAGCTGAGGGCGAGAGATCCTCATATGTTGAGGTGGGTCAGGATCATGGCCCGTACAGGAGCAGGCATAGGGAAGGTGAAGTTTGGGTCTCCATTCTTTCGATGGCTTAGTGACCAGATCCTTATGGTTGAGGATTATGCTTATGCAGGCACTGATTTCAAGGGTGACCCTAACTTACCACTTCCACCTGGCGAGTAGTGGGGAGACATGGGTAAGAAATAAAAACCTAAGATATCTATTTGTGTTTTTTTGTCTTTTAATGTTTTTTTATTTTTTATGTATAGTAACGAGACTCGAAATTTTCATGCAGATGTAGGAGTTGCACGACCTGGAGGATCATCCCCACTGGATAGAAAAGTAGGAGCTCGATTTGTTCAATGAGGTGATGACCCAATGGGAGAGCTGGAGGAGAACCTAGAGAGGTTAACTTTGAACATACCTGATGCATCCATTGATGATCTCCTGATGTGCCATCAGAGGCACACATCAGGGGTGCCAGGTCGCTTCAGCCGTCTGCTACATAGAGTAGTGCGGGTTGTTATGTGCTACCATGAGCATCACTAGCTCTTACATGATGTATCATTGAAAGATGCCATAGCTTCATATTTTTTGTATGATTTTATGCTGTCTGAAAGCCAGAGTGCTTTAGATGAGGTCTCGTGACCTACTTTTGTAAAAACACTTATATATATATACATAATTTTTCCTTTGATGTTTATGCTTCAAATGGAAAATGTATTTACATGAGTTTTAAATGTTTTTACTGTTTATTTACAATGTTACGAACCATGTTTAACTTTCATGCTATGAATGAGCAATATACCAGTCTAGGATATAATTTGCCAATGAATCAACAACTGCATTATCTACCCTAGGGACATGCCTATAAGTAATGACTTCAAATGACCTTTCCAATAAATGTACTCTCCGATAGAGATGGAGTAGTATATGATTTTTGATTGTGTAAACCTGGTTTAAATGACAAACCACCAATTGCGAGTCCATGAACACTACCAAGTCATGAATGTATCGAGATGCATCCTCAGTCAAAATACCTATGACTGCTTCATACTCGGTGATATTGTTGGTAGCAGGACCAATACAAACTGCTCCCGAAGTCACTAGATTGTGTGCAGGGGAATACAGAACCCAAGCAACTGAGGTAAGGTTCAGGGAATGGCGGCAAGCACCATCGGCGAAGCCATAAAAATCCATCTAATCTGCATAGCCAAAACATGGTATAAACAGTCTAGACTTAAAATCAAAACCATATTGAAAGTACCAAACACACCGAAAAGTCAAATAATGTACATATATACAAGGTACCATACATGAATGATATAGGCATATTACCTCTTCAGGTACAACCCATTGCGAGGTTGACTGAAGGGGATTCCATCATAATCCACGAGCTCGTAGGGCTCTTTTTCTAAAACCTTGGAAACGATAAAAGGACCATACCACATTGATTCAAACTTCCCTTTTCCTAGCTTATCATGTCTCTGATCATAAGTCAGGGCTAGGTCACCTTCATTAAACACAGGAGGTTCAACAGATTTATCATATTGTGCCTTGACATGTTTCTTGTGCGCCTCATTAACCAAGGCAGCATCTCATCTAGTTTCGTCAAGCTTGGTTAAGTATAAAAACCTTTCTTCCTCAGTAGAAGTATTAGGGAGAAGTTCAACGACAAGTTTCAAAGACGGAATCTCACACGGAATAGGTAGGACAACTTCTAGTCCATATACTAATTGAAAAGGTGTAAAACCAGTTGCTATTTTTACTGAAGTTCTATACACCCAAAGAGCCGAGAAGAGAGTCTGGTTCTAGTTGGATTTGTGATCTCCAACCATCCAACATAGCATAGTTTTTAAAACTTTGTTAATGGCCTCGACCTAACCATTAGCTTACGGATAATAGGGGGTTGAGTTTTTATGGTGAAAACCCAACTTAGCACTTAACTCTACCATAATATGATTCCGGAAATGTGATCCGTGATCAGTGACAATAGACTGAGGAACTACAAACTTAGCTATCACATGGTTAAAAAGAAAGAGGGCGACAGTCTTACCATCCTTTGCATATGTAGGCATAGCCTCAGCCCACATAGTGAAATAATCCATGGCTACTATGATGTAACCATGCCCCCCGACTGAGGTAGGCTTACAATGCATGAAATATACCCCCCAATTGGTGAAAGTGCCAATGGCAATGACAGGGTGTAACGGAGTAGGGTGGGTACGCTTTTTCGGGTAAAAGTGTTGACAAGGTGGGCATTTGTTAACAGCCTCATGACAATATTTAAAAATAGAAGGCCAAAAATAACCAGCGCGTAGGATTTTCTGAGCTGTAGCCATCCCAGAAAGATGACCGCCACACGCCCCAGAATGGCAGTCATTAAAAACCTGTTCAGCCTCGTCATGGGTGAGGCATCATCAGAGAATGGTATCTATACCACGTTTATACAATGTATCATTGAGGATAAGATAGTACTTTGGGTGGTGATGAATGTGGCGAGGATCCTCATGAGATATAGTAGGCTGAAAACGCTGTGTCTGGAGATAAGTGATTAAATATCCATACCATGGGTCATTTGTGCTTATTAGGAACATAAATTCATCCGAAAATGAATTACTGGGCTCACAATCTATTAAAGCACAAGGAAGATCACATGTCAGCTCGACAAAAAAAATGACTTCTTTGAAGTAGCTTTGGAAAATTCAAGGTCAAACTCCTGTAGGATAACAATCCATCGGGAGTATTTGCCCCCTAGCACCTAACGAGTCAGGATATAGTACATAGGGTTTTGGTCTGCGAGTACAGTAGTAGTGCGAAGTAGGATGTAGTGATGAAAGTTTTGGATAGCAAGGACTGTAGCCAATGATAGCTTCTCCACAAGCGAGTATCGAGTTTCGGAATCTAGAATATTCTTACTTGTGTAATAAATCATGTGTTTTAGGTCATTCTGGTCCTCTTGAGCTAAAACCATTCCGATAGTAGTAGTAGAGGCAACAACATACAAGATAAAATCCTTCGAGTAATCTGGGGGGTGTATGATAGGTGAATGAGTCAAAGCATGTTTGAGATTATCGAAGGCTCGCTGGGTCTGGTCATCCCAGAAGAATGGAGTGTCCTTCTGTTGAGGCCTGCAAAATCGCAGGTAACAATAGTTAGGGATTCTCCCCAATAAATGTTCCCAACTAGCCCGTTATTGTTTGGTATGGGGAATCCATCCGGTTTATGGTCCAACTACCGTAGGTCAAGTAACAAATTTAAAGGTTTTACCGGTTACGACCCAATCCACTGTGTATATTTTTAGTTTTTGGTGCTTAAGTTATGGTGTGCAAGAGCCTATCGAAAATGCAAATTGATAGAGATAATGAGGAGTGTCACAACGTGATGCGCAGGTTCTTACCTCTCGTCTTAACTCTCTCGTATCTAAATCACAAACAAACAAAAAAATAACTACAACTAACTAACCTATCCCTAGGGAGAAAAATTAATAGTTGACAATGAGTAATGTATTTCTGCACATGTATTATAAACAATTACAGATAGCTGATACTTATTTCAGAACACATGAACATTAATAAAAATATGAACAAAAAGATAGCTTATTGTTTATGATAACTTTCATTACTCACATTGGAAATTTCATAGAATAACCTATAAGAAATTCATAACATAATAGTAATGCAAAGATTTAGAATGATCTCACAGTTAATGGAAATAAGCTGAAAATGAAATAGTTCACATTCAACTGATCCATAGCAAATCATTTGAAACATTCCACCAAAATTTCTCCAACATAAACTTGTAATTCTTTATTTCAAAAGGAAATAGTTCTTCTTACAATATACTCTCGAAAATTGCTTGGGAAAGCCCTTTCTTCTACATCTAAACTCTCCTTTATTTATACAAAAAAGCAAAACCTTTGGGCTGCCCCTCGATGACCTTTGGGCTTCCTCAACCTTTCAGTTCCAAAATTTTGTCTTGTAGTATGTGCTCATATTTTATACAAATATGTGACATTTCAAATTAAAATTTAAGAGCACTTTATGAAGAGGGACCAGCTTGGTCACTGATGAACTTTTTCCAAGCCTGGGCCTCTGCTGTTATCGATCTGCTCAGTAATCTGCTGATCTTTTTTGAGATCCTGTTAATCTCAGACCTTCCTTGCTGCTTCTTCTGTGGCTCTCTTTCTTTCTTCTTCTTCATTCTTCAGCCAACTCTTTGTCATAAACATAGCATGTTCTTAGGCCATTAAGATTTTACCAAAATAACAAAAATTGTATCAAGCTATTTACCTCTTCCATATGCATTCTGTAAAAATAAACTATACACAGTATTAATGCATGAAAAGAAACACGACAAGGTAAAAAGAAAATCCTGCGGTTGTGCTTAAAACCCTGTCCGTAACCAAAATGACAACCCTGATAGCAAAGATTCTTCATCTTAATCCAGGCTGCATCTGAAATAACTTGAAATAATTCGATACAAGCATGAACTACATTTTCGCTACTGCTAATCTCCAAAACACCAGACTCTGTACTGTGCTCCTCGTTGTGGAAAACCCTAGGTAAAAGGTATAGGTGGGAAAAAACCTTATCGATGGGAAAAACCCTATCGGTGGGTGGAAGCACTAAGCATCGGGTGGATAGTTCACTACGCAGCCGCAACAGCGGGCAACAAGTTGACTACGGGTTCCATGATAACAAAAAAAACATCGGTGATCAGAATCTCTAAGCACTATGCATTGGCGACTCAAACCTTAAGACTTCCGCAGTGTCGGCTATCCTGAGCACTAAATGCCGCTGATAGTTATGCATCTGCGATCGGAAAAATAATCACTAATACATCGGATCACATAGCTTGATCGACAGCCACAATGACATATTCACGAACAACTATGGTTCCACGTCGGGGATCGGAACCACTAAGTGCTAAAGGTCAGAAATTTAAAACTGAATGCCTCCATAGTGTCGATAATGCAAAGGACAAGCCCTCTGAAACGACGACATCATAGAGGACTAAACCTCCGATCGCTTGTCAAAAAACATTCCGATAGCGAAAAACCAAGTCATTTACAATAAAAAAAGTTAGAAAAATAAAGGCCATGGCTTCGGCGAGAATAAGAACTATTTGTCGGGACTTTCATTGTTTCCCTTCTGAAACGTCGGCGACATAGAGAACTAGTGCCCCGACTCAAACATTAACAAACTTTCGACAGTAAAAAATCAAAAGTTAAGTTTTCAACTAAAACAAAGACTCCACGGTTTCCGTGGTGTCAGCGAAAAAGATGGTAGTATTAGATCATTCAACTCCCGAAACTGTGGAAACATAGCTGATTGAGCTTTCAACGATCAATTTATTAAGCAGAGAAAAATGGACTTCCAGGACAGATATAAATAAATTAAACAAACTTGGGCTAGATAAAAAAAAAAGGAGGGTCCAAAATTTTACAAATTTGGGAAAAAGGTGGCAACTGCAACAATTGGAGACTACCCGGCGAACATAGATCTCTGGACAATATCTTCCTTGATCAACAGACTGTTTTGACAATAAATACCAACATGCTGAATTCTTCTAGATGTCTGGATTTCCCAAATGGCAGATGTATGTACTTTAATCATTGATGATAGTCCAATTCAGGGATAATGGGAACCAAGATCTCTGGACAATATCTTCCTTGATCAACAGACTGTTTTGACAATAAATACCAACATGCTGAATTCTTCTAGATGTCTGGATTTCCCAAATGGAAGATGTATGTACTTTAATCATTGATGATCGTCCAATTCAGGGATAATGGGAACCAAGATTTCAAAGTCTAGATAACTCTTTTGAGGCCAAGAATATGAGTTTCATTTTTACCTCTGTCTTCGGGTAGCTCCCAACTTGGACACCACAAGATTGTAACATATGGTAAATAGAAATATTCATTTGTTCCTCATTCCCATGCCATTTTTGCACTTTTGTGCTTTTGGACTTTTTGTCCTTTCCGAGTCCTCTTGCATGCCTTCTGAATTTTTTATTTAGGCTACTCTATCCATAGTGTCCTTTTGTGTGAGAGGTATTTTATTTTCATCTCATGGATGAAGAAGAACTTTGGCAATATTGTACTCATATGGTTCAGTACATTGTTTTGATACATATTGCTTTTCTTAGGAGATTTTTACTCTTATTTGCCTTTTGGATTTCAATTCTTGGCATGGGATCATTTAAATATAATATACTGTTTACCATGCTTCCTCTCCATGGGTCTTTTGCTATCACCCCCTAAGAAATTTTTAAATGTGAGATGGATGGAGCCTCAAAATAGTATTCCAGACCTTTTGATCCTGAGTTATTTTACAAGGATTAAGTAGGACTTCAATGTGTTCATAGCCATTTAGGAAAACTGCTGAACTAGAAGAAGTTCTTTCAAATAAATCAATAGTACACAGTGTTATAATCAAGGATTTTAGTTAATCCAGAATTCTGATGAACTCCATGCAACCAAAAGTTTGCTTCTTTATTAAAATCAATCAAACCCTAACTAAAATAAACAAAAATAAGCAAATCAAAACAAAACAAAGCAATTAGTTTATTTATGTACAAGACAACCAATAAATAAAAATCAAGAAACACAAATTTGGAGAACTTAAACCACTAACTGGTAAGTTCTCTTCTCACCCCTCTAAATCTTGCAACTTGTGAGTTGAGGGGCTAGGCTTGACTGCAATTTGAAAAGGCCTACCCATTATCTAGTAATACACCTTGAATTAAAAACTACATCTGAAACTAAATCTACTATTTTACAGCCAATCTCATCAGCCCGTGAAAATCGAAGGAGATCGGGCTGGGTGTCAGATATATTGCTGGCTTCTTCAACTTGGGAATTTCCTGGTTCCAATTCAATGAAGTAATTTCCCAACACAAAATTCACTGGTTCATTTTTTCCCTCCAATTGAGTAACATTGTACTTCATGTGAGGCTCTCTTAATATTTTGATATGATTGGGACTTCCCTTATGAGGCTACCACAGATGTGACCAATCTGATGCGAAGTATCCATTTAGCCTTGCCGACCAGTCTCGACTCAAAACAAGTCCATAAACATCAGGTATGTATGCTACTACAATATCGATGTATTGACATACCTTCTCATTTGTAGATAAGCGAATTAGAACATATTCCATTTATCCTATTACTTTCACATCTGTGCTGTCTAATTGAATAACTTGCCAAGTGGATGGTTTAGGCTGTCCATTAATTCTCTTGTAGACTGAAAGTGGCATAACATTGATTGATGCACCTGAGTCTACTAAACATTTGTGCACATTATAGTTGAAAATATCAAAAGTTAGGAGAAATGGTGGGGTTTTAAACTTAGACTTACCTCCCACACTTGCTTCAACAACTTCTTCTTCAGGTTTGTTGTTAGTGGGAAGCTCTTCTTCTGGTACTTCAAGTGCTTTTAACAATTTCTCTTTCTTCTGAGGTACAATACACATTTCAAACAATGAGATATTTGCCTTAGCCTTTTTAATGTCTTCCACAATATCATACCCCATCTCATGCTCTTTGAGATTTCTCTTGACATTATCAATTTTATCTTCAACAGTTTTAACATGTATGTTAATTTTCTTTGGATCTTGACTTGAAATGGTAAATTCCGGTATTTTAACATTTGTAGTGTTCTTTTGTATCTTCTTCATATTTTCCTGAAGTTTCTTGATCTTTGGAAGTATTGAATTGTTTTCTTTTAGCAAACCCTGACTTCTTGTTGTCACATTGGTTTCTGATGTTTCCTCTTGTTTCAGAGAACCTTCCTCTTCTATATCAAACAATGAGACACAGTCCCATAAAACTAAAGTATCCTCCTCATGTTTTTCTATGGATTGATTGTCCTTTTCTTCCTCCTTATCAGTTTTTGTTAGTTTGGAGTCCAATAACCGATTCATTACCAACGTCATATAATTTATCCATTGAGGGCAATTCTTCTCAGAATGAGGCTGTTGATGAAAAGTACAAAAATTATCCATGCCTACATCAGTTAAATTCATTGCTGCAGGACTATGTGGAGGAGGCCTAGGTTGACTGTTGTCTTCCCTTTCCTTATAGTAAGGCTTATATGATTTGTGAGCCTCTCTTTCCCTGTCTAAATCTATCACTCCGTTGGATAACTTTTGAATCATCTTCAACATCCCTTCAAAATCCTATGATCGCTCATCCTTAGGCTTAGTCAGTAATAAAGGTTTCTTACCTCCAAAAGTTTTTTCTTTCGACTGCATAGGATAATTTTCTATGCTCTCCATCTCAGCCTTTACCCTCTTAGCTTCTTCATAAGTTTCTGATAACGTAGGTTTGACTGATATCTTGGAAAACATGGCCAATTCATACCCTAGAGCTGAAGTATAGTATTCAATCAGAGCTTTTTTAGATGGCTTATCAGCTGCAGTAATTTTTTTTAGATAAGCAACAAATCTTTGAGTGCAATTATGCACCTTTTCCTTCCTTTATTTCTTTAAAGCACATAACCCTTTCATTAAAGCTGCATGAGTTTTCTGAACTGCATATTTACTTCTAAATATTCTCTAAAATGTGTCCCATTCTGTGATTGAATTTGCAGGAAGAGCAAAATACCATAAGGCTACTTCTCCTTTCAGGGTGTGTGGAAACAATCTACAGACTACATCTTCATGCTTTCCTTCTCATAGTCCTTCTATAGCCAAGTAAAAACTTTGCAAATGATCATCTACCAGAATTTTTTCTCTTGGGTCAAACTTAGGTAACATTTTGTCAAAATCTTGAGGCAAATCATGCAAGGGAGCTGCCAGGTTTTAAGGTGACCTAGCATTCCAAGCAGGTGGTGGATTTGATTGGTTTGCATTTACATGAGCAATGATTTTGAGTGAAGAATGAGGTGGTGACTGAACAGGGGTCCGTCAAGGTGAACAGTAAGGTGAATCTGGACCCAATTTATTCAAAGGTTGGTCAACTTCCTGTAGGGATGCTTCTACCATCTCTTCAAGGTCTTCTACTAACACTGAATCTTCTAATTTAGGGCGATCTTTCTTCTGATATTCTCTTTTGGGTAAGATAGAAATGATAGGTAATCCTCTAATCTTTTTCACATATGCCCTAGTGATTCTTCTTAATCAACAACCACTTCATTGTCTACAGGATACAGATACCCTTTCTCTTTATCTTCAGGAGTGGATGTGTGAAACAAACTACTTTCAGAACTGTCACCGGTGGATTAATTTCGAGGAAATGAGTTTCCTCGACCAACCATGCACTGGTGGCCCTCCTTCTAGGGCCAAAAACTGTTGAGGCCTGGAAAATCACAGGTAACAATAGTTAGGGATTCTCCCCAATAAACGTTCCCAACTAGCCCGTTATTGTTTGGTATGGGGAATCCGTCTGGTTTACGGTCCGGCTACCGTAGGTCAAGTAACAAATTTAAAGGTTTTACCGGTTATGTCCTGGTCCACCGTTTATATTTTTAGTTTTTTGTGCTTAAGTTATGATGTGCAAGTGCCTATATAAAATGTAGATTGATAGAGATAATGAGGAGTGTCACAACGTGATGCACATGTTCTTACCTCTCTTCTTAAATCTCTCGCATCTAAATCACAAACAAACAGAAAAATAAATACAACTAACTAACCTATCCCCAGGGAGCGAAATTAATAGTTGACAATGAGTAATGTATTTCTGCACATGTATTATGAACAATTACAGATAGCTGATGCTTATTTCAGAACACATGAACATTAATAAAAATATGAACAAAAAGATAGCTTATTGTTTATGATAACTTTCATTACGCACAGTGGAAATTTCACAGAATAAACTATAAGACATTCATAACATAATAGTAATGCAATGAGTTAGAATGATCTCACAGTTAATGGACATAAGCTGAAAACGAAATAGTTCACATTCGACTGATCCATAGCAAAGCATTTGAAACATTCCACCAAACTTTCTCCAGCAGAAACTTGTAATTCTTTATTGCAAAAGGAAATAGTTCTTCTTACAATATACTCTTGAAAATTGCTTGGGAAATCCCTCTCTTCTACATCTAAACTCTCCTTTATTTATACAAAAAATCAAAACCTTTGGGTTGCCCCTCGACGACCTTTAGGCTTCCTCAACTTTTCAGTTCTAAAATTTTGTCTTGTAGTATGTGCTCATAATTTATACAAATATGTGACATTTCAAATTAAAATTTAAGAGCACTTTAAGAAGAGGGACCAGCTTGGTCACTGATGAACTTTTTCCAATCCTGGGCCTCTGCTGTTATCGATCTACTCAGTAATCTATTGATCTTTTTTGAGATCCTGTTAATCTTAGACCTTCCTTGCTACTTCTTCTGGGGCTCTCTTTCTTTCTTCTTCTTCATTCTTCAACCAACTCTCTGCCATAAACATAGCATGTTCTTAGGCCATTAAGCTTTTACTAAAATAACAAAAAATGTATCAAGCTATTTACCTCTTCCATATGCATTTTGTAAAAATAAACTATACACAGTATTAATGCATGAAAAGAAACACGACAAGGTAAAAAGAAAATCCCATGGTTGTGCTTAAAACCCTGTCCGTAACCAAAATGACAACCCTGATAGCAAAGATTCTTCATCTTAATCCAAGCCGCATCTGCACTAACTCAAATCCTCCGATACAAGCATGAACTACATTTCCGCTACTGCTAATCTCCAAAACACCAGACTTTGTACTGTGCTCCTCGTCGTAGAAAACCCTTGGTAAAAGGTATAGGCGGGAAAAAACCTTATCAGTGGGAAAAACCCTATCGGCGGGCAGAAGCAGTAAGCATCAGGCAGATAGTTCACTACGCAGCCGCAACGGCTGGCAGCATACAGACTATGGGTTCCATGATAACAAAAAAAACATCGACAATCATAATCTCTAAGCACTATGCGTCGGCGACTCAAACCTCAATACTTTCGCAGTGTCGACGAACCCGAGCACTAAACTCCACCGATAGTTATGTGTCTGTGATCTAAAAACTAATCACTAATACATTGGATCAGATAGTCTGATCGACAGCCGCAACGACGGATTCACAAACAACTATGGTTCTGCGTCGACGATCGGAACCACTAAATGCTAAAGGTCAGAAATTTAAAACTGAATGCCTCCTAGTGTTGGCAATGCAGAGGACAAGCCCTTTGAAACGGCGATGTCATAGATGACTAAACCTCTGATTGCTTGTCAAAAAACATTTCGATAGCGAAAAACCAAGTCATTTACAATAAAAAAGTTAGAAAAATAAAGGCCATGGATTCGGCGAGAATAAGAACTATCCATTGGGACTTTCATCATTTCCCTTCTAAAACGTCGACAACATAGAGAACTAGTGCCTCGATTCAAACATTAACAAACTTTCGACAGCGAAAAATCATCGAATAATCAAAAGTTAAGTTTTCAACTAAAACAAAGACTCCACGGTGTCGACGAAAAAGACGGTAGTATTATATCATTCAACTCCTGAAACAGCGGAAAAATAGCTGACTGAGCTTCCGATGATCAATTTCTTAAGCAGAGAAAAATGGACTTCCAGGACAGATATAAAGAAATTAAACAAACTTGGGCTAGATAAAAAAAAAGGAGGGTCCAAAATTTTACAAATTTGGGAAAAAGGTTGCAACTGCAACACCTTGTTAAGGAGATGCATATAACCATGCATTTTCTCAGGGAAGTTACAAACAAAATGATGAAGAAAGTTTACCTTCCCATGCAAACTTTGGAGTTCAAACAGGTTGGTTGGGGCAGGTAAAGTGAGTATTGCAACAATATTTAAGGGATCAATCCGAATACCATCCTTGGAGACTACTAAGCCTAAGAGACATCCCGTCTCAACGCAAAAAAAACATTTGTGTGGGTTCAGTTGTATCTTGTAATGGCGACATCTCAGGAAAATGTCTCTAAGATGCTAAGGATGGTCTTCCTGTAGCTGTGAGTGCACAGGGATATCGTCAAGGTAAGGCTCCACAATATTCTTAATGTCATGAAACACATAAGACATGGCATGCTGGAATGTGGCCCCAATGTTCTTAAGGAAAAAAGCTAACTTCTTGTAGGCGAAGGTTCCCCACGGGCATATAAATGTCGTCTTATGCTGATCAGCAGGAAATATCTCAATCTGATTGTAGTCGAAAGAGCCATCCATAAATGAGAAGATGACACTCCTAGCATAGTTATTGATAATCTGATCGATGTGTGGAGTTGAAAAGTTTTCCTTGGGGCAAGCTTTATTCAAATCTTGGAAATCGATGTAGACTCAAATAGTTCCCTACTTTTTGTTCATAGGAACAATATTTGATACCCATTCCATCAAGGGTACATGATAGATAAATCCTGCATTCAGAAGTTTTTCGAATTTGGCTTTGATAGCCACAGCCTTTCGCAGATGGACTTGTCTAAATTTCTACAGAACCGGTTTGGCCGTAGGATAGGTTTTGATCTCGTGGACTACAATGGATGAATCTATCCCAGGCATTTCTTAATAGGACCAGGAAAAAATATCTCGGATTTCTTTAAAAAGTGCTTTATACTCTTCAGTTTCATCTATTGAACAGTTTTTCCCTATGTGAACATGTTCAATAGTTCCAGACCTGACTGATATGTCGAATGGAACCATTTTATTAATGTTGCATAAATTTCCTTCACACTCAGAATCTTGCAACAAGATAGGTGTTTACGGATCGTCAACAATATCAGTACCCAAGAGAGATACAAAATCATTATCTGCCGAACCGGTATTAGAGAGGAATGAAGATTTGTGATGGTGATCCTCCCATATGAATGTACTTGTATTCATAATCTCTATAATAGACTTGTCCAATGGAAAAGTCTAGGAGAGATAATCCAGAGTAGGAAGTGAAGGTTCTAACTAGTTAGGCAGGTGGTAAGGATCCGAGGCTACCAGATGAATATCATTCGTAGGAACATCAGAAACAGATTGGATGGAATCATAAAATGCTTCATGTAGGTTGAGGGAGGATGTCTCAACAACCTGTTTACCCTTAGGATCATAATTAAATGAAGAGATCATATTGAATGTTACCATTTTTGTGCTAGAAACACGCCCATGAGGGCGGAGTCTTTCAACATCCCTACCCCAATTGATTGGTAAGGAGGAGGGGACTGACCTAGTAAAGGGATATTATTCGTTGTAGGAGTGGTAACATCTGGCGCACATAAATCAAGTTGATCAATTGTTACAATTCTTCCTAAATGCGGAAACTGGAGGGTTCTAAATACTGTCGAAGCGACATTGGTCATAGCATAAAACCAGTTTCTTCCTATGAGAAGATTGCAGTCTAACGGGGCATCCACAACTTCCACCTGAATGGAAACATTTCCCCCCCCTAGCTCAATTGAAAGGGTTGGCATGAGAACATAGGGCTAGAAACCTCTTCCATCAAAGGATTTTAGTGTTGTCGGTGATTTTACAAGCTCAAGAGAGCCAATGGCTTTCCAACAGGTCAAAGACAAAATAGATGTTGAAGCACCTTCATCTAGAACAGTCCTAAAGACCTTTTTTCCAACTACTCTAGTTATGATTTGAAAATCCATTTGGTGGGGTAATCTAGGTTTAAGGTTCTCCAGATTGAAATGAATCAGATTCATGTCACTCAGGTCTGTGGCTCCCAAAGCGGTTAATAAGTTTTTGCATTGTGTTGGACAAATTTGGAGCACTTCTCAGGTAGACATTGCACATGGTGCCTGAGCTAGGTCTTCTACAACATTATAAAATTGTGCATCTCAGGCATTAGGGTTAAAAAAAACCTTCCTAAGAGTACTCTTGGGTGAACGCAAAATCATGTCGACATTAGGCTTCTCAATCGTTAGGGGACCATTAGACGAGGATGCAGGAGAACCAATAGAAGGAGCTTTATCAGGAGAAGGTTTCTCAATTTTCTTCTCCTTCGGTTTGTCATATGACTAAATTCGAGTTGTTAGATTAATAGTATCCAATGAAATCATTCGAATTTCCTCTGTGGAACTGTAATTTCCCTGGTTAGACATGTGGTCCACCAGTTGTTGCTGAGAAGGAAAAGGATCAGTGAGAAATGCCGGTGCAGGGTTACTCTTTAATTTTTTTTTAATTTCATCACATTGAGGACATTCTTTCATGAAGTGATCACCACCACATAATAGGAATGGATACTTAGCTTTCCTTTTTCCTTTATTGTCATTCTCTGGGGCCGTAGGTTTGGGGTTTTCCTGTTGGTTTCCGTTTTTCTTGTTTTTAACTTTTCCTTTCTTCTTATTACAGGATGATTGTGTATTTTGAATAACATTCACCTCGGTGGAAACCGTAGGGTTGGAAGGAGTGGGAGTGGAAGGATTGGGTTGTTTGACAGCTTTAACCATTAACGGGGGCTGGATTGAACCAATAACTCCATCAACAGGAGTTTCTACAGGTGTCTTAGCTGGGTTAGTGCTTGGTAGAGGATCTTGAGGAATGAGGTCATACAAAGTTCCAGACTGGGAATAAACCAAGTCGAGAGATTGTGCATGACTAATGGCTTGCTCTTCAGTAACAAAACCCCCCCATAGCTATGTCTTGGGCAATGGGTGGCAACAAATATTTCGTAAACCAATCAACCAAGAGTTGGGCCAGGATAGGAGCTTTAATGAGCCTTCTCTGCCTTCTCCACTCATGAATATGATCTGAAATGTGTGTGGAGGTGTTTTGATGCATAGAGGTTAAAATGTCTGTACCTGTTTCATATTGAATGGGTAGCTGAAAGTGTGTGAGGAAAACAGTTGCCAAAGCACTAAAATCCACAAACGAGTGTCGTGGAAGTTCGATGTACCACTTCGCGGCCATGCCAGTCAAAGTGCGCTGGAAGAGTCTTAATCAAATAGAATCATCCTTCAAGGAATTGGACAAACACCATAGATGGAAATTCATAATGTGATTTTTGGGATCATCTCCCTGCTTACCATCAAATTTTGGAATATCTGATGGTAACTTGATTGGAATGGGGGGCCACGCGAGATTGTGTTGGATGGGGTCATTGATCAATTTGGACAAATCAGGCAAGTCCAAAGTTGATAGGAAAGGTAACTGGCAATTTGGTTCAACATACTGGTAATATTTATAAGGCATGTAACCACCAGTAGGACCATAAGTGGACTAATACACAGGCTGCTAAAAAAGGATGATGGGATGATAAACCTCTGGAAGATGGAACTCCAGGGTTAGGGATTCCAGAACCAGTAGGGCCATTAGGAGGATTAGGAGGATTAGGAGGAGGACCACCAGGACCTCTAGGACCACCAAGACCTCTGGGGCCATCGGGACCAACAGGACCACTGGGACCACCAAGGGGAGGACCACCAGGAGGTGGACCACCAAGACCTCCAGGACCACCAAGAGGTGGACCGCTAGTACCACCAGGACCACCAGGAGGAGGACTGCTGGGACCTCTAGGAGCAACAGGAGGAGGACCACCATAAGGTGGCCCTCTGCGACCTATGGGGGGAGGACCTACATAAGGCAGCCCTCCAACACCTCTAGCCATATGAATAGGTATTCCTCCTAATGCTAGCATGTAGGACTAGTTGGGTTGCCCCTATGGGCTAAACGTATTTCCAGGATATGAAATTCCAGTGTATGACATGCCTGTAGGGGTAGGTTGGTAATTCATATTTCCTATAGATACTTGATTTCCTGGGTAACCATACCCTAAGGAAGCTTGACTAACAACAGGTTGTGCCCCTAAGAGTTGACCTGAACTCAATGGAGGGTTAACTATATTCGTAGGAGGAATGTAAACCATGGATGTGCCTGCATTAGAGGCCTGTCTATTATGAGTAACAACTCCACCAGAAGGTAACCTACATCATGTCAGGGGTTTCCCCCCTGCACTATAAGGTACTGATACAACTGGAGTTGAAGATTCCCCCCCAACCCTAGAAGACCTATGAGGACTAGAAACAAACCTAACATTTGCAATCGTAGGGTTAGAAGTTCAACTTGGTTGTTTTGAAGTTTCAACAGGATCAATAGGTTTCATAGAATTAGCCAGTGAATGATATCCATCTAGCCAAGGGTCCGTATTACGGGGAAGAAGAGCTGACATAGGTTCTTTATGAGGGATCGAGGTTGCTAAGATAGTATCTAGTCTTTGCATTCTCTCTTGAAAATCTTTTGCACGGTGAATAGCTGATTGAATTTGTCTATATTCCTCTTCACTTGGTGAAGAATGTTTAGGAGGAGGCCTATGTACTCCAAATGAAGCAATGGCCTATCTCATAGAGGTTCCCCAAAATGGAGCATCTGGACCATAATTCAGACAAATAGGGCTATCAACACGACCTTCCATAGGACCATGGAAAGAAGTGTTACCGACAGGAGGTTGTTGAGCCAAGGGATTTGTATAAGAAGTGAATTGGTCTCCACTTTCTACAACTATATTCTCTTCCACCTGGGAAGTAGTTGTAGCTCCTTCGACAATAGCTTCCATTGGACCTTCTCTTGTAACAAGAGGAAAGTTGGGTGGTAAGCCTTGTGTTCTTTTGGACCGTCTCAAACAAAACTCAACCAGATTGCACGGTTCCTATTCTAACTTAGGGTTTTAAAGCTAAGAAAAATCACACCCAAAAATTTCTCCTACTCAAGCTATAGGCCAACAAGCAAATTCAAATAATAGGATGAGCTCAAATGGTCGGTCTCTCACCAGAATTGTCAAGTAGGTGCAACTCACGATATACCACAAGGGTACGTGCATAGTAATCTCCCCGAATGCTATTTTCGGTGTATTTCTTCACACAAGATGGCCAAAGGGTTTTTCTCAGATAGATAGGGTATCCTAGTGGGGTCTCCCAATATACGCAAGGTACGTGGGATCTCAAATTAGTAGTAGTGTTGTCTAATGCACAACCGTTCACAAGGGGCCTTTCGATACACAATCGAGTACGTGAAGTACCTTTCTATATACCTCAAGGGTACATGAAAGGCCATTTTATATACCAAGGGTACTTGGAATAACCGTGTGAGTCCCAAGATGTAGTGCGGACAAGTAACGACAAATCCTACGCTTAACGACGCTCAAACACCTCTCTAACCTAGCACTCAAATTTCTATACAAATTTAAAGCCTATAACTACCATTAATTTTAAAGTGGGAGGTTAGGTGAATGCATGAGGATTTGACAGAAAAGTAAAACCATGCAGATATGAAATGCAAGTTCATTCACTTTACCATTCAGTATGCCTAATTACGGGAAGGAGAGGTTTTTCTTTTCAATTTTGCTTTAAAAACCAAAAATTCCCCAAACAACTATTCTAAAAAATCCTTTTTCCGAGCATACAATCAAACAACACTTTTATTCAAATCAACTCTTTTTGAAAGCACATAGGTAGGGTAAGATCTCTTTTCAAATGAAAAAGAAAGACAAACAACACTCAAATATGCATATGCAAGCTATACTTTCAATTTTTCCTGAAGCCGCGGAAAGATCTAACTTAAACTATTGATAATTTTTCCTTTTGATGAGATAATGATGCAAAAGAGATAAAAGAACAAAGGAGTCCTGAAAGCTTGTGAGGATAATCAGAGATCCAATGGATTAGGCTCAATGAAATAATGGCCTAATCTCAACAAATTTTCTTTTTAGAGTGAAAAGAAGTCTTTCTCGCACTTAACGAGAAATTAAAACAAGCAAACTGATCTAAGGGAGTCTTTCTTTTCAGTGTAGTCTACAACAAGCAGATGTCTAATCTGACCTATAATTTCCAATTAAATCCTTTCAAGAAAAAACAAACTTACAAGCAGTAATGAATGATGAATCTAACCTAGCTTTTTGATTTGAACAAACAAGCAATTTCCACATAAAAATTCCAAATTTCAATCACTCAAGCAAGTTCAAACAAGTCTGGATAAGACCAATTAAACACACCAAATCCAAAAATTCACAATTTTTTTACAAAAACTTGAAAAAAACAAAGCCTAGGATAGGCCTACCTAGTACCATGTAGATGAAGTTGCTGACAGGCAGTTTTGAGGCAGAACTGCTTCTTGCTCACTGGCTTCAGGTTGTGGCACCACTTATGGCTAACTGGACTCAGGTGGTGGCACCGCTTCTTGCCAAAGGAACATGTGCGGTTCTCCATAACAACCCAAAATAGTAGGAGAGCAAAAAATCAAGTTAGAAATGTTAAACACTTCATAAAAACTGATGAATTAACCACAATACAGAGCACAAAAAGTTAAGGTGGCTCAAATCTGAAGCGATCTGAAGATTTCAAACCAAAACGTTAGTAGATCAGATGTAGATCTGACTGCAAATATAGGAGGCTGGAGCTTGGATTCAGACAAGAGTATTTAAGAAACTGAGGAAGAACAAGACGAATCTATCCTCAACAGAGTTGCTAAATTTGTTATCAGGAATATATGACCTTCTGCGGACAGAAGCTGTTCCTTTGGTCTGAATGGTTTAGATCCAGAACAAATGCATGAATAGCTCAGTTGAAGACCTTCCCTGAACGTTGTAGACATCGGGAATGTAACTCTGATGAAAGACCGACATACCTATAAAACATATCAAACATACAAAGACATCAAAGCTACCATAAAATCATCTACACATCCATATTAGTGACTAAGGAATCCAATAACATATATGTGATATTAACACGATAAACATGTGGGAAGGAAATCAACTTTGCATTAGAAAATAAATGAAAGAGCTTACAACCATGTGCCTTAGTGCCGATACACTCCTTCACAAGAGTAGCACCTCGTCCCTGATAGCTCCAACTTTCTCCACAAGTGCTCTCTGATGGATTAAGCCAGGGTATCAATTCAACAGCATAACTTTACTATTCTTCTCTCTCCCTCAACTATGGAATATGAGCTTGTATTTATAGGTCTCAAATGGATAGGATGGTTGAGAGATTGGTGGGTGGGGTGGCTACAAGATCCTACAAAGAGGGATCTCGACCTTAACCAACCCAAGTGAGTAGGGATAAGGTTAGACACGAGGCTCTTGTTCTAGAAGCCTCAAGAAATCTCCTTTTTTTCACTTTTTACTAAGGGCACCACTTATACCCCTTTATGATAGAGTGGTGATGGGTAGGAACTGCGCCAACAACATAGGTTAAAGGCGGTGGCACCACTTGTTTCTCACACAACTAGGGTGGTTCTGAACATGGTACCGCTTATATGCTTGAGGGTAAGAGCAGTGTTGCAATTTTGTATGTTGGAATCAACACCTAGAGCAGAATTGTCCTCAAGTTTTGGATTTGAGGGGAAATGTCTTATGTTAGGGATCCTATCACATGCTGGTGACAGATTTTGAGTGTAACACGGTCACCATCTTGCACTTGGCAGGGTCTATCTTCCTAATGGCACTACTGATTCTTCCTCTTACACAACACTACCACTTCCTCTTGCGCAACCACTTGGATCTAGCGCAACCACTTACTCTTGCGCAACCACTTCCTCTTGCGCAACCAATTCCTCTTTCACAACCAATTTCTCTTTCTATCTATCCTCCCCCCCCCCCTTTTTATTGCGTAGTGCCTCAAGTAGTATGCGATTTTGGCCCCGTCCGGTTAATTGCATTAACTACTCTTCATTTATTGCTGATTTGACTATGTTGTGGTCCTATATTTGTTGCGACAAATCTTCCTAACTGTGTTATTGACTGCTACGCTTGCGCAACCACTTCCTTTCGATGCGCCCTCCCTCTGTTTATCGAGTCCTCCTATTATTTTTTCATTGCGTAGTGCCTCAAGCAGTGTGCAATTTTGGCCCTGTCCTATAAGGCTTCAGTCAGTTACCATTCACTAGGTTTGGCAGCATCAATCCATCTAATTGCTGTAGTTGAATTGCTCCCCCAGAAGTAATAGAATTAACAAGATATGGACCTAACCAGTGCATCTGTAACTTACCTAGATGCTTCAAGAACTTGCTGTCATATAACAACACCAAATCTCCTTGCTGAAACTATTTTTTATTTATGTAGTGATCATGCCAAGCATTCTGTCAATCCTTCTCGATGCGCTGATGGAACCCTGTGATAAAGAGGTATTTGTCAAGCTGTATCAATTGTGTTACACGCTCTTCTAGTTTTGTTTCATCATCCATGCCTATCGCGGTTACGATGCGTATACTGGGAACAATGTACTCCACAGGCATGCCTGCCTCTTTCCCATATACCAATTTGAATGGTGTTTTCCCCATCAATCTCTTGCAAGTGGTGCGGTATGCCCACAAAACTATTGGAATCTTCAAATCTGAGTCATCGCGGTTAGCATTACATACCTTTGTAAGTGCATGCTCTAGGATATTGTTGAATACTTCTATAGTTCCATTCGCCTATGGATGATATGGTGTACTTTTCTTATGCTCTATCTGTAAATCCTATGTCAGCACTCTTATGGTGTAGTTGATAAAATGGATACCCTGGTCGCTCATCAATATCCCTGGGCATCCAAACAACGTCACAATGTTTTCAAACATAAATCTTACCTCTGTCGTAGTAGTGCAATCCATGACTGGTGCAGCCTCTGTCCATCTCGTCAAGTAGTCTATTGCTATGATTATGTATCATGCACCAGTTCTCTTTCCATGTGGGTTGATTGGACCCACAAAATACACAACCCATTTATCAAAAGATTGCAAGGTTACCTAGGGTACTAGCGACATCTCATCCTGTTGCATCGGTTTTCCAATACGTTGACAGACATCACATGTCCACGCATAATCGGTCGCATCATTGTGTAAAGTGGGACACCAGAGCCTTGCATGAAGCACCTCTCTTATAGTAGTGTGACCCCTGTAGTGTCCCCCAGCAACTCCCGCATGTGCTTCCACTAAAATTTATCCTTGCTTGTGGGGTAGGACACAACACCGCAAAATTTTGTCTGGTCCTAGATTGTATAGGTGTCCGATAATCAACTGGTAATCATAAGCTTTAACCACCAACTGATTCTTTTGACTGGTTGAAAATTCCTCTGGTGCGATTCTCGTCGCCAAAAATTGGATTATGTGAGCATAGTGGTCATCTTCCATGTCGACTTTAAATAGCTGTGCACCGCGCAGTCCTTCTTCAATATTGGTAGGATCCTCATCTGTCTCGATTCTGGACAAATGATCAGGGCTAGCATTCAAGCGACTCGACTTCACAATTATTTCAAAATCAAACTCCTGATAGATAAGTATCTAGGGACATATGTTCCCCCCCAACACAAGCTTATTGACCAAGTAATTCAAAGCAGAATGGCTAGTAAACATCTTGGAGTGACCGCCTAAAAGGTAATGCCTGAATTTTTGCAGCGCATATACCATTGCCAGAATTTCTTGCTCTATGGTTGTATTTTTTTTCTCAGCAAATGAAAACTTCCAAATAGTGAAAGCGATCGAGTGATCCAGATATCCTTCTTATGGTTGCACAAGCACTACTCCCAGCGCAACAGATGATATGTCGACATGCACGTGGAACTCTTTGTTCCTGTTGGGGAACATAAGTATGGGCGTAAAAGCCATTTTGGCCTTCAGGGTGTCGAAGCTTCCTTGACATTTTGGGATCCATAAAAATGCAACATCTTTCTTCAATAGTTTCTTCATGGGGGCAGTAATCGCAACATATCCTCTAATGAATTTGTGATAGTACCTAGTGTGCCCCAGTGTCGCCTGAAGCATGTTCACATTTGTCGGTGGTGGTAAACTCCAAATGAGCACTATCTTTGCAAGATCAACCAATAATCCTTGCTTGCACATGATGTGACCCAAAAATATCCCAAATGGTGCGTAGAAAATAAACTTATTGGAGTTCAGCGCGATCTGATGCTGTTGACACCTTTCTAGCATCAGTTGTAGGTTTTCCAAATGATCCTTGATTAGACCATACAATGTCTAATCATCCATATAAACTTGTAGGAACTTCTGAATGAAAACTTTGAATGCGGTGACAACAACTCGGGAGAATACCGCAGGCGCATTATTCAACCCAAAGGCATCACTGTGTATTGGAAGCATCCCCATTCAGTGACAAATGTCATTTTATGTTGATCTTCCTTTGCGATTCTTATATGGTGATAACCAGAAAATCCATTTGTAAAAGAGTACATCTCCTGACCACCTACTCCTTCGAGTACTTCATTTGTGAATGGTGTCGGAAATGGATCATGCATATAGGCATCATTTAGTTTTCTTAAGTTGACACAGATCTCGAATTCACCAGTTTTCTTGTCTTGGACCACCATAGGATTGATCCATTCTGATTCTTCCACTAGCTCAATGATTCCAACATCCAACATCCATTCGAGCTCAATATTGCCTCTTTCTTTGTATCGCGGATTTAGGAGATACAACCTCTGTCTTACTGGTTTAGCATTTGGATTTAACAAAATCTTCATCTCTCCAAGATCACCCAGTATCCCCTTCATTTCTGAGAATGTTTTCGAAAAGAGATCCTAAAACTTAGTTGGTATATCTGGTGCTATGATATCCCTACTCCCTTCTGTCTCTAGAATATTGATATTTCGTAACTCATCATCATCCTCATGTTTTCCAGATACATTATAGCATTCCATCATCGACTGCATCTGGTAATGTGCATATGGGTCTACATGATATGTGATTGACATGAATTTTAATGCCACATCCCGGATGATCTGAAGTGCATTGTTGACAATGGGATTAGGATCTGTGAAGCTAAATGTATGCTCAAAGGAACTCGTCAGCTCTTCCCAAGTGGTTATTTCTCTGTACAACTCCACTGATATATACCATGACCTTGGCATTTTTTCCAAGGTGTGAACAAAGGCATGAACCCATTCATCCTTCGGTCGTGATGCCCATAATGTTTGGCATTCCATCAAATGGATGCTAGGGTCATTTCTCCCATCATACTTCCCAATGTGATCAATATTTCTGTGTCGCCAAAGTGAATTGTCATCAACTGTCGACACTGCGCCCATACAGTAATTATCTTTTTATGAGTCACCCGCTAGCGTGTTGGAGTAGCCTTTATTGCTTTCTCAATCGCCAATAATTTCTGCGGTTCTAATACTTTTTCTTCAAACTCCATTAAGAACGCAGAAATATTAGGTAGCCCTTCATAAACTGGTAATTCAACAATCTCAGTCACGACATGGCACAATGATTGTGTGATCAGACCACATTTCCAGAATGACACCTTGTGCATGTGGTTTTACCAGTTTTCTAACCCATCTTCAGAATCCGAGGACACAAAACTATCACTGCACCAACCGAGTTCTCCATTAGTAGTGGGGTGGATGTAATCTCCGAAAATGTTGTAAGCGTGATCCCATCTCCTCACAACTTCATCCTTCACTGGTTCACTATATTGCTGTCCCTTGTTTGGATCCATAGGAGTGATGACTCTGATATCTTGATTCTCAAATGTCATCATCTGCTTCTTGAAGTTAATGACTGCCATACTATCATTGGCCTATCTAATCCCCAACAATACAGAATAAGAACCTCCACCCACAATTACTTCAACTACATCAAATTCGGCATAGGTGTTCATACCTTCAACATCCACAACCAGTTTTGACACACGTCCGATTGGTTGTACTTTAGCTTGATTAGCCAATTGTAGTTGCATAGAAGACCAACCCAACATTGGCCTCCCCATCTTCTACCAGGTATGCTTTGTTAGGATATTCACATCTGAGCCCAGATCCAGAATGACTGAATCTACTTCATAGTCCTCGATTTGAATGTTGACGTGCATCTTTTTTCCTGTCTTTTTCTTATGTAAAGAGTTCACTGCAGAATACGTCCACTCCTTACCAGAGAGGTCCAACAAAATTTCAATCTCGGCCAGAGCATTGGGATCTCTTGCTAGTGATAGAAAAATTTCAAAGAAGTGCTGCAAGGTACCATGTTGTTACAGTACCTTGTAGTAAGGTACCATGTTGTCGTGGTATCTTGTAGCAAGGTACCATCCTCTCCATTCGTCGCACCTCCACAGGTGACAACATCAACATCCTCTATTTTGGGCTCCACTGATATCATCGCAACGATCAACCCTTGATTTTGGTTCATCGGTAGATTCTGAGTTAGAGAGGATTCTGGTTCAATGGAGGGTTCATGGGTTGATTCACAGTCTAATTATGAAGTGGAACTTGATTATGGTCCTGGTTTTGCAACTGACTCTCATTTTGTAGCTGATTTTGGTTCTGCAACTAATTCTGATTCTGCAGCTGAGGAACATTATCGGCCTTCCATATTGCGATTAGCTGTGGGAAGTTCTTGACAGTATGATCAACTGTAGTATAGTATGTACATGAACACTGCAAGTGTGGGAAATCTCTTTGGGAATGTCCAAATACCCCACAATTGTAACACTAGACAAATCCACGACCTCGTCCTCCTCCTCTTCCTCAGAATCCTCCGTGAAATCCTCCTTGCTACTAGTACTGCAGCTGATCCATCTATTGTGGTGGGGGATCCAACTGTTACTGAACATAGTGCGTAGCTTGAACATACAGTGGCTATGGCTGAGGCATCACCATTTGATTGTACTGCGATTGTGGTGTGAATTGTGGCTGCAATGCAAACTGCGGTTGCGACAATGATGGTATTAAATGCATCTGCGACGGTGTTGTATGCTGCGCTTGAGGTTGAGAGTTTACCACCTGAGGCTCGCTGTGGTTGTTATACTACACGATGATATTCTCCCTTCACAAATTATGAATCATACATCCTTTCTTGAAGCAGATCATATTCACAAAAATATTTATCTTCATGCTCGACCGATCTACAAAATGAACAATATAGTTTTGCTGGATTTGACACCATATTTTGCATGTAGCTACATTCTTTGTGTCGGTGCCCATAGAATTGACATATGTGACACCATGGTACACTGCTACAACTTAGTGGATTCAACGACCCAAATAGCAGATAATTTCGGAAGTCAGGGCAAGTGTCTTTGGTGTGTATGTCTATGTGACAATGAGTGCACCAAATATCTTCGTGATTCTCTTTCCCTTTCTTAATATCTTGTAACTGCAATGTCAAGTTCTCTAGCTGCACCTAAATTTGGTTCATACCAGCTGCATTCTCCCTAATAGGTGAAGCTTCTAACTTCATTCCAATCTCAAGAGCCTTGCTCTGTGTCAAAATATTCTGCTGCATCAGTGGTTGCCGGATATGAGGTACCAAAGCTGCGATAAACCATTATTTATGCTGAGCATCACTCATATTGAAACTAAATCGTGCCATCAGTGTCTTAAATATTTGATCGAAGTCTTAAACAGTCTCATTAGGAAACTGCTTAATCTCTTTTAACTCAGCAATATGCTGTGCTTCAGATTTGGGCTTTCTAAATTCTTCAATTAGTCCCTTCTTGAATTCATCTAATTCTTTTGCAGGCATCCTCGTAGGAACTTGTATGAATTTCATTTACTAATCCAGTGCATGACCTTGAAGAGTAGTCTCCAATTGGCCCTTTTTGACATCATCATCAGAAGTCTGCCTCACTATTCACACTGCTTCGCACAGAAACCAATACTGCTCAGGATCGTCAGTCCCATTCCAATGAAAGAAAGGTAATTTTGTATCATAGCCTGCCATCCTCGGCCTTCTTCCTACATATGCTAATATACTACTAGAATGCTACTGATACGTAGGGAAAGTTGACGTGGAATTTGTGTTTCTTCCTAAATGTGGAGTGGTGCACGGAGGCGTGGGTATGTTGTTGATGGGGTTTGATGTTACCACTATTCTGGGCGTAGTTTGGGTCTGGTCATCCTCTTCATCACTGTAGGGTGGATTCATCCTGTGTTGTCTTCCTTCGTGGTCTTGCATTTCGATCGCAGTAGGACATTCCCCTATCCATTGCCTCTTCTCTTTTTGAAACCTTGCTCCTCCCCTTGTAAAACTACTTTATTCCACAACTTCCCTCACAACCTCGTTGAAACTTGTACCCATATACCCCTTATATTCCCATTCGTCTCCCCCCTTTAGTCGCAGTATCCACAGCCTCCACACACCGGAGTTCTACTACTCGAGGTGCATCTTTAGTATACCCTTTTCATAGACAAACATTTTAATTAACAATTGTAGCGACAATAAGAACATACCTCTGGGTCCGTTGAAAAATTCCCTTTCTGCTTTGCTATAGGACTTGGTAGTGTCAACTGTGAACTCAGTGATATATCCTTCTAGGATACTATCCAGCCAGAACTCAATAGATCGCGAGGCTTTGTTGTCATTTTCTTGCAGTTCCTGGATCAATTCAGGGGCCCAGGATGTTGGTTCTCCTCTTTTTAACTTTGCCTTGTTGTATGTGAACTGTGCCAACAACTTGTACAGTATGATGGGAAACTCATAGAAAAAATACTCATGAGGACCTTCATGTAGATATCTTGCCCACCACTTGTTCGTCGTCAGTCCAAGGTTCTGATTTTCCGTTTCAACAAATTCTCGCAGCTTTTAATCAAACCAATATTGAATTCCTGGTTGTGTCGGATGCCACGTATCCTCCTCTCAGTTGCAACAAGGTCCCGACAATGGAACCATTTGTTGGCTCGATCCCAACCAACAAAATCTAGTCGACAGGGGTTCCCACTCTGTCGACACTCGACTCGCCGCAATCTCCCTAAGCATAGGCCTAGACAGGTTTTACCCTGTCCATCAACATCCACAAAGTGGATGAACTCTCACCCGAGATGTTCGAGGGAGGGATGACGAAACCAAGTTTCCGTAGAATAGAAGAGGACTATTGGCATAAAAAATTCATCAACTTATTCATCAGATCTGACCAATTGTTTAATCATTCATGGAACCATTCATCATCGCTCTTTAACATATCACATCATTCATTCATAGCATAAGTAACCGCATCACATAACAAAATTAACTACACTATTGAACAAATAGATCTAAGAAGATACCATCATTCATAAGCAGTAAACATTGCTTCATAGACCCATGTCACACATATTCACCATTGGATTGCAGATACAGAAATAAAAGATAGAAAGAGGCAAAGATAACAATATTTCAGATCAACCCTCATCTCTTCATATTACTTTTGTGCAAGAAATCACATATCCAAAATAGACAACAATTCAACTCTTAGTCTTAGATTCTCTATGATGAACATGAATCATAACTAAGATGGATCTCCAAGATTCAGATTACAACTGATGGTTCTTACATTCACAATTCTTCTTCTATTTATAGTCTTGCGCCTTTACATTCATGGTCCACTTCTAACTAAATCCTAATTTATTCTACCAACTAATGACCAATATCCACAAAATATGGTAAAAAATACAAAAAGTGACACAAAATATTCAAAAGTAGTCTATCTTCTGCCTTGTGTGCTATCTTTGTCTTGTGCGGTGTCTTTGGAACTTGGGCAACATCCATGATGCTGCGAAACTAACTGCTCCTCAACCCCTTGCCAACACATACCCATGGGGATATCGTATATCATTCCCGCTGTAGGTTCTCATGGCTGATCCAAAACCTACCTTTCTAATCTACACTATGACTCTGCAAGAACGTGTTAACATACACGTCTGTTAGTTGCATGATAATTTTTCAAAAAAAAACACATTGAGCTGCAATGCTGCAACTAATAGTTTTGGAAACTATTCTCTTGGCCCATTCAGGCCTAACGCTGTAACCAATAGTGCTGATACCATACAATAGTGTACTACAATGTTGTCATCAAAGGGTATTCTTATTCCTTTTATCTGTAACTCTGGCCCATCCAGTCCCAATACTGTAACCAACAGTTTTGATACCATACTGTCATGTCCCCATACCCCATAAATGCAGATAAATTATTTTTTTTTCTTAAACAACCTCCTTTGATCTTATGTTAAGCACTAGGTATGGACATTAAACTATTCTCCAACCTACATCTCGGGCTTAGAACTACTATTCCAATCGTTTCGACCTTCAATTATCCATTTTGCGTCCAGAATGGCCATTTTCGAACTAAATTGACTTTTCCAACTTCTGACCTTCGACTTCTAACCTCGAAAATCAGAAATCAAGCAATGCGAGGTGTTCACCTATCACCTTTCCATTTTTCGGCTTCCGGCTTTTTGCCTTCCGATTTCTGACTTCGGAATCGTAAATCCAGCAATGTAAGGTGTCCTCCTAACATAGTTTCAATTCTTGGCTTCTAACTTCTACTTTCCGACTTCAAGAATAAGAAATCCAACTTTCCTTAGCACTTTCAACTATCCTTCCACTTTCCAACTACCGACTTCCCGAATTCCGTTGTCCTACTTTGGGAATCGGAAATCCAACTTTCCTTAGCACTTTCAGCTATCCTTCCACTTTCCACTTTCCGAATTCCTGACTTCCGCTTTTCAACTTCGGGAATCAGAAGTCCAAATTCACTTAGAGGTTTTAGCTATCCTCCCTCTTTTCTCCTTCCGCCTTCCGATTTCTGACTTCTGACTTCAGAAATTGGGAATCAGAACACCCATTCTCAGCCTTATTCAACTTTCCCTTAAGCGGATTTCTAGGGGCAGAAACACCATATTTCATATCTTGGCTGCATTTTTGACCTTGTAACAAGATCTATCCTTCATGAACTTAGACACAATGCATACAAACATCTAAGGCATCAGAGGTGACAAATATAAACACTCTAGGCATAAGCAAGCAAACATAAGGACATTCATGCATAAGTAACCTCTACTTGATCATCAACAAGCATTCAACATAACCATAGAAATTCATAGGCTATACATGGCATAAACAAGCATAACATAGATACTTATCTTGATGATTAAGATGTCCCGCAACTAGCTATGTAGCTACAACATTCCACCCAACCATAGGCTAGTGTGTTCTTTAATCTCTCAACACCACTGCCACCCCTGAACTGGACATGATTCCACAAGGAACTAGGGAACATGTAGGCTCACACATAACCAAATCTTTAACACACAGTCAAGTCAACACCTAGTTGGACTTACCAGACTGTCCAGCCAAACCAACACCTAGTTGGACGTACCAGACTATCCAGCCAAACCAACACCTAGTTGGGTTAATAGGCTGTAGGATTATAAATCCAACACTTGCATTAAGGACCAGCCAAGCCAACAAATGGGTTCATAGACCCCAAGGCCAAGCCATCTCTCAATAGTTGGGTTAATAGGCTTTCCAACCAAGGATTACACATAAGGCCAAATGCAAAACAAGACTCAGCCAAACCAAGATCCAATTGGGTTAACATGCCCTAAGGCCAAGCCAATCTCCCTTGGATTTACAGGCTGCTAAGGAAGTGGAAAGGTAAAATGGATAAGCTAGTGGCTCACTCAAGAGCTAATGACACCCCTACAAGATCCATCTGGTCTGGCATCCACATTACCTGCATCCTAGCACAAGGTAGCATCCTTTTCTATACTCAACAGTCCCTTAGGATATGCCTCCCTTCTAAGTTCTCTTCAGGGCATGCAATAAGGAACTACCAACCACTCTTATATTTTCTCGAGGTTCCTCTCTGCACTAGGTTAACAAGCCCATTTTTGTTCTCTTCCACTTGTTAGTCTTGCATACTAATCAGACCAAAGGTCAGGGTACACCACACAATTAACCACACTATAAACCAGCAAGCAGGTTCCTCACGGTGACACAAGAAACACACTGTAACAAGGGATTTACACTGCTGGAAAACATCCATGCTAGGGGGAACCACAGATGACCACGCTGGCTCACAAAATCAAGGGATATTCCATGTTCATTCACTCAACAGAACAATTCTAGCTTCATGGTTAGGGGATTGACCCAAATGGTGAACAATGAACATGAGATTGCCACTCATAGGTAAACTATGGCTTTGCAACACAAGGTAAATGCACAACGTGCATGAGCAACTAGGGATCTCGAATGGTAGAGTGAATAAAAAAGCGAGTGAGTGAACCCACCACGATGAGCAGTATGACTTAGTGACTGAGGGGTGTGATCAAAACCAAATGTAGCCTCCTCTGACAAACATGGTATGATCATGTGCTTGTTTCCCATAGAAGCAAGATTGTGTACATCCCCAGGCTACAGGCCTGCGTAGACTGCAGTTTGCCATGCCCTCCACTGCCTCACGCATTAACTGCCTCATCCTATTTCTGGAAGGAATTAATGATTGCAGATAGAGGATGAAGGTAGATGAGGGTTCAAGGTTCCCTCATTGACATCTGGATTAACCCTATAGTCTCATAGGTTTGACCAACTCTCCCACCCTATTCCTTTGTGAAATCATGCCCACATCTCTTTACGTTGTAGTTCCATAGCTAGATGTGGCATTTTTATTAATTTGTACATTTACATGATATATCAAAGTGTGCTTGTGCATAACCAGCACCAAGACCATAGGCATCAACCTTGATCACCTATATACAACATACCAGATCGATGGCAGGGCCTTGGCCTTGATCTCCATGCCATGATTTCAATATGATACATACATCATGTATAATCAAAATGTCATGGGGTAAAAACCAAGGTGTTACACAAATATTATATGCTTGGAATTTGCTTGATTCTTCTTGAATTTGATTCACTCTTGATTGGTGGTAGGCTCCTCTACCATAATGGTCACTAATAAATCAAGATCATGCTCTTCAAGAATATTCAACACCCTCTCTTTTGTTAGATTTTTATCATTTAAGCTAGCATTATCTTAGGATCTTTAACTGAGAGAATAACAAGCACATCAATCAAACATAAGAGACGATGAACAAAAATTTTTTCCTTGGGGAAACTATAAAGGAGAAAACCCCGCAACTTCCTCAGAGATAGAATCAACACCAAAAGTAAAACCCCAAAACAGTAAGACGATCTCCCAACAACAGTAGTCTCTCTCTCTCTTGTCCTAACAACTTCTTCTCTCTCATTTATGCGCTAAAACTGAGTGTGAGTGAATGTGTGATAAATAAAGAGGCTCACTCTCTATTTATACTAATTCTCGACTTGACAATAACTCACCAAGGCCGACATCTCTAGGAGAGTCTAATAACCCTAAGGCCCCACAAGTGCAGGGACTTTAACCCTTGATCAATAGGAGGGTTACCCACAATGAATTGACATGACTTGTTTACATTACAGAATATCCCGTTCGGAACATCGAGGCATGAAATGACTCAATTACATTACAAACACTTCCCATAATAAACATCGGGGTACAATACATAAGATATACAAGTGAATACATTCCGAAGTTACAATTACAACAACACTCCCTCTTAACTAGGAAGGTATTCTTTCGACACAATTTATCAGCACAAGTATTCTTCTCTGTATCATCTGGATCATCATGGAGTTCTTGTCATCTTCATCTTTAATTCATATTCACTGGATCTGGATCATCATCATAGGATCTGGATCATCACTGGATCTGGAACATTTCTGGATCTGGATCATCTTTGGATATGGATCATCTCTTACTGAATCATCATCATAGGTGCTATCTCTTAATTCTTCTCATCACAGGAAGTTCTACAGAACCAACCCATTTTCATGCTGGTTATAGGCCTAGCCTCCAAGTAGGTATTCATCTTCTTTAGCACTTATATCTGACCATGATAGGAAACTTTATTCACACAACATGTCAGAAAGGATCTGCACTTATATCTAACCATGATAGGAAACTTTATTCACACATCATGATAGAAAATATTTATTCACACATCATGTCAAAAAGGCTCTACACTTATATCTGACCACGATAGGAAACATTATTCACACATCATGATAGGAAACTTTATTCACACATCATGATAGGAAACTTTTATTCACACATTATGTCAGAAAGGCTCTGCACTTATATCTGACCACGATAGGAAACTTTATTCACACATCATCATAGGAAACTTTATTCACACATCATGATAGGAAACTTTTATTCACACATCATGTCAGAAAGGCTCTCAACCCCAAGCTAAGTGTCAGTCCTAGACTGAACAAATTCCTGGTAACTGACCAGGTGTCTCCATTCTCCCAGAGAATGGCATTTATCACTTATATCTGATCATGTAGGAACCAATCCTACAGTCACATTAGAATGTCTCAGCACTCATATCTGACATGGAAGGAACCAATCCTCTCACCATGACAAAATGGCTCAGCCCTTACATCTGACCATGGAAGGAACCAATCCTCTCACCATGTCATAATGGACTAGGGACTCATCACTTCCCCTTGGAGGGAACCTCAATCTAGAGAACACCAAGCTTCTCCCTAAAGCACTCAAACTTCACTATGTCCAATAGCTTAGTCAACACATCAGCTATCTGTTCATCCGTCACAACATACTGGAGCTTCACTGCTTCTCTCTGCACCATGTCCCTGATATAGTGATATTTGATCTCGATATGCTTTGACTTGTCATGGAACACCGACTTCTCTGAAAACTTCACACAACTCTGGTTGTCGCAATATATACAAGTAGCATCCAACTGGAGATCAAATAAATCAGACAGTAGCCTCCTCAGCCATACTACCTCACAACTAGCTAAATAGTATGCGACATACTCTGCTTCAGCTGTACTTAGTGCCATGGAAGACTGTTTCCTGCTAAACCAAGAGATCACCCCTGATCACATATTGAAGCAACACCCTGAGGTGCTCTTTCTATTGATGGCACTGCCTACCCAATCTGAATCAACATAACCTTCTAGGTTAATCTTCTGATCATCCTTATACTTGAGCCCATAATCAACTGTACCCCTCAGGTACTGTAGAATATGCTTTGGAGTAATCAAGTGAACATGTCTCATATCTGTCAGGAACTGGCTCAAGGTGTTCACAACAAAGCAAATATATGGTCTTGTATTCGTCAGGTACATCAAGGACCCAATCATCTGATGATACATTGTAGCATCAACTGACTCTGATGAAGCATCGCTCAATAGCTTCAGGTTAGATGCCATAGGTGTGGTCATGGCCTTGCAATCCATCATCTTGAATCTCTTCAGGATCTCTACCGTATACTTCCCTTATCCTATCCTAGGGAAATTCCGTCTACATTCTTCCACACCTCCATGCCTAGAAAATAGTGCATCATCCCTAAGTCCTTCATTTTGAACTCGACAACAAGCTTCCTCTTCGTATCAGAAATAAACCCTTCCATACCTGTCACAAATAGATCATCTACATACAGTAGGAGTATCACTGGGTTACCATCTTCAACCTTGTAGTAAAGTTTGGAATCTGCTTTACTCTTGGTAAAGCCCAAACTGGATAGAAAGATGTCAATTCTGCCATACCATGTCCTGGGTTCTTGTTTCAAACCGTACAAGGCTTTCTTCAATTTACACACATGAGTCTCCCTATCATGTGTCTCAAAACTGAGTGGCTGCTCCACATACACTTCCTCTTCCACTACACCATTCAAGAAAGCAGTCTTGACATCCATTTGGTGTATCTTCCATTTCATCACTGTAGCCAGAGCAAGTACTGATCTGATGGAAGTGTATCTGGCTACAGGTGCAAAATTTTCTTCATAATCTATTCCTTCTTTATGGGAGAAGCCACGAGCCACAAATCTCACTTTATATTTTTCTATGCTGCCGTCCGCAGCATGCTTGATCTTGTAGATCCATTTGGAAGTTACAATAGACTTCCCCTTTGGTCTAGCGACAACATCCCATACATCATTCTTCATGATTGATACTCTTCGATCATAGCATCCTTCCATTCTTTCCTTTCTACCACTTCTTTATAGTTGGAAGCTTCTTTATCGATGAAGTCACATAACAAGGCTACATACCCGGAGTAGGACCTGGTCCTTTTTCTTTCTCTGTGATTTTCTTCTGGAGCCCCATATCTTTCTGCATCTTGGATAGCTTCTCGTACCCAAGCGGGTTTCCTCTTGTGAGGATTCTTCTCCTAAGGTGGATCTACAGGTTCTTGAGGTTCTTCTAATTCTCTATCTTCTTCTTGAATTTCTTCATTCATGGTTGTGTCATGAATTCTGGATGCTTCTGTTTCTTCAGGATCTTCAGTAGGTCTTTTTATGGATTTGTTGTAAGCCGAGTCTTTGTCAAATGTTACATCCCTGCTGATGTTGATATTCTTGAATCCTGAGAAGTATATTCTGTAAGCCTTCAAGCTTTCAGAGTATCCCACAAATATACCCTTCTTTCCTAAAGGATCTAACTTTGTCCTCTTTTCTTTCGAAATGTGTATGTACACTGGACAACCGAATATTTTGAGATGGCTGACTTCTGGTTTCTTACTAGAAAAGACTTCTTCAGGTGTCTTGTTCTTGAGTACTCTGTGTGGAGTATGGGTCTATACATACACCGCTGTTTTATCATCTTCTACCCATAGATTCATGGGAAGATCTTGATCATGAAGCATTTCTCTTGCAGCTTCCATGATCGCTCTATTCTTCCTTTCTACTACCCCATTTTGTTGTGGATTATATGGAGTGGATAAATCCCTCTTAATCCCTGAATCTTTGCATAATTATTTGAATTCGTTTGATTTGAATTCTCCGCCATTATCTGATCGAAAGGTCTCGATCTTCTTTTCAGTGTGGTTCTCAATCAAGGCTTTGAATTCCTTGAACTTGCTGAATACTTCATCTTTGTTCTTCAAGAAGTATATCCATGTCTTCCTAGAAAAATCATTAATAAAAGATACATAGTATACATACCTATTTAATGAACTAGATGACATTGGGCCGCATACATCGGAGTGAATGATTTCCAAGATTCCTTTTGCCTTGCTTTCGCTGCTTGGAAATGTCTTCTTTGTGTTCTTTCCTTTTGCACATCCTTTGCAGACACCATCATGCTTTGTCTGAATTTCTGAAAGTCCTTCAATAGCTTTGCTTGCAAGTGGTAGTGCTCTGTAGTGAACATGTGCAAGCCTTCTATTCCATAGTTCATTTGGTTCTACTGAGTCATGGATCAAGGCTTGTTCTGGATGGCCCTTCAATTTGTATAGACCTCCCTCTTGTTCCCCAATTACTACTGCATCATCAATAGTCTTCCCCTTTGGCCACATGAGAAATTTTCCATCTACAAATGCAACCCTCATGACTTTTGCATATAATGTAGATATGGAGAGGAGGTTCTTCTTTAGTCCTGGTACGAACAATACATCCTTCATTGTTATAGACTTTCCAGAGTCTATCTTATAGGAGGATTCCTCACTACCTTTTATTAGATACTGGTAGTCATCTCCAAGCTTCACCTTGTGGGGTGATTCATGTTCTAATAGTTTCAAAAAGGATTCTTTGAATCCCATCATATGTTTGGAAGCCCCACTGTCTATAAGACAATCATTGCTTCCATGTGTAATGTTTCCCATGCGAGCGGAAATCAAAACATATTCTTCATCACTTGAAGAATCATCACTTTCTTTCTTGATTCTCTTTCTGGAGGGTTCATCATCTTCTGCAGCATGAGCATGATGTATTTTCTTGTTTCCCTTCTTCTTGTGAGAGATATTTGGGTTCTTAGGACATTCTTTAGCATAGTGTCCTTTTTCATCACATATGAAGCATCTGAATTTGGGTCGATTCTTATTAAATTTATTAGGATGAGAATTATTACCTCTGTGATGATTTATTTTTCTCTTCTTGGATTGTACTGTGAGACCTTAACCTTCACTTCCCATCTTTTCTTCTCGAGCTTCTATTCGAGCTTATTCTTGAGAGCGTTCTTCCCATAGTATGCTGAACTTGACTAGCTTCTTTCTGGCACAGATCCCTTGAATGAAAGAGTCCCATGTTCTAGGGAGACCATTCAAGGTGGTCATTACAATCTCTGCATTCTCTACTTCTTCATCCACTGCTTCAAGTTGTTCTTTGATATGGGATACCCTTGTGAAGTATGACTGTATGGTCTCCATATTCTGGATCTTCACATTCTTCTATTGGTTCCTCAAGGTCATCTTCCGGTTTATGTTCTTTCCTTCAAACAGTTTGGTTAGGGCATCAAACATAGCTTTAGGTGTCTTTAGGGAGGACACCTATGGTATAAGATGATCCTTGATTGAATCAACTATAATCCTCTTATCCATGACCAATTTCTTCTTGTGTAAGGCCTTAGCCTCATCTCCCTCTGGAACTGGAACCTCCTCATTGATGTATGAGTCCAACTCATTTTCTTCTAGGACCAAGGAGATCCTATACTTCCAGGCTCAAAAGTTATCAGCTCCCTCAAGCTTTTCATCAAGCTTGGTATGATGTGACATCTTAAATGAGATTCTCAAATGGAAATACAAAATATTTATATCTTACCAGGTTAAGATGTTGGATTTGGATATGGAGTTGAATTTCTAGAGAGCTGGTTCAAGAGCATATTAGGGTTTGACTTTCTTGGAGTTCTGTCCAACCAAAATCTTTGATATTGATATCTAAACTTTGATTTTGAGGAGGAGATCAATCCAGGCCTGGGCTCACTCAAAAATTCCACTTCTGTGGAAATCCCTAATTTTCGGCAGCAGTGTCGAGTCAAAAACTGAAAATACTCAGAATTAGATTCTGCTTCGACATAAAAATGCACCCTAGAGAGGAGAGTCAGTACAACCCTCTTTTGCTAAAAATCTGTGGAGAGAGATCCAAAAAGTAGGAAGCCCTAGTTTTCACAGCTGCACAGTGTCTTCTTCTCTGGTTAGATCTAATACCATGTTATATTTTTATCATTTAAGCTAGCATTATCTTAGGATCTTTAACTGAGAGAATAACAAGCACATCAATCAAACATAAGAGACAATGAACACAAAGTTTTTCCTCGGGGAAACCATAAAGGAGAAAACCCCGCAACTTCCTCAGAGATAGAATCAACACCAAAAGTAAAACCCCAAAACAGTAAGATGATCTCTTGACAGTAGTAGTCTCTCTCTCTCTTGTCCCAAAAACTTCTTCTCTCTCAGTTATGTGCTACAACTGAGTGTGAGTGAATGTGTGATAAATAAAGAGGCTCAGTATCTATTTATACCAATTCCCGACTTGACAATAACTCACCAGAGCTGACTTCTCTAGGAGAGTCTAATAACCCTAGGGCCCCACAACTGCGGGGAATTTAACCCTTGATCAATAGGAGGGTTACCCACAATGACTTGACATGACTTTTTTACATTATAGAATCTCTCGATCGGAACATCGAGGCATGACATGACTCAATTACATTAAAAACACTTCCCAGAATAAACATCGGGGTACAATACATAATATATACAAGCGAATACATTCTGAAGTTACAATTACAACAACATCTTTCCATGTGTTGAAGTTTGATGTGCCTTCAAGTCGCTCTGCTAGTCAAACGAATATTGATGTCATGGCCGCAATATTTTACTCAATACTTCAAGATCTACGTAGGATTAGCTTGCTACACAAAAATAAGCTCTTTCACTCCCTATTCTATGATACGATGTTGATGTTTGAAAAAAATGGAGATGCTTAGACTTTATCAGCCACATATGAATCTCATAAATTAATCAACCACATAAATAAATTCCATAAATAAGCCATATAAATCAATCAACCATGAGAGACAAGATATACCCTGGGAAAAACCTTCAAACATGGAGGATGAAAAACTCAACAATTATTTGAGTACGATAGATATATTTTCATAGAATGGATTTCAACACATAAGCATATTTCCTTATAATATATATCACCACAACAGTGGAGAAGAGAGATCCAATGTAACCCTGCAAAAAACAATTGTATGCAATTGTATTGAACTTGCCATATGCCTAGCATATTAATAACAAGCCAAAAACCATAGAATGCAAAAGGTATTGCATACGAGGCTCAATAAACACACTGAGAGCACCACATATTACATTTACAAGGAGGAGCTAACTATAACTCCCTCCATGCAAGCATTAGCACCCTTCCTTTCCTCAATTATATTTAACTGAATGTTCACTGTCTTCAACTGAAAGTGAAATGACTTGAATTGAATGTTAATTTCCTTGAATTGAATGTTAACTAACTTGAACTGGATGTTAATTGACTTGAACTAAAATTTAACTTACTTGAACAAAATGTTATCCGACTTAAACTGAATGTTAACTTAGTTGAACTGAATGTTACTTGACTTGAACTGAATATTAACTTACTTGAACTCAATGACAATTGAATTGAATTGAATCATAACTGAACTCAATCTTTAATTGACTACTGATCACTTAGTTAACATGCTAACTTAAATGTCATCAGCGCTTCACTTAGTGCCATCCATGCACAATTTCTATTATTAACTTTTGCATGGATCTCTTTAGTTAACTGATGCTTTCTAATTGATGAACATTAAGATCTTCTTTACTTAATTGATTACATTGATTAATATCTCAACTGATGCTTTGATTGAGACAACGATTGAGGAATTCATATTTTATTTAAGGTTTATAACTTGGGGTCACTCATACATTTGCATGAATAATTCAAATTCTCTTTCTCTATGCTTTATATAATTATCATTAAATAATTAATGCAATGCCCATATGTGTATTATTTATCCATTTTATCATATCATACTTAGAAGAATTATTCCATGCATACAAATGATGATATATATTACCTTAGTCCATATAGTGATATGCTAAAGTAATTCACTCTAGGGGTAGCTAATCCTTAAAGGAGACTTATAACACTCAGTGACCATGACTAGCAATATATCACACAATATAACCACACGGCTTGATACAATACAAGTCCTTCTTCATAATTGGAGATCCATTATCATAGGGTACCATATATGAGAATCATTGACTTGATACAACACAAGACTCCAATCTTGATACAATACAAGATTCCAATATTGATACAACACAAGATCATAGTATAGGAATCCACCTCAATACACGAAGATATGGATAGTACTTGATACAACATAATGTCCTGACTTGATACCACACACGTCTTGGAGAATGATTCTCATGCTGTACAATCAACACATGTGACAACCTCACTTTGGGGGGATCCAAAGAATGATGCTGAATGGAATCATGAAGGATGGTGTATAAGTACTCAGACTATGCATATATAACATAAAAGTGTTGGGGCTTCAAGATGGGTCTTCTTTAGTTTGCGACAAGGAGGTTGCCACATATTTTTCTATGGCGGGTTAGAGAGATTTGATAAACCGATCCAATAGGAACTAAATTTGAATATATATTTTGCAAAAATTATGATGCATATGTCACTCATGGATGTGGTATTCTATGTAGGTAGAAGTGTTTTTCCGAAACTAAGTGATAATTTCAAGATTGAGGTCATGGAATATTGGTAACTGAAAGTAGGTGAGAAGTGCAGCGGCTATCATACCAAAAGTGGCATGGGAAGTCCCTGGTAGGTTCATGTACCATTTTGTATTTTTATAAGTAAGAGTTCATTGAAAGAGGTGAAGCCTCACAAAATTCTCTACTATGTTGTTGGAGGAACACCATAGGTGGAAATACATGACATGGTTGATGAGGCCATATCCTTATTTCCCTTCAAACCTAGGGATGTATGAGGGCAGATTATCGATCATAGTGGTCCATGTAGCATCATAAGCTATTGGATCATTGATTAGCTTCACAAGATTAGGGAGATTCAAGCTAGCCATGAATGGAAGGTTTGTAATTTCCACTGCCATCATACTCTATGTGTTTGTTGGGCCTTGGAATTGTCTGTTTTTCCACCACTTATCGACATATATTTCATCCATTTTATTCCCATTATCGTCCATTTATCATTCCATTTTCCATCCATTTGTTGTAACTGTGCGTAAAACAACATACTACTTCCATTGATGTTTTAAGTGGTTAATAATGATTACTTTCCTTTATCTTTGATGAATTGAAGACTATTTATGCATAATTTTACTAATTATGGTTTGTGGAGTGATTTGTCACATACAGGACTCTCATAACCAGCTGTTATAGCCTTACTGAAAATGCATTCCACATAAGAACACCTTGATTCACGTCTCAATTTGCTGGCAGATGGAAATGAATCTCAAAAATCCAAGACATGGGGTTTGTGCGTAACATCCTCATATACTTGACTCCCAAGGAAATTTCCAAACAAAGCGAGGATTTGCGATATACAGATGGTTCTTTGAGAGGGTTTTTTCCAGATTTACTGTTGCGGTCGGTTCCAAAATTGCCAGCAGTTACGAGCGTGTTTCAGCTGTTACAGATCACAAGTTGGGGGTTGAGTTTCTCATTTCCATGAGATAATTTTATGTATAAATATGTAATCAATATTATTGAGAGGGGGAAGAGAAATCAATGTTATTATGTAGGATTTGATCCAGATATATTGTAATCATTCCATTATGATAATACATGGTGATAGTTTCTTAATTATGGAGTTGTAGACTTTAATTATGGAGATCCAACTCTGTTTAGTGGAGGAAGGGCCCTCTTCCCTGAGCAGATGCTGGTAGTGTTGATTGTAGGTGTGTTATTGTTTAGATTTGCTTATTTTTTCATTTATGCTTTCATTCATTAGATTTGTCATAGTCATTGTGTTGTTAATTCATTTGATAGATCGTTGGCCAACATAGCACTTCTTTTAGATTTATGCAATTAGATCTTGTTTCATAAGAATTGATTCTGTTGAAGTGTGATTTAATTTACAGTTTGGGTTTACGAATAGGATTAGGCTTTCATTAGAGGAAATTTGGGGTCTAAAATGGGCCTTATAAGAAAACGTGCCAAAATAAGTTTTTGTGAGTTGGAATTCAAGAACCAATAGAATTTCAATAAAATAAGTCAACCATAATGGTTGAATTGACATATTTGTCATTAAAAAAAACTACTTTTTTTGTTCATATTTTCGGCATATCTCATTGTGTTTTTACTCAAATTTCGATCGGGATAGCTCGTTGGATCCCGCATCTAACGAGCTATCCCGATCGAAATTTGAGTAAAAACACAGGGAGATATGTCGAAAATACGAACACAAAAAGTAGTTTTTTTCTTTCTTCCTCCAAAATTAATCAATATTATTTTATTATTTTAACTATTATTTTATTATTTTCCTTAGGAGGCCCATTTTAGACCCCAAAATTCCTCTAATGGTTTTCTTTTCAAGAAGTCATGATCTAGTTTACAAAGAGTTTCGATTGCATACCAATAGATAACATTGTCAGGTAGAAATTGTGCTTGCATAGATCTTGCACGATAGCTTTGAAATAAAAGACTTCATCCGGTTGATAATTTATGTTTAGCACTCTGCATGTTAAGTTTTAATTAACTGGCATATAGTGGGCCCAACATTTTGGCGCCGTTGCCGGGGAAGTTACCAATGGTGCAAAAGTACATTTGACATTGTGCTATAGATGCAAAATAGGGCATGTAGGTTGCATGATTACATTTCAGTTTATTGAATTTATTTTGAGTGTGAATTTTCTGTTTTTACATTCAGTTTTATTTCATTTTCAATCTTTTGAGCACAAATCTTATCATTCCCCTTAGTGGTGTTGTAAGCACCACCCATTCTACTAACAAGTTGACAAGAACATTCGAAGGAGGAGCCTCAGAATAGCACATGAAGAATCTATGAAGAGATGGAAGGTAAGAAAGATGGATAAGTTGTTACCTTCAAATTTTCCATCAGAGATTCAGAAAGAGTGGCACCAACGAAAAGCATCCCCCCACATGTTCTACCAAATTTTTACGGTTTGGAAAATGAAGACCCTGATGTATTTTTATTTCAATTCGAAGTACTTTGTAGAGGATATGGTTATTGTTCTAATGATAAAAAGTTGAATGTATTTCCCCTTACTCTAAAAGGAACAACCCTGCGATGGTTCATGAGCCTCGGTGGAAATTGTATATAAACTTGGGAAGACATGAAACATGTATTCTTGAAAAGGTAACAAGATTATTGCAGGGTCAATGAAGACATCTTCGAAATGACACAAGGAGAAGAAGAGAGTCTAGAGGAATACATAGAATGCTTTCAATATAACCTCCAAATATCCAAACAAAGGAAACTGGGGAAGGAGACCTTAAAAACACTTCTACTCAAGGGAATCCAAGCTAATTATTTAGAAATCTTAAATCTGATGGGAATACGTAATGTATTTCAGTTAGCATATGATGATATTTGTGAGTAATGTAGAAGGTATTCAAGAGGAAACTTCAAGACTGGTAAGAATTATAGTAATCATTCTTTTCAATATTTTCAATCTGTTGCAAGAACAAGAGTTACAAGAGCTGAAATCAACAATTTATTTGAAATTCCTAAAGATGATTCACAATTGGGTGTTTTGCAAGATAAGGAAAAGCATGATGAAATAAGAGAAGCAAGCGATTTCCCTTTGGATAGTCTTGAAAGTTGTGGTATATGTGACTTGAATCATTCCACAAATCATTGTCCCTCCTTACCAAGGATGAAAGAAACATATCAAAGAGATCTTGGAGTTGCAGCCAACTCATTTCGACAGTCATGGAAACCATGGCCTACATGTATGGTTCAAAACTCTATCCCTTCATTTCCTTACTTTCATACTCAGTCATCGAATACTCTTCCACCATGGCAGTTGTTGCAGCCTCAATTTAACTCTTACCTACCTTTTCCATAAGGTTGGAATGGCCTATCTTATGATCACATGGCCACTCTCCCTCATGCTGCAACACAACTTGGTCCTTCAATATCAACCTCACAAACTAATCATCTACATCAGCCACATCTATTTTCTCATCAAACTCCTTGGTATCCAACACAATTTCTTGTCCAATCCACCCTCCACCCTAACCATAATAAAGCAATACAATATGATTACAGTGCTAAACTGCAAATTGTTCCTACATTTCCTTCTTGTTCTACCTCACCTACATCGCTGCAAAAAGACTGTGCATTGTTGCAGCAAATCCATATGAGGCCTGAACATGTTTTAAATCCAAGATTTACAGATGGAGTTTCTTTTAGTCCTCATAAGCAAGCAGATAAGATCAACATGCCACATGTAACATTTGATGACGAACGAACATTGGAACCAAAAATTGAAGCATCCTTTACATCATTAGATTTGAATCTCTTGTGCATTGAGGAAGATCAATTTACTAAGGAGATTCATGGTCTAACATCCACGAGAAATCAAGGGAAAAAAGACTATATTGAATCTTAGTTTCAATCTGTCATCGGTTTGCAGCATCATTCCATACTTCACCAATTCTTGGCACCATCATTTCAAGGGAAGTTAATCTCTCATATCCTAGCATTCATAAAGTTATATTTTTCTGTTGGGAGTATGATTCTACTTGAGTCACTTCTTTGAACGTGGCTCCATTGGAAATATGCATACACTTGAATAATTTTTATATTTCCAAGTAGAATAGGGTAGGATAGAATAACAAAATAAAACCATGCTTTTGTTTGTTTAAGTATTTTATTTTTAAATAAGTATGCTCTCTTCCTGCGCCTTGTTGCGATATGGAAGATCAGAAAGTAGAAAGATAAGGAATGGGTATGAGATGTTTCCAAGAATGTTTTGGAATTGTTGACTATTTGAGCAAAATGCTTAAATCATTTTTTTTGTCTGCAATATTCAAAATTTAATTTGTCTCTATTTGTTACAAAAAAAAAAACTTTCCTGAAAACAAAATTACAGTAATTAGGGAAGGTGAATGAAGGATCCACAGGAAAATGAGCCAATGATTATGGAACCCTTCAAGCTTGAACTTTGGCATCAATTTGTTAGCTGCAACACCCAGCTGTGATAGTGAGATGCAACACCCAGCTGTGATAGTGAGCCGCAACACCCAGCTGTGACTGTACTGCAGGTGAGAATTTATAATTTTGAGACACGTTTGTATTGCACATCATGGAATGTATTTGTTTTTCATTTATATATAACACATCCATAAAAGTACACATGATTTATTTCAACATTATGTCATTTTTTAAGAGTTGCAGCTGTGGCTGCAACAGACTGTGTAAGTCAATCTAGCTACTTAATGCTTGAAATTTTTGGTATGGGTGTGCGTTATATTTAAATTTACATCATTAAAAAAACATTCACACCTATTCCGGTCACTTTTCCGGGGTCAATTTCATTTATTAAATTTTTGGTAACATTTTGGCCTAAAATTTTTGACTGAAACACAGTCGGGACAGTCCATTTTTGGGAGACCAATTGGACTTATTTTTAAAATTTTTTTACATCCCAAGTATCCCTTTGAATCTATTTTTCAAAACAATTCGAATTTTTAATATTGGGTATGAAACAAAAAACTTATGACCAAAATACTAACAGGGTGTCAAGAAGGAAGCTTAGGAACAGAGCTGGGATAGTATATTTTTGGATGCCTTATTGGACATATATTGAAATTTTTTTATATTGGTATATTTCCCTATGAATATAGTTTACATATCCATTTGAATTACTCCATTTCTATATTGTATGCAAATTTTATGACCAAAATACCGACTGCCTATCACAAATCAGCATTCCTAAAACTCGGTTCCCTAGACTGTTCATTGGATTATTTTATCCATCAATTCTTATTGGATTCAAAAAATATTTCTAATGGAGATACCTACATGAATCTACTTTCATCTCCAATTTGAATCACATCAATCCATTATCAAACGAAAACGTTAAGCCTAAAACCGTGACTGTTGGTCTAGTCCAGAATTTGAAAAAACACCTTGTCATGCAGGCTGTTACTAAGTGATTTGGAACATCATTACATAGAATTTTAAAAAAATGTTTCTAAGGAAAATATATTTATGAATTTAATTTCATTTGGATTTTTAATCACTCAAATTGGACAAGGAACGAAGAAGCTATGATCAGAATACTGTTGGTGAGTCTAGATGGACATTACTCTCTCGCAGGTATAAAATGGATTTTGCTTTGTTCATTTTACTTTGGATTTGTTTTATAAGTAATTGATTGTTATTTTTTTCATAAGTGTTAGGTGAATAGAGACCAATCATCTCTCTTATTCCATCATCTCATGTTTTATTGCAGGCAAGTGCTAGGTTTTTGCAGGTCCTTGGAAGAAAAAAAGCCAATAGATGCACGAGTGACTCTTGAAGACTTTTCTTCAATTTTCAAATGGATTGAGAATGTAAAAAAATGGAGAGATTGATGTGCAAGCCATACAGAGTCCAATGTTTCCGAATTCAAGTCTCATTTCTACATGCCAAGAATAATTTTTAGACACCTGTCATACCAATTGTTGTCGAAAGAAACCCCTCAAGAAGCCAATTGCACTATGGTAGATTCATTCACCCTCCTCATTTCAAAACCCTAAAAATCCATTCATGTCGAAGTCACATTTTTCATTGCTTATGTAGTCACCTTAACCGTTTTATTTTCCATCACTACTACATCATGAATTCACATATACTTTCCACTTCCGAGTTTCATGTTGGTTCTATTTTTCACTATGATTCTTCACAATCATTTATTTTGTACTCGTATTGGATGATGTGGAATTCATTAAGGTCCACCTTCCAATGGTCTTGTCCCATTGACTCCGACACATCATTTGGGATCGAGATTAGAGTTTTATAGTGCCCTGGTATCTGCATGAATCAATGGCATATTTCCTTGTTGTTAATCATGGGGATTCATCAATGCCTCTTAATTGACAAATCTTGCAGGTGACTCGACTCCAACACATCCATTTGTACCTGTTAAGATGCACTAAGGTACTTTAGAGATCACTGTCATCAAAGGTGAGTTGCTTCACATTGGTTAACAACATACATTAATGGCCGGTAATCCAATGATTTCTTTCCATGCTCGACTTCAGCACATTCATTCGCATGGTAAGAATTGTACCTCGGTTTGTAGCAGATGAAGATTATGTGATCTAATGGTTTCAACAATGACTTGCAGCACTATTTGTTTCACTAGTTTTGCAATTACTTTCCATTTTCATTCCAGCAGTTGATTTTCAGAATAAGGAAAGGAGCTTTCTGCTTTTGTGGTAGAATTCCTCCTCATCAATTGTCTCAGCAGTTATTCTTACATTCAACTAGCACAACATCATGGATCAAATTCAGCCTCATTCAGTTTCAGCTCTCATATACATCTGTCTCAGCATCAGATCGGCCTACATAGCTCCAACATACACCAGTCCATTCATGTCAAAAAAGGTTTCCATGGAGGTAAAACTTGAGGTAAAATAGCATGAGTTTTTTATTTATTAAATATTTAGGGAAATGTCATGAAGAACCACTAAGCATTAGCCATTTCTATTTTCTATATAGCATTTTATGTCCATCCATTTCCATCCTTTCCCACTCAATTCTAACACTTCATCATTCATGCACATCCACTTCAAAGTCCTACCTAACATCTCACCAACCCAACTGACCAAGCATGAAAATAATCAAAGGATACCTTATTGTTGTCACACAAGAACCAACAATAGGAAGTCTTGCTATTGCCACACAAGAACCAGCAGTAAGAAAAGAAGTCTTGCTGCTGCCACACAAGAAACATCAGTAAGAAATTGATCAAAAATTTTATTGAAGAATTAGTGTGAAATGAAGGCATGCAATGCATTCAGTTTATTGGATTCATGATTGATTAATGCATGCATTGGTTCACTTTTACACAATTGTTGCAAGTTTCAAAGTTACCTTCAATTGGAAATCAAGTTGCAATCCATTGACATAGCATTTGATATCTATAATGGAGTATTTAAATGACACTTATTGCTACTATCAAGATGTTCTCTTCATGAATGATTGGGGTTTGTTGTTATTTGACAATGGTGTTTATGCTCATAAAATATGCAAGGATGTATGATATTGTTTATGTTTGTTTAAGGCATGAAAATTTGATGGCAATGAGTTGAGATGAATATAGGATAGGAGTGCTAATGAATAAAGGCTCTATTTGCACTATTTCTCTTTTTACTATTTTTAGCACCCTAATCAATAACATTCATGCCTATTCCAAGATTACGAGTGCAACAATTTGAGTCAATTTGCAGAATCTTCCTCAAGATATAATCATTGGTTTCTCGACTCAGAATTCAAGGCACCCACAACAAAATTTTGAAGAAGGCATGACAATTGGGGAGAATAATTTGAGTAGCATTGAACAATGGTACCCCTGGTGGCAGCAAGTATCTTATTCTTGTGAGCTGTCCTATAACAACATATTGAAACAAAGCTAGAATACAACAACCTGTAGCAGCCTTGATACATTTAGACCAGCAAATTGAAGGCATATTTGGAAACCAGGGACAAGGCTGATTATTACATGTTTGGTTAATCTTTGAGCTATAATATTAATTGCATACTTTCAGTGAGCTGATTTGAGAAATGGGTCAATTGTTAAAGATGAAAATGTTTGGGAAAATTTGAGAATCATTGAATGCTACATATATTGGTTTATATCTTCCAAGGCATCAGAGAATGACAACATGTTAAGTTTGGGTGAGATGGATACTTTCCAACAAAGATAACAACTCATACTTTCCATGAGGACATGAAAAATTATTCAGTTTGGGGGAGGAGCTAATATGCTTGTTGGTTTTCCATTCACATTCATATTTCTCATGCATATTGTTCCTCAAATAAAATGCTGAATTTTAATTGATCATATCTCACAAACCACACATTGGATCCTCATGAAATTTGGACAGGGAATGCATAACATTATGAAGAACAAACGTGGAAATTTTCAACTTAATCCAGTGCACGATTTTTGAGAAAATGACCATCGCCACCTACAACCAATTTGCATTTTTATCAAAATCCGTGATGTGGGTTTCTCTAATTTTTGGTGTGGAAATGCATTAGAATGGTATTTACTTTCTTATAGAATTTCAGCCCAACCGAGTTTGTATTTTGTGAAATATTGGTTCATGAAGTTCAGCTGCAACACATTTTTATTCATGTTCATTTACAAAAGTGCAAAAATTGAAATGGGCATATCTTGCAATTGGTAAGTTGGATCCTCATGAAATTTGGAAAAAAAATGTATAACATTATGAAGAAAAAACATGGCAAGTTTCAGCTCAATCCAATGTATAGTTTTTGAAAAAACGACCATCATCACCTACAACCAATTTGTATTTTTATCGAAATCCGTGATGTGGGTTTCTTTAATTTTTGGTGTGGAGATGCATTATAATGGTAGTTACTTTATTAAAAAATTTCAGCTCAACATAGTTTGTATTTTGTGAAATATTGGTTCATGAAGTTTAGCTGCAACACATTTTTATTCATGTTCATCTACAAAAGTGCAGAAATTGAAATGGACATATCTTGCAATTGGTAAGTTGGATTCTCATTATTTTTGGACAAGAAATGCATAATACTAGGATGAAAAAGCCTAAAAATTTTCATCCCAATCCGATGTATGGTTTTCAATAAAATCTCCATAATCACCTATAGCTAATTTGCATTTTTCTCAAAATCCATGATGTGGGTATCTATGATTTTTGGTGTGTAGGTGCATTGGACTAATATAAACCTGCATCAAAAATTCCAGCTGAACCTAGTTCGTTGTTTGGGAGAAAATGACTTCGGAATTCTTCTGTTCAAAAGGCTGCAACATCGTAAAATGTTTCCCTTTTCCCGTTCCGTGCAGCTGCAACTCCATCAAACCTTTCATTTTTTCCATTTCGTGTAGCTGCAAAATCGTAAAATATTGCCCTTTTTCCATTCCGTGCAGCTGCAACAGCGTAAAATATTGGCCTTTTCCCATTCCGTGCAGCTGCAACACCGTAAATTTTTTGCCTCTTTTCCTGTTTTAGGCAGTTGCGACTCTGCCAAATTCTCTGCTAAATTTAGCGCTCTTTGGGATGTGACTCCGCCAAAATATTCGCCAAGTGATTCGCTAAATTTAGCAATATTTGGGATGCGACTTCACCAAATTTGCCGCTAAATTTAGCGCTATTTGAGTTGCGACTCCACCATAATCTTCGCTAAAACCTTCGCCAAATTATTCGCTAAAAATAAGCTATGACTCCGCCAAATTTCTACTAAATCCTCTGCTATGGAGCTGTGAATCTGTCAAATTTTCTACTAAATCCTCCATTAAGCAGCTGTGACTCTGCAAACTCTCCATTTCTTTTGGCTGCAATCATGCGAATGGTAAAATGAAGGAACAAGTGAATGAGTTCTTCTAGTTGGATGCTACACAGGTATTGGGTTGCATGAGGACATGCAACAAGTTCAATTTGGGGGAGATGTTGGGCCCTGGAATTGTCCATTTTTCCACCACTTATCGACATATATTTCATCCATTTTCTTCCCATTATCGCCCATTTATCATTCCATTTTCCATCCATTTGTTGTAACTGTGCGTAAAACATTATACTACTTTCATTAATATTTTAAGTGGTTAATAATGATTATTTTCCTTTATCTTTGATGAATTGAAGACTATTATGCATAATTTTACTAATGATGGTTTGTGGAGTGATTTGTCACATACAGAATGCTCATAATCAGCTGTTACGGCCTTACCCGAAAATGCATGCCACATAAGAAAACCTTGATTCACGTCTCAATTTGTGGGTATATGGAAACAATTCTCAAAACTTTGAGACATGGGTTTTGTGCGTAACATCCTCATTTACCTAATTGTTTAGGAAATTGCCAAACAAAGTGACAATTTGAGATATACAGATGGTTCTTCGAGAGGGTATTTTCCATATTTATTGTTGTGGCCGGTTCCAAAGTTACCAGCAGTTACAGCCGTGTTTTAGCTATTACAGATCACAAGTTGGGGGTTTAGTTTCTCATTTCCATGAGATAATTTTAGGTATAAATATGTAATCAATCTTATTGATATGGGGAAGAGAAATCAATGTTATGATGTAGTATTTGATCCAGATATATTGTAATCATTCCATTATGATAATACATGCTGGCAGTTTCTTAATTATGGAATTGTAGACTTTCATTGTGGAGATCCAGCTCTGTTCAGTGGAGGAAGGGCCCTCTTCCCTAAGCAGATGCTGGTAGTGTTGATTGTAGGTGTGTTATTGTTTAGATTTGCTTATTATTTCATTCATGCTTTCATTCATTAAGCTTATCATAGTTGTATGCTTTCATTCATTAGATTTGTCATAGTTGTTGTGTTGTTAATTCATTTGATAGATCGTTGGCCAAGATAGCACTTCTTTTAGATTTATGCAATTAGATCTTGTTTCATAAGAATTGATTCTGTTGAAGTGTGATTAAATTTACAGTTTGGGTTTACGAATAGGATTAGGCTTTGTTTTCTTTTCAAGAAGGTGTGATCTAATTTACAAAGAGTTTCGATTGCATACCAATAGATAACATTGTCAGGTAGAAATTGTGCTTGAATAGATCTTGCACGATAGCTTTGAAATAAAAGACTTCATCGAGTTGATAATTTATGTTTAGTACTCTATATGTTAGGTTTTAATTAATTGGCATATAGTGGGGCCAACAATGTTGTTTCCTATAAGGGGATAACGGGGAGTATTGGGCGGTGATCTCCGTATTTTATTTGAAGAAGAGTATTTTGTGTGGCCTCCCCTTGAAGAGGGAGAAGAAGGAAGTGTATTTCCTCCGCAAGGTGGAAATAAAGGTGCACCTCTTCAATGAGAGGATGAAGCAAAATATTTAAATTCTCTCCGAGAGGATACAACGAGTCAAACAAGGATCAGACTCACCTTGTGGATCTAATCAATGTGGCTTGGGAGCAGCCTTGACTAGAGTATCTCTGTTGTGAACCATGGGGGGAGAGTGGAAAAACACTGCTTGAGAGAGGGGATATGACTTGTTGTAGATGGGGTTTCCTTATGGGGTTTTGTTCCTCAATGGTGGAAGTCTATTATGGCAAGTGAGAGTGATGTTGGGAATAAGCAAAGTTGAACAAATGAAAAAACATGCCAACCAGAATGGATGAACAATGGTGCAAGAGTGAGTGATATGTGCAATGATGATTTTAATGCAAATGGTTACACATGTAGGTTATTTTTATTACAAGTTATGTGAATTTGTATTTAGAAAGAAAATAAATGTAAATTCCCTAAATACCTAACATCCTTCCTCTCAAATGTAAGTGGGCCTTCGAAAAGCACAACCATTGGTGACAATGGGATCCACTCAACGATTGACTAGGGAAGGTGAGAAAGAGTCAATTATACTGGTGAATGGGATATGTTCCAAACGTGTTGGAAACACTTCCCAATGATAGTATATGATTTCAAGAGTCAATGGAAATCACTCACAAGGGTCTGAATTTGAAAATCAAAGATGATAATGTTGGAAATCAATTACTAGTTTATGAATGGAGTGATCTGATACTCAGGAAGCCTAGAAACCCTAACTAATAAGAGTTTTCTAAAAAAGTTATGACTATCACTTACACTCTATTGCATGACTCCTTACCTCCAAGAATGTTTCTAGAGAACAAAAATATCTTACAGTTGAGCTCTGATGTGAGGATAGAAGATTGGTTTCTATAGGGTATTTTATTGTTTTGAGGATATATGGATTTGAAGAGGAGACATACAAGTTACTATATTTTCTCACACCAATGGTTTTTGCCTTAGAATATGGAAGGAAAATGTTTATTTATGATCACATGCACTTTTACATTTCAAACATTCAAGAGCTTTTCTATTACCCAAATAAGTATGCCCTTTTCTAGTAAAAGGGTTGAATTCCCTACAATATATGCAAGAGTTCTTGAAGAAAATCAATTTGGAAAAATAAGAGAACTGATCTTATGATGATCATCACATTATCTCTCAACTGAGGGTATCGAAGAAAAACTCTCCATACACTTATGTCCCTAATCCTGAGAGGGGAAGGATTGCAAATACGGAGAGTTGGGAGAAAGTATCAACAACTTAGAATAGTGTAGTAGGACATGATACAACATGTTGACATATAGGTCAGAAGAGAGGATATGAAGAGCTCCAAACCGATAAGAAGATTGATAGGGCTAATCAAAAACCTCAAAGAAAGAATTCTAGAGTAGCAGAAAAAGAAGGGGAAGAGTAAACATTGGTATAGCAAGAGGGTAGTGATGAGATCCCCAAATAATTGGCTGAGGTGATGGAACAACCACCAATGAATGAATATATTTCAACAATCACTTTCACCCATTATTCCTTCATAGAAGTTTTAGTGCCTTAGAATCTACAACCGTCACCTTCTGCAGGTCTAGTGCCAGTGAAAACAAACCTACATAAAGGATACCTCAATATAAGCGAAAGGAGTATGGACTTAGTCAAAGGTATTAGTTAGCATGTGAACACATCAAAGAAAATATTGTTGATTGTGGAAAACCATATAAATGATACTCTAAGAATGTCTATTTTAGAGCCTAAAGTTCCTATGCCCTCAATATTTAGTGAATGGAGGGAAAAAGAGTATGACATGGACTTTATATAGTTTGGGAAATTAGTGTGACACACCCTGTGTCACACTAGACTTCACTTGTTTTTTAATATGAGAATTATATCCTTATTTTTCAAGTGTGTACATTTGAAATTACATATTAAAATGCATAATTATCATAAGTAAATAGGAGAAGCTTAAACTAATTCATAAGACCCATAAATTCTCATACAAATGCATAATAAATATAATCAATAATAGAAAAATCTTAGGATAATTTATGAGATTCATAAATATTCATGAAAAGTATGTTTGTGTACACTTACGAAAAATAGGTTAACATTAGCTTACTGCGCAGTAAAAATCTAATCCAAGTTTCACACGATTAACTCCATAACATTAGAGCATAAGCATTTTTAAAGATTGATATTGACATGCCCCAATTTAGTTGATTACCATAAGGTTAAGACAAGGTTAAATAATACTTCGACATAGCCCCTTTTTTTATTCTTACTGCATAGTAGAAATTGCCTTAGGTTTCACACAGAGTTTAACTCACCTAAAATAATTACGTTAATACATGGAAATAAATCCACTCTTTGAATATAAATGTTATAATATTTTAACTAAGAAATAATTTCCTGACCATATTAAATTATGGCTTAGAAAGTAATATTTCCAAACCTTTATGTATAAAACTTTATTCCAAGGAACTCCGACACTTTATCATGAGCTGTGATAGAGTGAGTTGCGACAGAGTGAAATGCAATGAAGTGAGCTGCAATGGAGTGAACTAAGACATAATGAGCTACGACGAAGTGAACAAAGTCATAGTGAGTTGTGACGAAGTGAGCTACGACTGGGTGATTTGTGACAGAGTGAGTTGCGACAGAGTGAACTTCGACACAAGCATATACAATTATGCCAAACACCCCTTAAAATAAGGAAATTCAATAAATGAACTCCAATAAGTAAACCTGCGACACATGGATATAAGAATTATGCTAAATATTTCCTTAAAACAAGGAATTTCTATAAGCAAACTCGAATAAGTGAATTGTGACACAAGGATATACAAATTAAACTAAACATTTCCTTAAAACAAGGAAATTCAATAAGTAAACTCCAAACTTTATTAAATAATTAATGGGTCGAATATATCCGTGACACAAACATCTAAACTTTATTAAATAATTAATGGGTCGAACATTTCTTCGACACACACATCCAAACTTTATTAAATAATTAATAGGTCAAACATATCTCCGACACAAACATCTAAAATTTATTAAATAATTAATAGGTCGAACATATCTTCGACACACATCTAAACTCTATTAAATAATTAATGGGTTAAACATATCCGTGACAAAAACATCTAACTTCATTAAAAAATTAAATTAAACTTTTTATTTTACTCTTAGGAGTTATTATTTTCCAAATAAAATAAATTCGACATACGATTTCAAGCCCATGAATTAACATTATCCACAAGGAATGAATTTAACTCCGACTTGAATAAAGAAATCACATTCATAAAATTTTGGATAATTACCACATAATTAAAATTGCAGATATTTCATATCCATGAATTAATCAAAATAAAGTATGAATTCATACCTTGCATCCGAAATTAGGAAATTTAATAAGGAAATTGTTCAAACTTTTATCGGTCATTAATTATTTACCATTTAAGAAATTAAAAACCAATTTCTAGGAAAATAAACTTATCAATGAAATAATTGAAATGGGCAACTGGTTCATGGAAGCCATGCTCCAACCAACATTAGGAAAATCTCCTCATTTTTCTCTTAGTAGAACTCCACCCCCGAGCCAAGACTCATGCATTCACCATAGATTCTCACCAATCCAAGGTTTCTCTCAGATTTCCTCACTTGCCAACATGATTTACTGGTTTTTACCAAATCCATGCCAATTGTGTAATTCATTCCATTAGCTTCATTCTATCTAGCACCATAGTTAAAGCCATCACTGCATATATTCTTAGAATTCCACCAGAATAATTTCTTACACCATTTTCATATCACTAGTGCAACTAGAGACGAAAATGATGAAAATTTATCAACCAAAAGGGTAATAAAATAGGATTGGGCTTACAGGTTCACTTAAGCAACCCAACTACCACAAATTAGTCAGACTAGACACCTCACTCTGGAATTTGGACCTGTTTCTCTGTCCTCCAATGATTCCAATTGACCATGAATTTTATGTTAAGTCATAATTCTTCTTAATGCTACTACATTCCCATGCTGCATTATACATTTTCTTCTTTCCCTCTTTCACATTCTCTCTCCATCTTTGTTAATTTCCTTCTTCCTCCTTCTCTACATTCTTGGTCCTCCTTTTTGCAAGGTTCCACCAACCTTTCATGTACTTGTCACCTTTTTGCAACACTTGTCCCATTTTTCCAATAACTTCTTAACCCCCTTTTTAACTTCAAAAACAAGTTTAAGGAATTGATTAGGGAAAGTATGGGTTTATCATATTCATAAGGTAAGAAGAGTTAAGTAGGTTCATACTTAGATTTTAGGCTATATGACACCACCCCTCATTGACTTAGGAGAATACATGAGTTCCCTTTCATTTAGCATGTTGTATTTTCCAATGACATCTTAAATTTAATATTAATAAAACTATTACAACATGAGTTATGCCTTATAGGAAATCATAGCCTTTTACAAAATTACATTAACAAAACAATGGGGTTTAAAAAAAGGGGTGTTTTTAATATCCCAAATACTGATATTCTACTGTTTCACTATTCTAGGGCTTACTTGTACTCTCAAAATGTGCAAGAATACTCAATAAAAATTTGCATGCAAGGTGTCGAGCCAACGACCCTAAATTATAGCTAAACTAGGGAAAAGATTTACAAAAATAAGGTTAGCACTTACCATTGATAATCAAGTTGATGATACTCCAGAGATAAGATGCATGCATACAGAGCTGGACTGGTGAGGTAATGATGCTTCCTTCCCAGTGTTACCACCTAACAGCAAGAAACCCTCTCCTCGGCTAAAGGTGACAATTTTGGTGAAGGAGTTGCCTGATGCAGGAGTTGAGATTTTTCTGGGGTGTAGATCTTCCTGTGACGAAGAGAATGACTGGTGCATGCAAATTTTTTACCCCTATAATATGGTTTGTAAATTGATCCTCCTGTTTGTGTTCACACCCCCAGCTAGCACGGATCTACTGATAACTGCTCTCGATGAGCAAAATGAGGACTGATAATCACTCAAGGTAGTGGAGTGAGCTTGTTGATGAAGATGAAGCTGTTATACAGAAGAGGAACTAAGATTTAGAGACCCAACAAATACTTAGGGGTTTTCCAGCTAAATCCCCTGCTGCACACGTGAACCTCTAAATTGTCTTCCTAGAAATGCTGGATAACTAGATACAGACGAATAAGGTGAAAGATGATGGTGGAAATGAATGGACTACCCTATAGGATACTAGGGAATATATTTCACTGCCAAACCCTCATTAGCTGAAGACGTTTTCTTCAACCCCAACTGCTGCTGCTGCTCAAATAATCCAAATAAAATAATAATAATAATAGATATGTTCTTTGGTCCAATAACCCTTCTTAAATAACTAAGCATGTAATTTTAGGGTTTTCAAGTCACTTTTAGGGTTTGCGCTTTACTTTTGCATGCATGCAATTCTAATTTCTCGTTGACTTTAATATTTAAGAAATAAGGCCTACATGCTCCGCATGCTTTATGATAATAACTCTAATGGCCCTCTTTACTATACTAATGACTGAATAATTGTCCTAATATGATCTCGATATTAAAGGTCCTTGGTCAATTCCCTATTTATAAAAAATAAAACATTAAAGTGCTCTCTCACCAAATATTGCTTGTTATCAAGCAATGCCAATACAAATCCACAATTAATCAAACTAAGCCAACCGAATCCGAGGATGATCCCAGGGTCCCAAATTATCCTAGGATATCTATAGCACCCTCTTCTCAAAGCACTGCATTGCACGCTACCATCAAAATACATCCTATGGAATCCTTCTATAAGTAGAGTAACTAACCATAGTGTAAATACTTTGTGGTTTTCCAGCTAAATCCCTGGATGCACACGTGAACATGTAAATAGTATTCCTAGAAATGTTGGATCACTGGATACAAACGAATAAGGTGAAAGTTGGTGGTGGACCTGAATGTCCTACCCTGAAGGAGACTAGGGCGTATATTTCACTATCGAACCCTCGTTAGCTGAAGATGTTGTCTTCAACCCCAACTGCTGTTGCTGCACACCATGCTACTTCTCAAATACTCCAAATCAACAATAATAATAATAGATATGTTCTTTTGTCCAATAACCCTTCTTAAATAGCTTAGCATTTACTTTTAGGGTTTGCATGTCACTTTTAGGGTTTGCACTTTACTTTTGCATGCATGCAATTCTAATTTATCGTTGACTTTAAGATTGAAGAAATAAGGCCTACATGCTCCACATGCTTTATGGTAATAACTCTGATAGCCCTTTTGACTATACTGATGAATGAATAATTGTCCTAATATGCTCTTGGTATTAAAGGTCCTTGATCAATTCCCTATTTATAAAAAGCGGAACATTACAGTGTTACAATTAAAAAAGCTATATTTCTACATACAAACTAGTGATAAGATATGCAATGAACTAGTTCAGTCTACAACTGTAGAAAGAAGATTAAGAACAACACTGTATAAATTTGAGCAGTTGTTAAAGACATAGAGAGTGACTATACAATCCAAGCATGTGGACATTAAAGAGATTAAAATCAAGATCATGTACTTGGGGTGTGACCAAAAAGAAAGGTCTCATGTCAAATCTTTATTTCATAAAAAAGACAACGAAATTGATCATCTCAAGAAGCAATTAAAAATTCCTACATAACAACTAGTTTAGAACCTTGAATTGATGAAAGTGCAGAAACAAAAGGAGTATATATATGAGAGGTTCATGAAATTTAAGAACTTGGAAAAAGAGAAGGCAAATAAATTAAATGAATTACAATGGAAAATAACTTCCTTAAATCTATAGAAAACATCTTTGGCTACTAAGCTTGATACCCAATCAATTCCCCCCATCTTACATGATATCACCCAACCTACAGGAGAGACATAATAAGTTGAATATGAAAAATAATCCACAACACAACTAAGTGTATATGTAATGTAGGAATATATCTCCATTCAGAAAACATATGACAAGGATAACAAAATCAAGGAGATGGGGGATGATTTAAATAAAAAAAGGATGCAAGATTAAAGAGTTGGAAAAAGAAATAAATGATAAATATGACTCTATTAAGGACTTATAAATTGAAAGAGATAATCTAAAGAGTGAAATTACCAAATTATAGTTTGGTTTACAAGGAGAAGAAGTTTTAAGAAGAACCAAGGAAGTACCGCGGGACAAAATATCCCAAGAGATTCTTAGTAAATGGGATCATTGTGATGTAATCCAAGATGAATTGGATACAACCAAAGTAGAAAAAGAAGAGGTAAGACGAGTAGAAAAAGAACTTGGAAGCATGCCAAAAATGTTAAATGTAAAGAATCATGAGTCATTCTTTAAACTTGTGTGGTATCAAGTTAGGGACTTGTATTGTATCAAGTTAGAAACTTGTGTTGTATCAAGTTAAGGACTTGTGTGGTATCAAGTCAGGGACTTGTGTTGTGTCAAGTCAGAAACTTGTGTTGTATCAAGTTAAGGACTTGTGTGGTATCAAGTTAGGACATTGTGTTGTATCAAGTCCTAGCTATGTCCTCATGTATTGAGGTGGGATGCCTATACTGTGATCTTGTGTTGTATCAAGTCTCGATTTGTGTTGTATCAATTCAAATGATTCTCATAGATGATACCCTATGAAATGGATCTCCTTAATTGGAGATGGTATTGTGTTGTATTAATTCTAGAGTCTTGTGTTATATCAATACTGGATACTTGTGTTGTATAAAGTCATGAGGATATACTATGTGATGTATTGCCAGTCATGGTCACTAGGTGCTATAAGCCTCCTTTAGGGATTAGCTACCCCTAGAGTGAATTACTTTAGCATATTGACTATATGGCCCGAGGTAATACATATGATCATTAGTATGCAACAATTACTCTGAGTATGATACGATAATATGGTGAATTAATTAATACATATATGGACCATGCAGTATTTAATTAATGATAATGAGGTAAAGCATAGAGAAATATAATGAATTCGAATTGCACATGTATGCCTCAAGTGAACTTGAATCATGAAAGCCTCATTTAAGCCTAAGTTGTAAATAAATAATGTGGCAGTTAACGAAGGAACATCTCCTTGATTCATGCAAAGTGTTTGTGCATGGGTGACACTGAATGTGAAGTACCAAAGAATTTAAGTTAGTCTCCTAAATTTATGGTCGTGCATTCAATTGAATATTGAGTTCAGTTCAGTTAGTTCAGAATTAGTTCAATTAGTTCACATTCAGTTCAAGAAGTTCACATTTAGTTCAATTCAGTTCATTTCAGTTCAGTTCAGTTCACTCCAGTTCAATTAAGTTTGCTTCACATTTAATTCAGATAGCTCACATCTAGTTTATGTCAGTTAGCATCCAGTTAAATCTAAATAAAGAAGGAGGCCACATATCTTGTGCATGCAAGAGAATTTGAAGTTTCAGTTAGGCACTGGAGTTTAGGAGGGTGCTAATGTCTACATGAGAGGATTTCTAGTGCATGCACTCAGTGAATGTTCCATGTATGATCTCAGTGTGTTCACTGAGCATAAAATTCACCCCCTTTTGCATGCTAGGTTGCTTTGGCTTATTATTAATATGCGAGGCATATGGAAAGTTCAATACAGTTTGCATTCAATTGTTTTTGCAGGGTTGCATTGGATATCTCTTCTCTATTGTTGTGGTGGCATCTGTTATTGGGAAATATGTTGATGTGTTTTAAATAATTATCTACAAATCTATCTATCATACTCAAAGAATTGCTGGGTTTTCCATCCTCTGTGTTTGGAGGGGTTTTCTCATGGTATATCTCGTCTCTTATGGTGATTGTTTTATGTGGCTAATTTATTCTTGGAGATTCATATATTGCTGATATAAGGAATAATATGTGGCTTATCTGAAGATTCATATATTTCTAATATAAATTTGATTATGTGGCTGATATAAAGTTTCTTATGTGGATGCTTTAAAGTTTCATAAAGTGATGAAATTGTTTGATAAAAGTTTTGATGTTCAAGCAACCTCGATTTTTCTCAAACATTAACAAAAACAAGCAACAAAAGTAGTGGAGTAATTGAATAGTATAACAAAGAGATAGTTGGAATAATTGTAGATCAATAACATAACTCAAGTAATAAAATTAGCAAATCAAATGATCATGAAGGAAAATTTGATGAAGAGAACTCAAACTAGAATAAAGGCCCTCACCGAAGGAGTATCCTGCTTCAAATGTTTATTTTTTGAGGTCATAAATTTGGGCTTGCCACATCCATGGAATGGAAATGCTGAGATGTATAAGAAGGAAGAGTATAAATTTTTTTTTTTACAAAAGAAAAATGAAGTAGCATAATTTTATGTACTTGAAGGAGTCATAAATGGTGATGCAGTATTTGACAGACTTAAGAATGAGCTTGAAATTTGGGTCCTTGTTAAGAATATGCTAAGAAAACTAAGTACTATATCATATGCGAAAAATACCAATGTTGATATTTCAATAGAAGCATTAAAGGCATGCCATATTCCTATGGGAAAAGAGTGGCATTCAGTGGAAAAGTATCACAAGCTTATTTTTCCACCTCAAATTTAATCAGTAGGTCAATCATCAGACTAAGCATTCGGAAAATCATACGGGTATACTTCTATGCCAATAGGTCAACAAAGTTTTATGCCACTAGGAATAAAAGAAACTATTCAAATGATGCATCAGACATGTATGCATCTAGGTGTACAACCAATTGGATAGTCAGTTGGGAAATCAGGAGGACAAATAAGAGGTTGGAAACCTCAACCCAAAGGAGCTAAAAAGGGGTTGAGTAAGAAGAAATGAATAAAGTAAAAATTGTTCAAACAATTTTGAAATTAAAGTGAAATTTACCAAGCTAAGAGGTTGTTAGAAATTAGTTACATCGAAACACAAAACAGTTACAACTTTTGAAAGGATATAAAATATCATTCCAGCTCAGAAATAAGGGCTGATACTTTTTGGAGGGTCTCTAGAATTGATGAGTTGATGCATTGTTTTGTATGTAACAATCATTTTTTGAGATTAATATTATGGAGTATACCATAAATGTTTTTCCCCTGTAATTGTGTTTCCCATCAGTTGTCATCAAACATTCCTTGATATATGTACATTCTTTTTGAGATATTAATAAAATCTTGAGCAAGCTTTTCTCCTATATTTGTATGAGAAATGTGAATGTATGGTAGAAAGTTGAAATTCAAATAGAGATTTCATCCTGCATGACATTTGCTTCATTTTTATGATGTGTTCATGTGATGTAATATAATTTGAAGGTTTCTTCTATGATATGTCATGAATGTATGTCCATGTTTCCATGAAATGCAAAAACTCAAGAACTATGTGTATTTCGTATTCAATTGTTGAATTATTTGTCATAAAAGCACAATATGTTTGCTTACATTGAGTGCAAGAGATTTGTCCTGTAGACACCTATTACATCTTTAATTTGTTCCATTTGCTGAAATTCACCTTTTTATACCTACCATTTTGAATATAGTCCATACAATTCCTATGAAATAATATTATGCATCCAAGACAATTCATATATTGTTCACCTGTAAGTAATTTTCAAGAAAATACAAATTCATACATTAATAATCATAGATTTAGCTCTAAATCTTGAAAAATTGAGCTTCATCATGCCCTAGCATGTCTCGAATTCATCCTAGAAAATCTTAGGGACTAACATCTGGAATCAACAAAATATTATTCCATGGTATTTGTTGCAACATGGCATGCAATTCACTTATTTTAGTACATTGGTGAACATATTTGTGCTAGATTTCTTTTCAGAAAGTTGAGATATTAATTATTGCACCACATTGTCTCTTCTTTCTCTTGTTCAATTTTTTTCCGTGTCTTTATCATTTGAATCATTGGACACAAATCTAAGATCTTGTTTGTAAGCAACGAGGTTTTCAAACATGTCATCAACATTGTCTTCATTTCTTGAAACACCCATTAGTTTATATTTAATATCAACAATATCTTGCATTTGGAAGAAAGCAAGTAATAGTCTATTTTGAGGCCTCTTCTCCATGAACTCTTCCTGTAACTTGTTAATATTTGTTGCATTATCTTCTTTCATCTTGGAAATTTTCTTCATGAGCTCATAAATTCTCAAAGAGAGATGATAATTTTGGTCCTTTAGTTTTCCATTTTCGATGATGATAACTTATTTTCTTCATGAGTAGTAATCAACTCAGTAGATTCTACATGCTCAACCTGTGAAATTTTAAGTTTAGAATTTAAAAATTTAATCACTGTTTCCTTTTATTCCAATTTTTTTTGACATTGTTAGTTGTATTAAGAGAAATCACCACAAGAGACAATCTTGTTCTCAAGCTCGTTAGTTCTAGTCAATCTGGCCATATTTATGATCTTCTCATTTTTAATCCTCTTTTCCATATTTTGTCTAGATTTTACAACTTTTTGATATTAACTATTGACTGAATTAAATTCTTAGAGACCATTTTTCTAGTTTTCCCATGCCATTCAATCATATCCACTGAATTCACCTGATCAAGATCATTTTTCATTGTAGTAGTCTTGTATTCATCTTTCGTTAATATAACACAAGGTTGAAGGAAAATTAAACTTATTTTCTCATAGCTTTTGTATCCAAAAATCTTGGGACCATTATTTCTCCTAATAGTTGTAAAGAACCTGGACGAGATATGAAGTGTTTCATGCTTTATGTAAGAATCAAGTCTTGATTCATTGGAGTACTATATGGGGTAACTCAAACAACTGGATATTGGTTTGTGGTTGGCTTCAATTCATGTAAAAGTGCATTAAATTCATTGGAATTCTTTTCTTGTTCAACATTATTATCACTATGGGACATTGAAAGTAATTGTAAATCCTTCTATGGAAGTTTCATCCTTTTTAACTCAGGTTCATTTGAATCAACTTCCAGTTCTCCTTTTTTTTATAAACTTGTGTATCTTCTATACGTACAACCTATATTTTTGACAATCTCTCCACGTTGGTCTCAGAAATATCTGTTAGAAAATAAGATCACAAAGTAATAACAATAAAAAATAAACAAGATGCAAATATAAAACACATTACAAGAGAAAAACCAAATATAACATGGTTCACCGAAGATGGGCTATGCCCACACAGAAATGACCAGTCCTTTTATTATAATGTTCAACAAAATGAAGAGATACAACCTCGCTGCACTTCCTCTTCACTCTCTCACAATCTCTTTCTCACAATCACTGAGATCGCTTTTACAATACTACAACACAATACACAACCGTATTACAATGCCTTCCTTTTATAAAGGGAATACCATGGGTTTCCCAAAACCACGGGCCCATAAATCACCCATTATTAACAAAGTCATGACTCTAAAATTACAACATTTTACAAGGCATTTTTCCTAAATTTTCTCTACGGGGGCACTTCCCCCGAACCCCCACTAGGGGGGGGGTTCCCAAAATAGTTGCTGCCCCCCTTAGACCCCCTTGATGACTATAGTGTGGGGGAAAGCTCCCCCACCCCTCGTCAGGTTCTAGGATCCAAACACAGCTGAAATAACATCCCTGAATCAGGAAGATCAGGCTCCACAACCAACATTATCATCCTCAATTTCTAATAATCCAATTGGAATGGATTTAGAAACTTGAGGTTTAATATTCTTTTCTTTATCTTTTGAGGCATCTTGCATACAAATCAAACTCTGCACTTCTTTCCATGAATATTTGTTAGTTGCTATTTTATATTTAGGGTTCAAATAATGAATATAGGGTGCAAAAATTTGGTTTATTCTCAACTTGGATATTAGTCAATGCAGGTCATAGTGCTACACAAATCCTGTTTCAATACCCAAATAATTTAGAACATGATTGACCACTTCAAGAGTATACCGATGTTTAACAACGAAATTGAAAATTTGTATAGGAAGAGGAAAGGTTCACTTCTGGTTTTTAAAAACAAAGTGGAAAATATAAGAGGAAATCCTTTGTCTAATGAACTCTTAGGTGAACAAACAATGAGGTATATATACATGTAGAAGAAAATGAGTCTCTTTAAATACATATACCCTAATGATAGTGTGATCTTCAAATAAAATCTAATCTCAATTATGGTTTCAGGACTCAATTGAAGATTTTTTTTATATTCCAGAGGCATTCTATGGGGGATTTTACTATGAAAATTTGTGTAAGCATGTGAACATAATTAATTAACAAAATCCTTATATCCCACTATATACTTTGGATTTATCAACTTTGTAGTCCACTCCACCACTGAAAGTGGATGAACTTCTTTATTAAATTTCCTTAAATTAAAGTGTGTGAAATATTCAGACCGATGGTAAAGAAAGAGATAAATTGAATAAGACTAGTGCTTGAAATATTTGAATTAAAAAATCCATAGAGTTTTTCATGAATCATTAATTGTGCTAAAAATTTGTCCCATTGAAAATTAATTGTTGATATATTGGTATGAGATGCAATTGAGTTCATTGCCCCAATTAGCAATTCATCAACCAATAAATTGTCATTATAACTAAGGACAAAGATAAGCATGGGTATCACCTTCCTAAACTCTTTTTAGAATACATAATTCTACTGAGGTAAAGAGAGGTCAAGTGAATAATTTCCTTTTGAAAAATATGACTTAATTATCTCTTTCTTTGACTCAATAGGAAGCTCAATTTTTTTAACACTAGCTCATATTTGTTCAAAATCATTTCTCAAAAGGAAGGCATATCATATAAGACAATTATTCACATGTAATGGATAAAATTAAACCCACTCCATCTATAAACACAATTGTCTTGGTAAAGGACTTGTAACAATCAACAAAAGTACTCACAAAATTAGGGGGATGAATGGTGGTTGGAATGATAACCTAAGCAAGTCCACTTGACCAATTTTGTCAACTATCATTATTCTTTAAGAATGATTTTAAAGCATTATATCTCACAAATTCTAAAGACCCTATAGGAAACTTTGGGTCAAAAACATCATCACAGAAGTCCACAATACTATTTGCATTAGAGGTGGATGGGTATGACTTGACAAAAGAGGCATGTTTCCTCTTCAACATTTTCAAAATAGTAATTAACCCTTCTCACTCCATTATAGCCAGAAATTACAAGATACAAAACTAAGACACAAAGGTATTCAAGTTACCTATTAAAGGATGGAACAGATTTGGCCATGAGACCAACTTTCATGAACTTTGGCTCCACATGCATACTATAGGATCTCTTAATGCTAGATGAAGAAATGAAAATAACTGCTAAATAATCCTATTAAATATTTTTATTTCATTGATAACCCATAAATTTAAGGAAATTCCCAATCATATGAAAAATTTGAATTTGAGTTTGACAACATATAAGCACTGATAAATGTGAATGGACAATTTCCAAAAAACTGGGGTAGTTTTCCATGTAAATGGGTAGTTTATATACAATGGTTTATGTTAAATATATGTAACTTCATAAGATATTATATTGTACCTTTTATTGTATTATTATTATTCCTTCATTAGGAGATGTTATTCCTCTGTTTGAAGATGTCATTGATGTACTTGGTCATGTAAAAGTATTGAGGTAAAACTTCCATTGTAAGTTGGGTCAATAGTACCCACAAAAGTATTATTTAAATGTTTTTTTGAGTCTCCCAAGACAAGTCGGCCCTAGTTGAGAGGAGAAGTCAGACCTATTGGGTTATTAGGCTTCTCACTTCATGTGTATAAATAGATGAGGCACCTCCTTCATTTGCACACACTCACAACTCAAGCAAGTTCGCTAGAGAGAGAAGGGGCAGTCCATCTGAGAGAGACAAAGCAATCGTCTTATTCTTGGGGGTCTTACAATGTACTTGTTTTAATTCTATACTAATGAAGTTTTACTAGGTTTTCTCCCCCATGATGGTTTTCCAGGATAAATATTCATGTTCTCTTTTATTCTGATGTGCTTGTCATTCTTTCAATGATCCTTTTGTTTTTGACATAAAATTTTTAAAATTCTAACATGTTATTAGAGACAACCTGAAAGAAGTCATTGTGCAACAGGTTTTCTAGTAGTTCAACAAGCTAGGGCTTGTTATTTCAGGAAAATATCTCCACATATCCATTAGAAAAGGAAGGGAAATCAACTCGCCCTAGAAGGGTGCATCTTTCTGTTGAAGCAATTTTCAATTCTATGCATTTTCACTTTTTGACCTACCACTGCTACTGGGAGAAACTAGGGAATTTTATTTTTCAAGGTTCTATCCACAGATTTAGGAAAATGAGGACATTAATACCTCTCCTAAGGAGGTACCTTTTTTTCCTCCAATTAGATTTACAAGTGACCATAGTTGGAAAATTAAAGGTTTTCCTATCAAACCTAGGTCAACCTGAAGTAGGTTCCAGAAGCAGTCTTCAAATTGGTAAATTCTACTTCCTATATTTCCATTTGAGGTTATCATTCATTAAAGGTTCCAAACAATACCAAGATTAATGAAAATCTTGAAAGAGAAGAGAATTTCAGAGCATCAAAGTATAGAGTCATGCTCACCCTTGAAGAACATGACCTAGAAGGCTACATCAAAGATGAAGTTAAGGAACCCAAAGGAGATGAAGCAACAAAAATCACAATAAGGATATGGTCAAAGCTAAGAGGATCATATATTATTCCATCAAGGATCATTTGATCCCTCAAGTATCTTCAAATAATACTCCAAAGGAAATGTTCGATGCACTGACCAGTCTATTTGAAGCAAGAACATAAATATAAGAATGACCTTAAGAAATCAACTCAAGGGTGTGAAGGTACAAAATCTAGAAACTATGCAATCATACTTCTCAATAGTATCTCAGATCAAAGAACAATTAGAAGTTATTGGTGACATGGTGGACAAAGCGAAATTTGTAATGACCACCTCGAATGATCTTCCAAGGGATTGTGAATCCTTCATTAGAGGAATATATGATAGAATAAAGTTGACCAAGTTCAACAAACTATGGGAAGAATGCATACAAGAAAAAATAATGATAAAAAATAGAGAAGAAAAGTTAAATGACGATGAAGATCAAGAATTGGCATCTCACACAAACAGAGGAAAGAACAAGAGAGAGGATCGTGATCATTCTCCTAGAAAGACTCAAATATTTTGAAGGAATGCAATACCCAAAAGTGTTGACACAAACCCAGCCAACAAAACCAGTCAACAGGGGTTCCCACTCTGTCGATAGCCAAACACCACGATATCCCTAAGCACCGGACCAGACAGGTTTTATCCCATCCGACAACACCCACAGAGTGGATGAAGTCTCACCCAAAATGTTTGATGGAGAGTTGACAGAACCAAGTTTCCACAGAATAGGGGAGGACAATGTGCATCAACTTATCATCTTAGTGTGACATTTAACAAATCATTTAACTTATGCATTAAAATAGCCATTCGGTATCATTCTTCAATAGATCACATCATTAAATCATAATTGCAGTAACCATACTGATGCACAAGCATATCCAACGAAATAATACCATTTAAAACAGGAAAACATTGCATCATAGATCCATGTAGCAGATTCACATAACATTCATCATTGAGTCATAGAAAACAGGAAAACAGAAAAGCACACAGTGATTCAGATCAACTTCCGTCTTGTCATATTACTTCAGTGCAAAATCACAGATTCAAAATAGTTCACAGATCAAAAAGTGCTCTCCAAAGTACTAAAAAATGCACACGACCACTTACAATTCAACATCTACTTATAGGCTTGCGCCTTGACATTCAAGGTCCACTTAGAAATATTCTTAACTAACTCTTAATCGTTTCTACAAAATAATGACCAATATCCGTAAATGGTCAAAAGCTACAAAAGGTGACAAAAAATATATAAAATATTCTATTTTCTGCCTTGTGCGCCATCTTCCACTTGCACAATGTCTTTTAAATTGCACAACATACGCGATGCTACACAACTAAATTATCCCAAACCCCTTTCCAACAAGCCCCCAACATAATCTTGTGGCTTGCCTTCGAGCCACGCTAGATGGACATGGCGTACTCAGTAATATTGTTATTGAAATCTTGATACTGCTAATTAATCGCCCTGACATGCACTTTAACTCTGTCATCTATTTCCTGGCACGCTGTCAGATCATGTGTGACTAGATGCCCAACCATCTTCTCGGAAATCTCCTTTTTACCTTCCTGTGCGGCTTGCAATGCAGCAAGTGCCTTCCCAGAAAGATGTGCATCGATATCCTGGAACTCATATAACTATTCAATGTGCTTTCACTAACACTCCTCATGGGCCTTCCCAACGCGCTACTGCAACTCCATCAACTTTGCAGATCGCGTGACCTGAACCATTAGTGGAATCTCTCTCAATGTCATCTTCAATGTCGCTGGCTACCCTTCTGCTTCCTGCAACTGTGTGGTTAGTTGCGCCAACTACTCATCCTGCACTATGTTTCCCCAAAACTGTGTAGCTGCATCCACCACTTTCTTTGCCTCTTGCTCCATATCGTCGAGATGTGTCTCCAAATATTCTATAGCACTCTTTCGCTCCACTATTTGTTCTGGTGGCGTGGCCGGGTGCACCAAACCTCTAAAATGTTGTTTTCCCACGGTAACTGGGAAATTATGGCCCCAATTCGTTATGATATAGCCACCGCATCCAGCTCTATGGTGCTCTCTAGTGCACACTGACAGGCATCTGCAACTTTCACTTCCAATTTTACCCAACTATCAAAGAGATGTGCCTTCTCAACTATAAGGCGATCTTGTTCTTTTTTCAACTTTGTAATCTCCTCGGTTCTCTTTTCCTTTAATTACTCTTGTTCTTTCTTCAACGTATTGATTTAATGAACTTTCTCTTCCATCAACTTCTCCTTTTCTTCCTACAATTCCTCAAATTATTTACGTGCTTTCTCCTCTTTCTCCTGCTACTGCAAGAATCGATCACTGATTTCTTTATGTCTGTCTGCCAACTTCTGGTTGGCGCGTTGTTGCATGTGTACCAATGTCTGTGTGGAAAACAGGTTGATATCTAGTGAGATGTCCTACAACTGCTGCAGGGAGGTATTCAAGTCCTCTCTTCCAGCATCAATCACAGTTGGGGGAATTTGAACATTCCTAACCCGCGGCTCAGTGCTGATTGACGCAAAGTCCTGCACAGTCGCTCCTTCCTTTGGTGCTCTCTTCAAAACAACATTGTACAAAGAATCAAGTTTGATTTCTTCATTTCCTTTGTTGTCGCATCAGTCACATCTATAATGACCTTGACAAGCCAATTCATCTATGCCTCCATTGTTGACGCGGTGCTACTACTCGCACCCTGCTCCATGCGCCTCTTTATTCTTAACTCATTGAACATGCGTTCTGCTTTTTGGTCCGTAGGTGTCTTTGTCAATTATTTTTTTGAATCCTAATCACTTTGCTGGTCCTCCTTATGCACATGATCAACAGGGCCATCTGTTGGGGGTCTTGTCGAGACTTCTTCCAAACTAACTAGTTCTTGCCATTCTGCAGGCCAATCATTAACCATCGCCTCAAACTCCATATCAGACAATTTATAAGGTGTTAGCAACCATATCTTGTTTGGTTCATGCCATGCTTGGACGTGAATGACATTTGGTCTAATTACGAACCACACAATTCTTTGATACTTTGTCGTGGCTTCCTCAGATAACCTTGGAACTTTCACCGTTGCCACCTGCAACGCTTCCCAATAGATCCAAAATTGAATCGTACAATCTGTCAATATTTTGGGTTATTTTACCCATCATAGATTCTGATATCATGCACCCTTACAGACTTTTACCGCTTCTACATCCATGCCCTGATAGTCATCTGGCTCCATCCAAGCCACTAGCGCGATCAGGATGAGTAACCAATTGTATGTAAATGGTCTCTCTCCCACCTGAACTGCCACTGTGTCCTCCGCCAACTGCTTCATGAGAAAGAGTGACCAGTTCATTTGCATGCCTTGCGTACACAGTTCAACACATGAAATTACCCCCAAGTTGCATTGGATGTGGTGGTTCTTCCTAACCACTTTTCTAGCCAAAATCCTTGCACCGATGCACACTACTCAGTCATTAATACTATTGATGTGGTAATCCCTCCCATCACACTCTAAAGCGTAGTGCTTCTTCAATGTCTCTGCAAGCCTCTTGTCATTATCTTTTCCTAGGAAATACTGCGAGGGGTTTCGCCCATCCTTGGGAAGTGTTAAATCAGTAATTTGTTTCTTCAATTTTGGTTTTGTTTCTTAAATTTTGGTTTGATTTCCTTCTTCTTTCAAGTTATTTCATTTACTTTATTTTGATTTTTCCTTTAGGAAATTTTGTTTATTGTTTACATGAAATTTTGAGCCTGCTTTGAAAATTTTAGTTTTAAGCCATAGGTTTGTTTTTGTTGAAGGAGTTTTAAAGTCATTTTATCAAATCATGGATTCACAAATGATTATTCTGAGCTTAATAATGCATGATCACTACTCAAGCAACTTTTAAACCTCACACAAAATGCCAAAAAGCTGAAAAACTGCGAGAAAATAGCACCAAAATTATTCTTGTAGCGCTGGGATAAAAAAATAATGAAGGCGCGCTACAAGAATATTGCCACCTTCATTATTCTTGGTTTTTTTAGCGAATTTTTGTAATGATTTCAAACGCTGAATGACTAATCCCATGCTGTGAGTTGTTTGCTACGTGTGAGCACCAGAGTTATCATGATTCCAAGTGGTTCCAGGTCATGAAGCAAATCGTGGCTATCATTACTCCTAATACGATTTGGATTGACAGGTAGCAGCGAAATTTAGTCTAATGCAAGGTGAATTGTTACATGCATGCATGTTTGATGTTAGAAGACTTAATAGAACGACGGTGGCGGCCTAAAAACGTGGAGATTGCAGTTACAAAGCCGAGTGGGGTTTTTATAGTTGCTCCGAAAATTAGGGCTTTTTTATTCTGACATCTGTAATCAAATCAAACACATCAAGACACCTGTTCAGCCATTAAACAGCTCGGAGACTGGCTTAAAGCAACTTTAGTGGAGCATTTAACAGGTATTTCATGGTCACCCAGAAATATTTATTAATTTGGGGTTTTTCTGGTGAAGCATGTTCTAGCAAATGTTTTTGAACCAAACCTTAATATTTGCTCTCATCAAACATCTCTGTGAGGAGAAAAGAAGATTAGAACTGCGAGTGAACGAATATTGAACAATATCAGTTTTGTATATCAATATAATCCTGTCAAAGTTTTAATGGTTCGGTGAGATAAAAATTCTGTCCTTCACGATGTACAAACCTAAGACTGTTGCTGGTGCAACTTGAGATAAAGGAACTGAACCTTAAGACAGTATGAAGACCTAGACAACATAAAGACCTCATTTTTATTGTATGATAAAAGGCTGATCAGTTTGGTTTCAAAGTCAAGAATGAAACAGAGAACGAGCAGAGTATGAGTGCAAAGAGGAGACTGAACAGCCTAAGACCTAAAGCATTCATATACTATGTTTATTATACATTGTGGAGATGGTCAGTGATAAGTGTTTTTTCATGACAGTCTTATTGATGATTAAATTTCACTCACAGGCTTGATGAAGAACAATGAATCCTCAGTAGTCTAAATTATTCTACCTGGTGGAAGGATTTATTTTGCTTTGAAAACAAGTATATCAGTCAAGCGGATTGGAGGAAGCAAGGAGTTAAAAGCTTGAGAATAAATGAGAACTTAGTATCATTTTGATATTTAAACTGTTGAGAGCTGAAAGTGATAAGTTTGAGATTATTTTTGTCTTATATTCCTCTCATTCAACCTCTGAACAGTCTGCAATTAATCTAGAAGGTTGATAGCCAAGATTCTTCTTGTGAACTCTTATTGTGCAGAGATTATCTATACAGGATTCAGGAAGGTTATGGTACCCAATACATAGGTTTATGCTACATTCTGGAGATGAACAACCAATAGAACAATTAAACTGCATGACAGTCACTAGTTGTAGTGAATAATTTGGAAGATTTCAAATGACCTAAGCTTCTTATGCTTGTGATAAACCTATTCTTTATTAGGAAAAAAAAGCAGCAGTCAGAGAAGAGCAAGGAGAGCTGTTTTTGAAACCTGAGGGATTTGAAAAGGAGACAGTCACCTGACTGGTCATTAATTGAATCCTAAAACCTAGACAGTTTCATCCTCTGAAGGAAAATGGGCAAGAGTGGTAAAATTAACAGAGCAGAACCTACTGATGTAGGGTGGATTGAAAAGCTCCCTGGATGTGTTGAATTGTTTCAGCAAGCAGGTTGGATGGACTTTTTTAAGAAGATAGATGGGCATAATACAGAGGTGTCCTGTAAGTTTGCTCAAGGTTTAAAAAATGACATGGTGACCTTTAATACTCTTAAATTCAAGCTGATAGTAGAGCTGATCTCAGAAGCCACAAGGATTAAAAATGAGGGTGAATCATGGTTCAAGAAGCTGCCTTTTGACTTTGATCCACAAAGATATCTTTTACCAAATGTCATCCCTGATTGGAATAAAGGCATCCTTATTCAAAATTTCAGAAAGGAGTGGGTTGAGCCAATCAGGATACTGCAGAGCTATGTTACTTGTGAGGGCAGGTACACTTGTGTATACAAGTACCACTTCAGGTTTTTGCAACACATGGTGGGGGTGTCAAAGATGAGCTTGCCATTTTTCTTTTTGAAAAGCTTGCAGAAAATGTCCAGTAGGGTTAAGCAGCATGAAGATCATACATCTCAATCAATCTTTCATCATGGGCTGATTAAACTGATTATTAACACTGTTTTGCAACATGAAGGGAAGACCTGGGACTTTTTTATCTTTTGGTCTGGTTTTCAAACCAAAGAAGAAGATTAGAAACCTAAAAGGCAAGCTGACAAGGGTAAGGTTTTAATGAGAAAATTAGGACAGAAGCCTAAGCTAGAGGTTAAAGAAGAGGTCAAAACTGAGAAAATATCAGAGCAAGTGGAAGAGGATAATAAACCCAAAGTATTTTAAGCTAGAAGAAAAGGCAAGTACTCACTGTTTGAAGACCAAAAGCAGCTGCTACAGCCCATGGTACCAACAGAGGTCGCTCATGAAATGAAAACTGCTGATACAAAAAGGTGGTTGTACATGAAGAAGAATTGCAAGTCAAACAGAGAAGCCCCATTACTATATTGTCTGATGATGAAGGTTACCTTTTAGAAGAGGAGCAGGTAGAAAAAACTATAGTTGAAGCTGAAGCCTACAGAGAAATTCGTACTTCAGGAAGCAAAGTAACAAAACCTAACAGAAAGAGGAGTAAACTTGAAGTAGTGGAATTGGATGCTATCCAGCATCAAGGAAAGGAGCTGAAAATGCCGGGAGAAAAAACATCATATTGGAGACCTAAAACTAGGTCAAAGAACAAGCTAAGACTGAACATGAAAAAATTGCTCAATCCTAGGTTAAACACAAATGAAGTTACTGTGTTAGATGATGTATCTCCTTATGAAAATCCAGAAATTAAGAAAGCTAGCAGAAAAGGGAAGAAGCCAGCGGCTGTAAAAGCTCCTTATGTACATCCTGCAGAAGTCAAGAGTTCATCAAAATCATTAGAAGATTCAAGCAAGCCTGCATCTAAATTATCTGCAATAATTCTTGAGATAAAAGATAAACTCTTAAAATAGCAGCAAGAAAAGAAAGCTAAAATATGTCCTATTGAAAATCAAGAGTGGGAAGAAGAAGATGAGCTTATACTCAGGGAAGCAGGAATTATAAAAGAGCATAGTATTCCTACTGATTTCTTAGAATTTTTAATGAAGGATACAAATATACCTGAGATCCCTAGTTTTGATGAAGAAAACTTACAGGAAAGTATTCAGCAGTATAAGCAACATATGAAATACTTACAAGATGTTAATGATGGGTTGATGAAAGTTAACAGAGGGCTTATAGAAGAACTACAGGATGTCCATAATCATTTCCAGGAGCTGTCAGAAGTATCCAAAGAGGTTCTCAAAAGGAAAAGAGCTACTGACATGCATTCCACAAAGTTGGAGAAGACAGTCCAGGACCTACAACAGAGAAACAAGGAGCTCATCAAGAAGATTAATGACATGGAGCAGGAGCAGAAGAAAGTTAAAAGGAAGGATCAACCACTAGATGGCAATGCCGTCTTAGCTGAGGCAGCGAAAAGGCTATGAATCAGTTTTTCATTTAGTTAGTTGTTATCTTTTGATAAACACATATGTTAATGATTTACTATTTTTAGCATATTTTGTAATTTTGTAAGTTTGTACTTTTTACTTTACCCCAGCGAGTTGATGGAGTCAGTTAGGGTTTTAGACCTAGCTGATTTTGTAAAGAAGCACTATTTAGAGAGAGAAAAATCATTTTAGAGGGTTCTGATTTTTGGGAGCTATAGGAGGTCTGCAGACTGTTTGTATCTTCAGATTTGTTCAGAGCTAAGTATTGTGACTCTTATAAGAATTTGCTGATGAATTTATGAGATATATATGACTTTTCCCCTTCAGTTTTTTTTGTGTTGGTTTCATTATTGAACTTGTTTAGTTTCTTAATAGATATATTTATTGCTGGTTAATGTGTATTTGCTGGTAATGCTTGTCTGTTATGTATGAACCTCAGCATTGTCTTTCTGTTGGATCTTGTTGATATATCATGCATCTTTATCATCTTTTGTTTATGATTTAGTTGTTATTTTGTTTATGAATGTATTCCATGATAGTTCCTAAAGCTTACAACCATTAAAATATTGCAGAAACCCTAAACCTAATCTGTTTTATTGAATTTTATCTTGAGTGTGTGTTGGCTTGTTTCTTTGGCCTTAGAAACAATTTCTGGCACAAACATCTTTGGCGCCGTTGCTGGGGACGAAGCTGAAGCATATCTTCCCTGGGATACTTATCAGTTTTCCTGGTTTAAGAGGTGGACTTGAACCAGAATTTTTAAGGCTATTTTTCACCAAATTTGTCACAGTGGCTTCTAGAGGAGTGGGAACCAGGAGCAGACCTACTTCACCGTTACATTCAGGGGTTTCAGACCCTGACCAGATCTTGAAAACAACAAGAAAACTCCGAAGGTCTCAATCTTTATCAGCCCTCTATGACCCTGACCAGTTGGGTGCTTCATTACATCCAGCTGAAACCTCACCTTGGATAAAACCTACCATCCCTGAGAGCACTTTTCAAGTTTTTACTAATCCTCAAACCTTTTTGAAAGCCAAGACTGCTTCTCTTGGTAAAATACCTCTCTTTCAGCTGAAAGTAGGAAAGAGCCCTTTTCAAACAAGTTCCATTCAAGCTTCCTCATCTTCAAAACCAGCCAGTACAAAAATGGCAGCTCAAAACCCTCCCATGGATATGATGGACCGCATGGTTGCAGCCAGGTATGCACCATTAGTCTTACCTCAGCCTTTACATGCTTTGCCTGGAGGTGATTACCAGAAATATATGCCTAGGTTCAATGGCCAGGGGGAGACCACTGCTGAAGAACATTGGGAGGCTTTCCTAAGTTATGCTGACAATCAAAACATTGAGATCAAAGATGTATGGATGAGGGTATTTGTTCAGAGCCTTGATGGGGATGTAAGGAAGTGGTTCAGAGAGTTTCCTTCCAACTCAATCACTATAATTGAAGAGCTCCATGATCTTTTCATGAGGCATTGGGGAGACACAAAAGACCACACCTATTATATAACTGAGTTTGGAGCTCTCAGAAGAAAAAAAGAAGAGACTGTTGCTGATTTTTCCAAAAGATTTAACAAAATGTATAGTAGGATTCCAGCAGAAATTAAGCCTACTGAAACATCAGCTAAGCTCACCTATGCCAATGCCTTTGACCATGATTTTTCTCTATTGCTGAGAGAAAGAAGACCTATCACCCTGCTGAACATGCAAGATGCAGCATTGGAGGTAGAGTCTAATTTGCTGGCTTCAAACAGACTTAAGAAAGAAACAACCCAACAACTTTATGAAAGAAAAGGGAAGAAGGAAGCTGTTTCAACAAGTGCTGCTCCTCAGTTTGCTGAAGCCAAGATAGATGAGATGGCAAAGCTGGTAAAGATTCTCACTGCCAAACTGAATAAACTAGAGCTTGAAAAGAATTCTGCCAAACCTGCTCCAGAAGCTGAAAGAAATCCAAATAACCAGAATCAGTTCAGAAGGAAATTTGCTCCCAGATTTATACCAGGAGAGCGCAGGAACAATGATATTCAGCGAGAGAGGAGAGAGAATGAAGATCAAAGAGTGCCCCCACCTCTTCAAAATAATGTAGCTGATGAAGAAGAAGTTGATGAATAGCTGCTCTTTGAAGAGACTGAGACTGATCAGGATATGAACCACTTTGGAGATGGATTGTCTACAGGTTTTGTTACTGAAGAAGATTTTCTGAATTCAGAATATTATGATGCTGATATGTTTGAAACTGAAGATGATTTAGGCTTGGAAAATACTGCTGTAGCTGCTGCTGTCCATCAGAATGGACCTAAGAAGATAATAAATCTCAGATCAGGCCCGGAACAAGTGGTCCAAGCCCCCAAGAAGAAGGTTGCTGTTCCTGCTGCAAATGTTCCTGCCACAGATGTTCCTGCTAAACAAGTACCTGATCCTGTCATAGAAAAGAAGCAATCTGCAGAAAAATCAAAGAAGAATGCTGAAATTGAAGAGGTAAACAAATCTGTCCAGAATTTCAGTTTGGAGAATGAACTAGGGAAGTTAAAGATTCCTGTGCCTTTGACTGAGTTAATAAAGAACCCATCATATAAACAAACAGTTCTGAAAGTGATGAATGTACCCAGTAATCGGCCTGTTTCAGATACAGTTAATTTGTAGGAAGAAAGCCCAAGAATTTTTACTGGATCAGCTTTGGCTGAAAAGACTGAAAATGAGGCTGGTGCTTCTCCTCCCTTTTATGTCACCTTGACTGTCCATGACCAAATGATTCACAATTGTATTTTAGATTTAGGAGCCTCCCACAATTTGATGCCAAAAGCTGTAATGGAAGCCCTGGGCCTCAGTATCACCAAACCTTACCATGATCTATATGCCTTTGACTCCCGAGCTGTGAAATGTTTAGGAGTAATTAAAGATATGGTTGTCAGCTTAGTTCAGTTGCCTATGAAAAGTGTGATAATGGATGTTGTAGTAGCTGACATTACACCAAAGTTTGGCTTACTTCTATCTAGGTCATGGGCTAAGAAGGTTGGGGGAACCTTACAGATGGACCTTTCTTATGCCACTATTCCTGTGTTTGGTGGAGAAAATAGAAGACTGTACAGAGAGCTGCAGTTTGCTTACATAGTCACAGATGATAAAAACCCCACTAATCATCCCATATATTCTGTTGACAAAGACCTGGGAACTTGCATGTTAAATTTCAGTGATGAGGATAATTCTGTTGGTCTGTTACAAGTGGAAAAAGATCAGCCAATCAAACACAGCAGAGAGGAAGAAGATGTACTATGGCAGTTGTACTTTGATGGATCCTCATGCAAAGAGGGTGCTGGAGCTGGAGTCCTACTCATTTCTCCTGGAGGTGAAACAGTGAAACTCATGTATAAGCTGGAGTTTGTTACCACTAACAATACTGCTGAGTATGAAGCTCTGCTACTGGGACTGAAAGCTGCTAAATACTTAGGCATTCAGCAAATTGCTACATTTGGCGACTCTGAATTGGTTGTTCAGCAGGTGAAGAACAACTATCAAGTAAAGCAGGGTTTGCTGAAAGTGTACCGGAATGAGGTATGGGATATGCTTGAAAACTATTTTGTAGCATTTAATATCACTCATATTCCAAGGAATCATAATGATACTGCAGACTCATTAGCTTTGGCTGCCACACACTTCAGAATTCCTAAAACCACTCAGCTGAGGTATCCCATAGAGGTGAGGTACAGACCATGTGTACCGGATAATGTGAGGCACTGGAGGGTATTTGAAGATGACATTGAAATAAAAAAATTTCTTGAGCTTACAGATGAGTTCACTAATGCCCAAATTGATCAAGAAGAAGATGAAGGGGATGAACAGTTAGATGAGTTTGCTGAAAATGAATCTGCTGAAAATGATTCTGCTAAAAATAAGTTTGATGAACATGAGATAGAAGGTCATAAAATTATTGAGTTGAAGAGTAATTTTATACCAAAAGGTTTAGTACCTTTAGAAAGAATATTTACCGAAGATGATACTCCTTCAAAGCCAGTGGTTCAATCGTCAGAAGACAATGTAGTGGATTGCAACATTGGTTCTGCTGAACATCCAAAAATGATAAAAATTTCCAAATCTTTGTCAGCTGAACAAAGAAATAGATACCTCAAAATTCTGAAAGAACATGTAGATGTGTTTGCCTGGTCTTATGAAGAGCTGAGAACCTATTATACAACAATCATTCAGCATAAGGTCCCTTTGAATCCTAATGTTAAACCTTTCCGACATAAACTAAGAAGGATTAATCCAGCTTTATTTCTTGTGATTGAGAAAGAAGTAAAGAAGATGCTGGATGCAAAGATAATAGTGCCTCTTAGGTACTCTTCCTGGGTTGCTAATCTGGTTCCTGTCAGAAAAAAGAATGGGGAAATTAGATTATGTGTTGACTTCAGAAATCTGAATAGATCATCATTAAAAGACAACTATCCTCTTCCTAAGATTGAACAGGTATTGCAGCAAGTAGTTGGAGCTTAGAGGATCTCTATGGTGGATGGTTTTTCAGGGTACAATCAGATTGCAATGCACCCTGATGACAAGGAGAAGACAGCCTTTACAACTCCCTGGGGGAAATTCATGTATGACAAGATTCCTTTTGGCCTGATGAATGCTGGAGCAACATTTCAGAGAGCAATGGATATTGCCTTTGTTGGAGAAAAAGATAAATTTGTGGTCATTTATTTGGATGATATTACTATTTTTTCACAGTCAGATGATGAGCATCTGAAGCATTTAAGGCATACCTTCCAAAAATGCAGAAAATTTGGCCTATCCCTAAATCCCAAAAAGTCACATTTTGCTGTGCAAGAAGGTAAATTACTTGGTCACCTTGTGTCTGCTGATGGCATTCGAATAGATCCTGAAAGAGTGAAAGCTATATTGAAGATCAGTTTACCCAGGAGCAAAAAAGATGTTCAATCATTCATTGGCAAAATTAATTTTCTGCAGTGGTTCATTCCCAATTTTGCTGAGACTATTAAACAAATTACAGCCATGTTGAAGAAGGACCAGGAAGTCAGGTGGATTGTTGAAGCAAAGGCTGCATTTGAAAAAATCAAGGTGGCTCTTACTGAAGCACCTGTGTTGGCAAGCCCCGATTTCACCAAAGAATTTCTTACTTTTTCATTTGCATCAGAAGACACAATTGCAGCAGTTTTACTTCAGAAAAATAAAGAAGGATTGGAACAACCTATTGCCTTTTTCAGTAAAACTCTTAGGGATTCTGAGTTGAAGTACAGTATATTAGAAAAGCAAGCTTATGCTCTGGTGAAGGCTTTAAAATTTTTCAGAATTTATGTCCTGCACTCAAAAGTTATTTCATTTGTTCCAAATGCTGCTGCGAAAGATGTTTTAACACAGCCTGATAGTGAAGGGAAGAGAGGCAGATGGATTGCAAAGATCATGGAGTATGATGTGGAGATCAGACCCACCAAGCTTTTTAAAGGACAAGGTTTAGCCAAGCTGTTGGCTGATTCAAATTGTCAAGCTCTGGGAATGCATGTTATGGATGAAGAAATAGCTCAAGAGGAAGAGCAAGCAGCACTGAAGAAAGAGAAGATCATGGATTTCTATTCAGCATCTACCTGGTATGCAGACATAGTCTATTTTCTGTTATTTCTATAATGTCCTGAGCATTTAGACAAGAAGGCTGCTAGATCTTTGAAACTCAAAGCTACTAAGTATTGTTTGGTAGAAGATCAATTGTTCTGGAAGGATCCAGGGGGTATCTTGCTCAGATGTTTGGACCAATCTGAAATAGGAGAAGTGATCTCAAAATCCCATGAAGGTGCCTGTGGAGGGCATAAATATTGGAAAGCAACAGCCTACAAAATTTTGCGAGCTGGATATTATTGGCCATCCTTGTTCACAGATGTTTACTAGTAGGTAAGAGCTTGCATTCCCTATCAGAAATTTGCTGGTAAGCAGAAATTATTGTCTTTGCCTTTGAAACCTATTGCAGTCAATGCCCCTTTTCAGCAATGGGGTCTGGACTTTATTGGAGAAATCAATCCAACATCTTCAGGACAACATCATTGGATCTTGACTGCAACATATTTTTTCACAAAATGGGTGGAAGCTATTCCCACAAGGAATTCTACAGACAAAGTAATCATGGAATTTATTGAAGAAAACATCCTGAGTCAGTTTGGTTGTCCACAGAGATTAGTAACAGACAATGCCAAGGCATTCAAGTCCAAGGCAATGGTGGCCTTTTGTGAAAAAAATGGCATCATTGCGAAGCACTCAACTCCCTATTATCCTCAGGGCAATGGTCAAGCTGAATCCTCCAATAAGAACATTATTCAGAGCATCAAGAAACTGCTGAAGCATAACAAAAGGTCTTGGGATTCAATGCTGAAGTATGCATTGTGGGCAGATAGGATTACAGTGAAACAGGCAATTGGTACTTCTCCATTTCAGCTAGTTTATGGGACAGAGGCAGTATTCCCTGTTCAATTGGGGATTCCAGTGATGAAATTCCTCCAGAAATCTCAAGAGGAACCGGATGATATGCAAAGGAGAATCTTTGAAATGATAGAGTTACAGGAAAATAGAGAGAAGGTAGATGAAAAAGCTCAGCTGTACAGAGCCAAGATTAAAAACAAGTTTGACAGGTATATTAAAGAGCATACTTTCTCAGAAGGTGAGATGGTTTTAAGGTGGGATGCAAGAAAGGAGCAAAAGGGTAAGCATGGTAAGTTTGACAATCTTTGGTTTGGCCCTTTTCTGGTATCAAAAGTGTTAGAGAACAATACTTTTGTCTTGCAGTCCTTGGAAGGTGAGGAATTGTCCAGCCCTGTTAATGGGAAATTCCTCAAGCATTTCTACAGTTTATAAGAGCATGTTCACTGATCATTGTACATACCGATATGAGTGAAGTAGAATAAAGACTCCATAGCCCAATGGAAGTTTGCAGACAGGTAGATAGAATACAGAAGGCACTGGTCTACAGGTTCTTGAAGCCTCACAGGGAGGACTTCATCCCGCAACTGGAGCCAGATGTTAAATCAATAATTTATTTCTTCAATTTTGGTTTTGTTTCTTAAATTTTGGTTTGATTTCCTTCTTCTTTCAAGTTATTTCATTTACTTTATTTTGATTTTTCCTTCTTTAGGAAATTTTGAGCCAGCTTTGAAAATTTTAGTTTTAAGCCATAGGTTTGTTTTTGTTGAAGGAGTTTTAAAGTCATTTTATCAAATCATGGATTCACAAATGATTATTATGAGCTTAATAATGCATGATCACTACTCAAGCAACTTTTAAACCTCACACAAAATGCCAAAAATCTGAAAAACCGCGAGAAAATAGCACCAGAATTATTCTTGTAGCACTGGGATAAAAAAATAATGAACGCGCGCTACAAGAATATCGCGGCCTTCATTATTCCCGGTTTTTTAGCAAATTTTTGTCATGATTTCAAATGCTGAATGACTAATCCCATGCTGTGAGTTGTTTGCTACGTGTGAGCTCCAGAGTTATCATGATTCCAAGTGGTTCTAGGTCGTGAAGCAAATCGTGGCTATCATTACTCCTAATACGGTTTGGATTGACAGGTAGCAACGAAATTTAGTCTAATGCAAGGTGAATTGTTACATGCATGCATGTTTGATGTTAGAAGACTTAATAGAACGACGGTGGCGGCCTAAAAACGTGGAGATTGCAGTTACAAAGCCGAGTGGGGTTTTTACAGTTGCTCCGAAAATTAGGGCTTTTTTATTCTGACATCTGTAATCAAATCAAACACATCAAGACACCTGTTCAACCATTAAATAGCTCAGAGACTGGCTTAAAGCAACTTTAGTGGATCATTTAACAGGTATTTCGCGGTCACCCAGAAATATTTATTAATTTGGGGTTTTTCTGGTGAAGCATGTTCTAGCAAATGTTTTTGAACCAAACATTAATATTTGCTCTCATCAAACATCTCTGTGAGGAGAAAAGAAGATTAGAACTATGATTGAACGAATATTGAACAATACCAGTTTTGTATATCAATATAATCCTGTCAAAGTTTTGATGGTTCGGTGAGATAAAAATTCTGTCCTTCACGATGTACAAACCTAAGACTGCTGCTGGTGCAACTTGAGATAAAGGAACTGAACCTTAAGATAGTATGAAGACCTAGAAAAGCATAAAGACCTCGTTTTTATTGTATGATAAAAGGCTGATCAGTTTGGTTTTGAAGTCAAGAATGAAACAGAGAACGAGCAGAGTATGAGTGTAAAGAGGAGACTGAACAGCCTAAGACCTAAAGCATTCATATATTGTGTTTATTATACATTGTGGAGATGGTCAGTGATAAGTGGTTTTTCATGACAGTCTTATTGATGATTAAATTTCACTCACAGGCTTGATGAAGAACAGTGAATCCTCAGTAATCTAAATTATTCTACCTGGTGGAAGGATTTATTTTGCTTTGAAAACAAGTATATCACTCAAGCAGATTGGAGGAAGCAAGGAGTTAAAAGCTTGAGAATAAATGAGAACTTAGTATCATTTTGATATTTAAACTGTTGAGAGCTGAAAGTGATAAGTTTGAGATTATTTTTGTCTTATATTCCTCTCATTCAACCTCTGAACAGTCTGCAATTAATCTAGAAGGTTGATAGCCAAGATTCTTCTTGTGAACTCTTATTGTGCAGAGATTATCTATACAGGATTCAGGCAGGTTATGGTACCCAATACACAGGTTTATGCTACATTCTAGAGATGAACAGCCAATAGAACAATTAAACTACATGACAGTCACCAGTTGCAGTGAAGAATTTGGAAGATTTCAAATGACCTAAGCTTCTTATGCTTGTGATAAACCTATTCTTTATTAGGAAAACAAAGCAGTAGTCAGAGAAGAGCAAGGAGAGCTGTTTTTGAAACCTGAGGGATTTGAAAAGGAGACAGTCACCTGACTGGTCATTAATTGAATCCTAAAACCTAGACAGTTTCATCCTCTGAAGGAAAATGGGCAAGAGTGGTAAAATTAACAGAGCAGAACCTACTGATGTAGGGTGGATTGAAAAGCTCCCTGGATGTGTTGAATTGTTTCAGCAAGCAGGTTGGATGGACTTTTTTAAGAATATAGATGGGAATAATACAGAGGTGTCCTGTAAGTTTGCTCAAGGTTTAAAAAATGACATGGTGACCTTTAATACTCTTAAATTCAAGCTGACAGTAGAGCTGATCTCAGAAGCCACAGGGTTTAAAAATGAGGGTGAATCATGGTTCAAGAAGCTACCTTTTGACTTTGATCCACAAAGATATCTTTTACCAAATGTCATCCTTGATTGGAATAAAGGCATCCTTATTCAAAATTTCAGAAAGGAGTGGGTTGAGCCAATCAGGATAATGCAGAGCTATGTTACTTGTGAGGGCAGGTACGCTTATGTATACAAGTACCACTTCAGGTTTTTGCAACACATGGTGGGGATGTCAAAGATGAGCTTGCCATTTTTCTTTTTGAAAAGCTTGCAGAAAATGTCCAGTAGGGTTAAGCAGCATGAAGATCATACATCTCAATCAATCTTTCATCATGGGATGATTAAACTGATTATTAACACTGTTTTGCAACATGAAGGGAAGACCTGGGACTTTTTTATCTTTTGGTCTAGTTTTCAAACCAAAGAAGAAGATCAGAAACCTAAAAGGAAAGCTGACAAGGGTAAGGTTTTAATGAGAAAATTAGGACAGAAGCCTAAGCTGGAGGTTAAAGAAGAGGTCAAAACTGAGAAAATATCAGAGCAAGTGGAAGAGGATAATAAACCCAAAGTATTTTAAGCTAGTAGCAAAGGCAAGTACTCACTGTTTGAAGACCAAAAGCAGCTGCTACAGCCCATGGTACCAACAGAGGTCCCTCATGAAATGAAAACTGCTGATACAAAAAAGGTGGCTGTACATGAAGAAGAATTGCTAGTCAAACAGAGAAGCCCCATTACTATATTGTCTGATGATGAAGGTTACCTTTTAGAAGAGGAGCAGGTAGAAAAAACTACAGTTGAAGCTGAAGCCTACAGAGAAATTCCTACTTCAGGCAGCAAAGTAACAAAACCTAACAGAAAGAGGAGTAAACTTGAAGTAGTGGAATTGGCTGCTATCCAGCATCAAGGAAAGGAGCTGAAAATGCCGGGAGAAAAAACATCATATTGGAGACCTAAAACTAGGTCAAAGAACAAGCTAAGACTGAACATGAAAAAATTGCTCAATCCCAGGTTAAACACAAATGAAGTTACTGTGTTAGATGATGTATCTCCTGATGAAAATCCAGAAATTAAGACAGCTAGCAGAAAAGGGAAGAAGCCAACAGTTGTAAAAGCTCCTTATGTACATCCTGCAGAAGTCAAGAGTTCATCAAAATCATTAGAATATTCAAGCAAGCCTGCATCTAAATTATCTGCAATAACTCTTGCGATAAAAGATAAACTCTTAAAACAGCAGCAAGAAGAGAAAGCTAAAATATGTCCTGTTGAAAATCAAGAGTGGGAAGAAGAAGATGAGCTTATACTTAGGGAAGCAGGAATTATAAAAGAGCTTAGTATTCCTTCTGATTTCTCAGACTTTTTAATGAAGGATGCAAATATACCTGAGATCCCTAGTTTTGATGAAGAAAACTTGCAGGAAAGTATTCAGCAGTATAAGAAACAGATGAAATACTTACAAGATGTTAATGATGGGTTGATGAAAGTTAACATAGGGCTTATAGAAGAAATGCAGGATGTCCATAATCATTTCCAGGAGCTGTCAGAAGTATCCAAAGAGGTTCTCAAAAGGAAAAGAGCTACTGACATGCATTCCACAAAGTTGGAGAAGATAGTCCAGGACCTACAATAGAGAAACAAGGAGCTCATCAAGAAGATTAATGACATGGAGTAGGAGCAGAAGTAAGTTAAAAGGAAGGATCAAGCACTAGATGGCATTGCCCTCTTAGCTGAGGCAGCGAAAAGGCTATGAATTAGTTTTTCATTTAGTTAGTTGTTATCTTTTGATAAACACATATGTTAATGATTTACTATTTTTAGCATATTTTGTAATTTTGTAAGTTTGTACTTTTTACTTTACCCCAGTGAGTTGATGGAGGCAGTTAGGGTTTTAGACCCAACTGATTTTTAAAAGAAGCACTATTTAGAGAGAGAGAAAAGTCATTTTAGAGGGTTCTGATTTTTGGGAGCTATAGGAGGTCTGCAGACTGTTTGTATCTTCAGATTTGTTCAGAGCTAAGTATTGTGACTCTTATAAGCATTTGCTGATGAAATTATGAGATATATATGACTTTTCCCCTTCAGTGTTTTCTGTGTTGGTTTCATTATTGAACTTGTTTAGTTTCTTAATAGATATATTCATTGCTGGTTAATGTGTATTTATTGGTAATTCTTTTCTGTTATGTATGAACCTCAACATTGTCTTTCTGTTGGATCTTGTTGATATATCATGCATCTTTATCATCTTTTGTTTATGATTTAGTTGTTATTTTGTTTCTGAATGTATTCCCTGATAGTTCCTAAAGCTTACAACCATTAAAATATTGCAGAAACCCTAAACCTAATCTGTTTTATTGAATTTTATCTTGAGTGTGTGTTGGCTTGTTTCTTTGGCCTTAGAAACAATTTCTGGCACAAACAGGAAGTCCTGTTATTTCTGAAATCATCCACACCGTGACTTCAACCGACTTATCGAGCCACAAAAATACTCCATGGAAGCATGCTGAAAGTTGTTTGACACACGCATTTACCTCATTCATCCATCCAAAGTGAAACATGTTGATAAAACCTAACAATCCATCTCTCTCCACCTCGTGCACCTAGTCGTGCGGAATGCGTTCTGTCAGGCCACCTCCCACTGCTACCATTGGAACATATGGTTCATTCCCAACATCCTCCAATTCGAGCAAGTCATTATACTCATACTTCATTCTCATAAGTGTAGGAACAATGTCAAAAGTGCATACCATCCATTATGGTATCGCCGACATCTTCGGTTGGTACTTTTGATTCTTGGTGGGCTTCCTGGGCGGCGCACCGGGCCGACTCGGAGGTATATTCCCAGGGATGTCCTTAATAGACACCCCTATTCAAGCCACTGACTCTACAAATCCTGAGCTCAATGGCCCCATCTGCATAGTTCCCTTCGCTACCCTTGTAGATGTTCTGGCCTACCTCTTCTGTGTCGTCGAAAAGGTAGGATTCTGATCCTTCCACTTCTTTTTCAAAACTGATGATGATCCTATCGGCATACTGGAATTTTCTTCCACTATGGTTACCATTCTGATTGGTAAATCCTGTTCACTTGAAATCCCTACTATGATTGGGTCACTCTCCATGTCGCACCAATGCCCCGCAAGACTTAACATTCATGCACCCTCTCTGTTCTTAGCAACTCACTCAATCCACTCAGGTTTACTTGGAAACTCGCTCTACAACTCTGCAACTCAGCTCAAATTCTGCACAATGGTGAATGACAACTATATTCGGCCCCATCTTATACCATCAAGTCGATCCATTGGCCATCATGACTGAATCATGCCGATCATCATGACCAAATCCATCATTAACGACCCAAATCCATTGATGATCCTATCAATCCAACGATCGGATCGACCATAAATGCGCATCACTTCAACAAGCACCACTGGTTAATTGCTCTTATATGTCTTAATTTATTGCTAATTTGACTTTGTGCACAACCCTGCAACTGCCATTGCATGACCTCCTAACTGCGCTACTGACTCCTACTATTGTGCATCCACTTCCTCCTCGTGCGCCCTCCTTCTATCCATCATCCTACCTTTTTTTTTTAATTGCATAGTGCCTCAAGCATTGCGTGGTTTTGGGCCCATCCTATAGGGCTTCATCTTGCTACCATTTACTAACTTCGGCGGCATTGCTCCATCTAACTACTATAGTTGAACTGCACCTCCTGAAATAATTGAATTAACAAGATATGGACTTAACCAATGCATCTGTAACTTACATGGATGCTTCATGAACTTTTTGTCGTACAACAACACCACTGTATCCTTGCTAAAACTGTTTAGTATTTATATGGTGATCATGCCAAGCCTTCTGTTGATCCTTCTTGAGACTCTGATGTAAACCTGCAACAAAGCGGTCTTCCTCAAGTTGAACTAACTAGTCCAATCGTTCTTCTAGTGCTGCTTCATCATCCATGCTCGTCGCTGCCACAATGCACAAAATTAGAATAGTGTACTCCTTAGGCATGACTTCCTATTTCCCATACACTAGTTTGAATGGTATCTGTCCCATTAATCTCTTGCAAGTGGTGCGATATTCCCACAAGACTGCTGGAATCTTCAAGTCCCAATCATTGCAGTTTGCATTAGATACCTTTGTAAGAACATGCTCCAATATTTTGTTGAATGCCTCTACGGTTCTGTTCACCTGTGGATGATACATAGTACTCTTCTTATGCTATATCTGTAGCTCCTCCGCCAGCTTGCTTATTGTGCGATTGATGAAGTGATTCCCTTGGTCGCTCATCAATATACTTGGATAACCAAACCATGTCATGATGTTGTCAAATAAGAAACTTGCTGTTGTCATAGCGGTTCAATCCACGACTGGTGCTGCCTCTGCCCATCTTTTCAAATAGTCTAACGATGCAATGATATACTGTGCACTAGTTCACTTTCCAGGTGGATTGATTGGTCCCATAAATTCCACAACCCATTTATGAAATGGTTGTAGTGTCACCTTAGGTATTAGCGGCATCTCATCCCTTCATGATGTTTTTTATGTTCATTGACAGAAATCGCAGGTTCGCGCATAATCTGTCGCATCAGAATGAAGGGTGGGCCACCAAATCCCTATGTAAAGCACCTTCCATGCAGTGTCTCGTCCTCCATAATGTCTACCAACAACTCCTGCATGGGCCTCTGCCAAAATATGCTCTTGTTCATGCGGAAGGACACATCGCCTAGAAATTCGAGGCCTTAACCACCAACTTCTTCTTCTGACTTGTAGTAAGGTCCTCCGGTGTGGTTCCTGTCACCAAAAACTGAATGATTTGATCATAATATCCATCAACCATGTCGATTTTGAACAACTATGCATCTGGAAATCCATCTTCAATCTTTGTTGGCTCTTTTCCTGTCTCAATTCAGGATACATGACTAGGGCCAACATTCATGTGGTCTAGATTCATATTTATCTCAAAATCAAACTTATAAAAGAGAAGTAGTCAGTGACATATCCCCCCCCCCCCCAACATAGGATTATTGACTAGGTACTTCAAAGCAGAATGGTCTGTAAACATCTTGAAATGACCCCCCAATAGGTAATTACTAAACTTCTGTAGTGCATATACCATCGCGATACCTTCTCTCTCTATGGTTGTATAGTTTTTATTTGTAGACGACAACTTCCAACTAGAGAAAGCAATAGGGTGATCAATATCTCCTTCTCCTGGTTGCACGAGTACCACTCCCAGTGCAACAAATGATGCAGCCACATGTACATGGAATTCCTTGTTCCAATAAGGGAAAACCAATATCGATGCAGAAGCCATCTTGGACTTCAGTGTGTCGAAACATCCTTGACACCCTTGACTCCATAGAAATTCAATATCCTTCTTCAACAACTTTTCCATCGGTGCTCTGACCGCAACATACCCTCCTATGAAATTGTGATAATACCCTATGTGCCCCAATGTCGATCTAAGCATATTCACATATTTATGTGGTGACAAGCTCAAAATCAATGCAATCTTCACAGTTCAACCAATAGTCCTTGCTTGCAAACAGTGTGACCCAACAACATCCTAAAAGGTGCACAAAAAATACACTTCTTTGAGTTCAATGCGATCTGATGCTGTCGACATCTTTCTAGCATCAGTTGCAATTTTTCCATATGGTCTCTAATCAATCCATAAACTCTCCAGTCATCCATATAAACTTGCAAAAACTTCTAAATAAAATATTTGATTGTAGTGACAACAACCCGAGAGAATATTATAGACCCATTCTTCAAGCCAAAAGGCATCATAGTGTACTGGTAACATCCCCATTCACTGACAAATGTTATTTTGTGTCAATCCTCTTTTGTGATCTTTATCTAGTGATAGCAAGAAAACCCATCCATGAATGAATACATCTTTTGACCGCCTACTCCTTCTATAAATTCATCAGTGAATGGTGTCTAAAATGGATCATGCATACACACATTAATCATTTTTCTTAAGTTGACGCAGATCCGAACTTCACCCGTTTTATTATATTGGACCACCATAGGACTGGTCCATTCCAATTCTTCAACTGGATCAATTATTCCAACATCCATCATCCTATTAAGCTCAAATTTTACCCTCTCCTTGTATCTCGAATTCAGGTGATATGGCCTCTGCCTTACTGGTTTCACATCTAGCTTCAATGGAATCTTCGTCTCTCCTAAATATCCTAGTATCCCCTTCAAATCAGAAAAATTCATAGGGAACAAACATTGAAATTCATGTAACAAGTCTGTAATATTAGCCATCATTTATTCATCCTAGTAGTCCCTCACATTTGCAAAATTTAGGTTCTCCTCAGTCCCAATGTTGACCTTCCTAATCTTCAGTGGCTGATTCAGCAGATCCATCGATACATCCAGCGCCGCAACGTTTTGAATCCCTTCTATTTCTGGCATATTGATATTTTGAAGATCATCATCATCTGGTCCCCTGACACATTATAAAATTCCATTATCAACTGCATGTGAAAATGCACATTCGAATCCAATGGATATGCGACAACACAGTATGAACATCTTTCCTTATGAACATCTGGATTAGCATCCGTGAAATCGAAGGTGTGAGTAAAGAAAACTGTCAACTCCTCCAAAGTAGTGATATTTCTACGCAACTCAAGCTGATACATACCAAGATCGTGACATTTCATCCAATGTGTGGATAAAGGCATGGACCCACTCATCCTTTGGTTGTGATGCCCATAAGGTCTAACACTCAATCAGATGATCCCCATGATTGTTTCTCTTGTCGTACCTCCCAACATGGTACACTTTTGCATCTCCATAGTGAACTGTCATCAATATTCGACACCATGACCATCCATTGATTGACTTCTAATGGGTCTCCCACCAACGTACTGGGGTAGACTTCAACTCTTCCTCCAACACTAGCAACCACTGTGGTTCTGACACCTTATCTTCGAATTCAATAAGAAACTCAGATAACTCAGGAAATCCTTCATAAATTGGTAACTCAATGGTCTCAGTCGCGACATGACATCGTGACTGCATAATCAAGTCACACTTTTGTAGAGACACTTCATGGAAGTGGTTCCCGCCAGTTCTCTAAAGCATCATCAAATTCAGAAGACGTAGAGCTAGCTCTGCACCAACTAAGTTCCCCATCAACAGTTGGATGGACATAATCTTCTAAGATGTTATATGCATGATCCCATCCTTTGACAACTTCATCTTTCATTGGCTCAATATAACTTCACCCTTCGTTTGGATCCATCGGAGCAATGACTCTGATGTCTTTATTCTCAAATGTCATTACGCACTTCTTAAAATTGATCACCACCATACTGTTGTTGGCTCATCCGATCCCTATCAATGCGGGATAGGAGCCTCCACCATCAACCACTTCAATCACGCCGAAATCAGCATAGGTTTTCATGCCTTCAACTTCCACAACAAGGTGCATAACTCTCCTAATTGGCATTACTATGGCTTGATTATCCACTCGCAGTTGTATAGGAGACCAGCTTAGCATTGGGATCCCCATCTTTTTCCATGTTTTCCTTGTCAGAATATTAACATCTGAGCCTAGATCCAAGATGAATGAATCTACCTCATAGTCCCCATTCTGAATGTCTGTGCACATTTCTTTCCCCATATTTTTATTATGAAAATAATTCACCGTGGAATCCTTCTGTCCCTTAGCTGGTTGATGCAATAGAGTCTCAATCTTGACAAGAGCGTCAGGATCTATTTCCAGTGACAAGCAACACTAATAAGTTCTACAAGGTACCATGCTGTCGCGATGGTCCTGCCTCCAAAGTGGAATCAAAAGCAGTAGGAATTGCATAAATAGGTAACTTACCCGAGTTTCTATGCATCTCATCCCATGCTTCAAAGAATGTGTCTTTCTCCACATTGAAATCAAATTGTACTTTCTTCTTTCTAGCTAACCGAAGTTGCAAAATCAGACTATCTTCTCCAGTTATTGCACCTCCATGAGTGATGACAATGACATCAACATCCTACATTCTAGGTTCCGCCGAGATCGTCGTAACCATCGGTCCTTGATTCTGGTTCAGTGATGGATTCACTGGTTGATTCATGTTCTGATTTGTATTTTGGTTCTGAATTGGAATTTGGATATGAACTGGATTTTGGTTCTGATTCTGACTCTACAACTGGTTTTGTACTTGATTTTGGTTCTGCAACTGATTTTGATTCTATAATTGGTTCTGATTTTGTAACTGAGGAACATTTCCAGCCTGCCACCTCACGATCAGCTATGGACAGTTCTCAACAGTGTGATCACTAGCAGTACAATACATACATGTAAACTGTAATTGTGGAAAATCTATCTATAATTCCTCAGTACACCACAATTATAACACTGGACATGTCCATAACCTCATCCGCCTCCTCGACCAAAGCCTCCTCCTCATCCTCAGAATCCTCCTTATTGCCAGTACCATGGTTGAGCAAATTTTTGCTACGGGGAATTCGCCTATTGCTGAACATACTGTGTTGACTGAACGTACTATGGCTACTGTGGAGCCATCTGCATCTGATATACTCTGTCTATGGCACAAACTAATGTTGTGGCTATTGCGGTATAAACTACATCTACGGTGGTGGTACATACTATGGTTGAGGTGGTAGTTGCGTCACCTGCGGTTGTGACTGCTGTACCGCATGATGATCCTATTCCTTCACATAATATGAGTCATATGTTCTCTCCTGGAGTAGGTTGTATGCGTGACAATATTTATCTTCATGCCCTACAGATTGACAAAATGAACACTATAGGTTCATCGGCTTAGTCACCATCTTCTGCATACACCCACACTCTTCATGTCGATGTCCATATACTTGACAACACCATGGTACACTGCCACAACTCAATGGGTTCGACTTCCCTAACAACAAGTAGTTTAGGAAACATGGGAAAGTATCCTTGGTATGTCTATCTACACGACATCGGGTGCACCAGAGATCCTCACATTATTCTTTCCCCTTCTTAATGTCTTGCAACTAGAGTGCCAAGTTTGTTAATTGCATCTGAATTTGGTTCATACCAACTACATTTTCTCCAATGGGTGAAGCTTCCAACTTCATGGCGATCTCCAAAGCCTCGCTCTTTGTTGCAATCTTCTACTGCATCAGTGGTAGTATGATATTATTTAGCAATGCTGCAATGAATAATTCTTTATGTTGAATGTCGCTCATCTCAAAACTGACTCTTTCCATTAGTGTCTTGAATCTTTGATCAAAATCCCAAATAGTCTCATTGGGATACTACTTAATTTACTTCACAACTATAATGTACCACGCTTCAGACTTTGGCTTTCTGAATTCTTCAATAAGTCCTCTCCTGAATTCTTCCAGTGTCTTCACCGGAGTCCCCATAGGAATTTGTACATATTTCATGTACCAATCCAGTGCGTGACCCTGAAGGGTTGTAACCAATTGGTCCTTCTTGAAATCAACATCCGCAGTTTATCTGATAGTCCATACTGCCTCACATAGGAGCCAGTATTGTTTTGGATCCTCAGTTCCATTCCCATGGAACAAAGGTAACTTCTCTTCGTCGCCCACCATTATTTTCCTTCTTCCTACAGATGCAGGTCTAATACTGCTATCAGAGTGCTGCTGGCACATTGGACAAGTCGGTGTTGTACTTGCATTTCTTCCTGATTGAGATGTAGTGCACAGAGTTGTGGGTATGTTGCTGCTGGGGTTTGATCTTACCTCTACCCTGGGCATAGTCTGGGTCTGGTCGTCCTCGTGTCATGGTGGGGTCTCTTTGTCCTGTGCAGTATTCCTTCACTATCTTGTATTTCGATCACAGTAGGACCTTCCCCTGTCCTTTTCCTCTTCTCTTGTCGAAATCTTTCTCCTCCTCTCGTAAGAACACTTTCTTCCTCGGATTCCCTCATAGTATTTTCATAACTTGCACCCATCTACCCTGTATCATTCCATTTGTCCCCCCTTTCTTCATCGTATCCACAACCCCCGCACATCAGAGTTCTACTACTCGAGGTGCACCTTTAGTATGCCTTATTCACAGACAAACATCTTAATTGGTAATTGCAACAGCAATAGGAACCTACCTCTTGGTCCATTGAAGAATTCCCTTTCTACTTTGTTGTAGGAATTAGTAGTATTAACCGCAAACTCGGTGATATAGCCTTCCAAGATACTATCCAACCAGACTTCAATAGCCTACGATGCTCTATTGTCGGTTTCCTGCAACTCCCGGATCAACTCAGGGGTCCAGGATGTTGACTCTCCTCCTTGGAAATTTGTCTTATGATACGTGAATCATGCCAACCACTCATACTATATGATCGGGAATTCAAAGAAAAAATACTCGTGTGGACCGTCGTGTATGTACCTTGCAAGCTGTTGAGATAAATATATCACTACAAATAGCCTTCATAAAATGTCAACTAAGGGAGGTAAACTTTGAGGCACAATCACTTTATGTGCAGGATTAGGGCCTATCTAATCTACTCTAAGCTGATTTACTCTAATCTAGATATTATTCGAAATGCTTAATACTAATATTCCTAATCTAATAATCATCAAACCCATTTAAATTTAAAATCCTAATGCTAACTAAATACTCTCACATCTAAGATACACAAAACATTCAAATGTCAAGAATAAATGAAACTACCTTTTAAGCTATCTTCAAAATAATTCTAATACTAAAGCATAAACCAATGAGAACCATTTATTCTAACATAATTCAGAAACTAGACTAAATAAGAAGAAAACTACATTTTGACATAGAAAACAGAATAGGTGACAGAAAGTGAACTGGGAAATTAATTTATCATTTAATATCTTAATGCTTTTGTCAAGTTGATGAATTTCTTTTAGTATGAGTTTTAATAAGTTTGATACTAGCACAGAGTTCACTTTTAAATTCAATGTAAATTACTGTAACTAAAACTACTCTAAGTTAAACTTGCATTTAAAAGTTACATCAGGACAAATGAAATTTGCAGAGGATACTATTACCAAGTCTAAAGCTATATTCAAAAGAATTCAGTTCTACTGAAAGAAATACCTGAATTAACCTAGAGTCTAAGCTATGATAAAGTAAATGAGATATGTAGATCCTTTAATTCAATGTAACTAAGTCTATTTCATTAAATAGCTCAAATTTACTGAAAGCAATTTATAAATTAAACGATCTTCTGGAGTTAAAATATCTAATATTAACTCACATCTACAACTACAGTGAGATAAATGAATTTTGGAATATTATAACTAAATATTCTACATTCAAGAATTTAGGCTTGCAAAAGAGCTATATTTAAGCTAAAGGATAAAGTCAGAACTATTTTTATTGAACTAAAATCTAAAATTACAATAAAGAAATCAAATCTATGAAACTGAAAACAGTTAAAGAATGTCTCAACTCAATCTTATAAATGTATTAATTCGAGCTCGATTGTTAATCCTATCAAACATTTGTGCACATTATTTCAATACCCATCACATAATGAAAGGATTGATTTCAAACATATGTAAATTTACTTTCTATAGCTGCTTTAAATACAATTCTTACTTCTAATGAAAAAAAAGGTTAACTTATCTACGCTATATAGGAATTAAGGTTACAGGGGAAGGGATTATGGTCTTCTTGGTGGATCATTGCCAAGAAAGTCACAAGTCCTCAAATGACTTGCAGACTAAACTCTAAGCTACAACCATGGTTCTAAAATGAAGAAAACATTAACAATGAAAAACAAATCAAATTACAGGCTAAAGAAGTATATGTATCATTACTTAAAATAATAATGGTAACATTGTATGAGTCGACCTCTCTTCAATTTCAGGAAAACCAACACCTGAGCAGCGCAATTCTTCTATTAATCATCGATTATATATTCTATATCTTTTACATTTCGATCCATGGATTTTTATAGCTCAGGAACTAAGATAACCAATCTTGATTTCTTAGTAACAGATCCTATCTTCTATTTAATAATACAACTATTTGCAGAAGGTAAATGATTTTGTCAATTAATGACTGACTTCTTCTGCTAGAGATACTCTGAATTCGTTATCTAATAACAGATATTCATCTATATGGCACGTAGTTCCTAGAGATGAAGATCTCATTGATTATTTGTGAGTCATCAATGAGAATTGAGCTGAATGGATTCGACTTTACTTGAGCAAGATGGCAGCGCTTGGTGTATAGCAAATCTTCATGATATCCAATCTGCTACTGAAATCAAAGTATGTTGTAGAATCTAGTATAATTAAATCAAAGGAAATCAAATGGTTTTGATGAATTATCATACCTTAGTATACTTGCTGGGTATTTGGGTAGATATGTGAAAATATAGAGGGATTTATGGGGTCAAAGGATAAAATGGAGAGGTCAAAAGTGTATTTGGAAGATGCAAAGAGATGCAAAGAGTGTCAATTTGGTGATCCAACACCAACCACTTATCCGTCGTCAATACAAGGTTTTGATTTCCCCTCTCAACAAATTCTTGCAGCTTCTGGTCAAACCAATCTTGAATTTTTGGTCTCGTCGGATGCCACATGTCCTTCCCTTAGTTGCAATGAGGTCTCGACAACGGAACCATTTGTTGACACAAAAATAGAAAAAAAAACCAATCGATAGGGTTTCCCACTCTATCGATAGCCAAACCACCACGATCTTCCTGAGAATCGGTCCAAACAGGTTTTACCCCATCCGAAAACACCCGTAGAGAAGATGAAGTCTCACCTGAGATGTTCGAGGGAGATCTGACGAAACCAAGTTTCTGTAGAATAGGGGAGGACAATGTGGATCAACTTATCAACTTAGCATGACATTTAATAGATCATTCAAGTTATGCATTCACATAACCATTCAATATCATTCTTCAACAGATCGCATCATTCAATCATAACTGTAGTAACCATACCGATGCACAAACATATCCAACAAAATAATACAATTTAAAACAGGGAAACAACACATTATAGATCCATATCGCAGATTCACATAGCATTCATCATTGAGTCATAGAAAACAGTAAAATAGAAAAATAGAAAAGCACACAGTGATTCAAATCAACTTTCGTCTTGTCATATTACTTCAACGCAAAATCACAGATTCAAAATAGTTCACAGATCAACAAGTGCTCTCCAAAGTACTAAAAAAGGCACACTACCACTTACAGTTCAACATCTACTTATAGGCTTGTGCCTTTACATTCAAGGTCCACTTAGACAACTTCCTAACTAACTCTTAACTGATTCTACAAAATAATGTCCAATATCTACAAAATATGGTCAAAAACTACAAAAGGTGACACAAAATATATAAAATATTCTATTCTCCACCTTGCGTGCCATATTCCACTTGCGTGCCATCTTCCACTAGCGCGATGTCTTTGAGCTTGCGTAACATCTGAAATATAACGAAACTAACTTATCCCAACCCCCTTTCTAACAAAAATAAATTTCTCATCCTTCGAATGTTTGACATGTCACAATATGGGACACATTCCAATAAATTGTCTGTTAGCTCTCCAGGAAACTCTTCTAGGTTGCAGATCGAAGATGCCTGGTAACTTCAATATTTTTGTAATGGTTTACTCAATGGATCAATTCAGATGAAAAATAAGACCTCAATCATTCAAGACATGCATAAACTCAACCAAATAGACAAGGATTCTAACTATCAATGTTCAGAGGGTTTGTAATAAAGGTGAATAGATGGAGAATTCTCACTATGCTGGCAAAATCACACATAAGGCACTTACATATGAATGGCTAATCATAACAAGGAAAGATACTTGTAATTCTAATTATCCACACAGAGATAGGATGACAACTATCTTGTATTAGGTAAATAGAATAAACATGAATTAAACATCCAAGCATAAGTATAGAACATAAAGAAGATGAAGTCTGAACATGTAATGGCAAAAGAGCTTGTATTAATTGATAAGAACATGAGAATATTGAATACAAAAAGTGTCTAAGAGTCTCCAAAGTTGAACCCTTTACAATGATTCTTCAATGAGCTTAAATATTATTTACAAATCATTTTCAAGATCCTCAAAAGATGGATCTGATAACCTCTTTTCCTATCTCAAATCCAAATTTGTGAGGTGGCTGTAAAATGTAGAAATTTCTGGAAATATTCTTCTCCAATATTGATCTATATCTCTCAAATAAAAACATATTTCGGAAAACCAAAAGATTTCTGATATTCATTTTCATTTTCCCGAAATATGTATCTCACAAACATGTGTCAAACAGGGAAATTCTAAGATCCGAAAATTAGGGCTTAGAGATGGACTTTATTCTCCAAATATGAAACACCTGTAGGAAAACTGAGAGATTTTATTGTTCTTTGACATGTTAGTAATAAATTTTTTTGACTATTTTGTAGAATGATTCTCCAGCCACTCAGAATCATCATTTGAAAATGATGACTTTTCATAGTAAAAACGCCAATTTCGGTGGCTTGGAGTGCCCTAAAATTTCGGTCTAAACTAGGGCTCATAGATGGATTTGGTTCTCCAAATATATGACACCTTTAGGAAACCTAAGAGATTTTATTGTTTTTTGGTTTATTATGAGCAAAAACCTCTCTCATTTTGTTGATATTTGTTTTCATTTGCCCGACATATGTATTTCAAAAACATGTGTCAAACAAGGAAATTTTGAGATCCCAACATTAGGGCTCGAAGGTGGATTTGATTCTCCCACTCTGTGAAACCTGTAGGAAAAATGAGAGAGGTTATTGTTCTTTGACACATTGGGCACAAAATAATCCAACCGTTTCTCAAAATGATCCTCCAGACACCCATGATCATCATTTGAAAATGATGACTCAACACAGTAAAAACGCCACATTCCTGAAAAACAATGCCTCATATTGGGGGGGAATTTTGACTACCTTTCTAATATTTAAATGCAGATATGAAAGTACCATTGGAAATCTAAGGATGTCTAGTTGTCAATCGACTATTTGATCATGTAATACGGCTTCTCCGCGGCTGAGAAAATTGAGTTTTCCTAAAACATGCTCACAATTTCCAAGCTTCTGTGCTTTCGGTGGCTAAAATAGCCCTGAATTTCACCCTTTAGCTGCCGAAAGCTCTGCTTTCGGTGGATAATGAATAGTTGAAATGTCTGCCTAAGCCACCGAAAACTGATTTTTGACTTTTTTGAAGGACAAACCAAATCAAATGTTTTTCAAACTTTATTACATACCCAAAGCTCTAAAAAATGATCCTAAAAAAATTTAGAAATCTATTTTTAAATGACTTCCTATCACCTAAAATAAACAAACTTGACTATTTTATTTGAGGAGATAACATCTGGCTCCTACTCAGGGATGGAATCCTCCCTGTAAGGTTCCAAGAACTACAGATCTGATTCCTTTCTTGGACAACAAAATACATAACCTAGTCTAGTGTTCCATTGGGCATGGAGTCAGCAGTACAATCTTCTTCTGAACACATTTCAAGAGCTGCCTTTACAATTAATCCCCTACAAACCTGTAGCATTCCTGTAGCCTATCCTGCTTATTTAACAACCAATAATTGGAAAAGTCTACTTGCTCATATAAAGAGCTTATTATATTTCCTACACCTAATTCTAATCAGTAGAGGCTTCTTATCAAGTGACATCATGCTTCCAATGAAGCCATGTCAAAAAATGATTTGCTGAACTTATCCTTGATCTTGACCCCAAAAATAAAGGAAACCATAGCATGCAGCAATGTAGTTTGAAAGGGTGACAGAACCAGCTATCATTTGACAAAAATATTTTGACATTTATGCTGCTTATAGATTCCAAATAATCAATAATAGGGTCGTAAATGTCACAAAGAAATACCTCTCCATGCTACTGTTCCAACTGAATGAAATGTTGCTACTGGCTGCTTTCAGTGATCTCCATGTTAACTGTATATTGCTCAACCTATGACTGAGAAGAATGCGTGATGAACTGTTGATCTGGGCTTTTCGGATCATCATATTCCTCCTCATATTTGTTGCAGTCTTCATTTGTTTGCAAATAAAAAAACTGAGGGTTGACCTTACTATCTGCTGCATATTCAAATCTATCACATGTTGATATAAAAATCAGTTCATTATCTTTGGGGTTGCCAAAGGGGACAATCTCATCTTCATGACAACCTAAGTCACTAGATGCATTTGATACAATATCAAAAGCATATGTACTATGGTTATCATCCTGAAGTTCATTAATATCTGGGTCACAATAAGAGGTGTCCCCTATTGCAGCATACTCTTCATGAATGTTTAGTTCTTTATTCAATAAATTGAATTCATGATAGCATTCGGAATATAAAAGATCAGGTGAAAATCTTCCTTTGCAAAACAAATGAAAGGTAGCATGAAAATATTCCAAAGAGCTAATAATGGCAATACGAAGGGACCATTACCAATCACGAGCAATCCCCTCTAAAGAATACCAAAAGAGCTTGATCTGAAAATCCTCATGCACAACTTGCAACCGATGAATAAAGTCATGAAAATCTAGCAAGTGTTCAGTTGGCACTTCCCACTCTTCTCCTTGAAATATGGGAAGACTATTTTCCCATTCATATCTACAAGGAACTGGATTAGGGCAACCAAAAATATTTGAGAAATCACAAAATGCATACCTCTTTGCTAATATCTTGTTCATTTCGTACCAATGGAGTCGCCAATAGATTTCTGAGCAATGGAGTCGCCACTGAATCTGTCCTTCATGGATTGCCAAATAGATGATTACAACTGAAAATGTGCCTAGTATTTGTCTATCATCAAAGATGGAGCTTATGTCGTCTCCCGGGGAAGCTGAGCTTCAATCTCCTCTCCCCGGCAATGGCACCAATTTGTTAGCTCTCCAGGAAATTCTTCTAAGTTGCAGCTTGAAGAAGCCTGGTAACTTCAATATTTTTGTAATGGCTTACTCAATGGATCAAGTCAGATGAAAAATAAGACCTCACTCACTCAAGACATGCATAAACTCAACCAAATATACAAGGATTCTAACTATCAATGTTCAGAGGGTTTGTAATAAAGGTGAATAGATGGAGAATTCTCACTATGTTGGTAGATTCACACATAAGGCACTTACATATGAATGGCTAATCATAACAAGGAATGATACTTGTAATTCTAATTATCCACATAGAGATAGGATTAAATCTATCTTGTATTAGGTAAATAAAATAAACATGAATTCAACATCCAAGCACAAGTATAGAACATAAAGAAGATGAAATCTGAACATGTAATGGAAAAAGAGCTTGTATTAATTGATAAGAACATGAGAAGCTTGAATAAAAAAAGTGTCTAAGAGTCTATGAAGTTGAACCCTCTACAATTATTCTTCAATGAGATTAAATAAGATTTACAAATCAGTTTCAATATCCTCAAAAGACGGATTTGATAACCTCTTTTCCTATCTCAAATCCGAATTTGTGAGGTGGCTGGAAAATGCAGAAATTTCTGGAAATATGCTTCTCCAATATTAACCCTTATCTCTCAAATACAAATATATTTTGGAAAAATGAGAGAGGTTTTTGTATATTGTTTTTTTATTAGAAAAAACCTATCTCATTTATTTGATATTAATTTTCATTTTCCCGATATATGTATTTCAAAAACATGTTTCAAACAGGGAAATTTTGAGATCCGAAAATTAGGGCTCAGAGATGGACTTGATTCTCTCAATATGCAACACCTGTAGGAAAAATAAGAGAGGTTATTGTTCTCTGACATGTTAGGAAAAAAAAATCTGACCATTTTGAAAAATGATTCTCCAATTTCTCAGAATCATCATTTGAAAATGATGACTTTTCATAGTAAAAACGTCAATTTCGGTGGCTTGGAGCGCCCTGAAATTTCAGTCTAAACTAGGGCTCATAAATGGATTTGTTTCTCCAAATATATGACACCTGTAGAAATCCTGAGAGAGATTATTTTTCTTTGGTTTATTATGAGAAAAAAACTTCTCTCATTTCTTTGAGATTCATTTTCATTTGCCCGACATATCTATTTCAAAAACATGTGTCAAACAGGGAAATTTTGAGATCCAAAAATTAGGGCTCGGAGATAGATTTGATTCTCCCATTCTGTGACACCTGTAGAAAAAATGAGAGAGGTTATTGTTCTTTGACATGTTAGGAACAAAATTATATAACCATTTCTAAAAATGATCCTCCAGTCTCCCTGGATCATTATTTAAAAATGATGACTCAACACAAATTAAACGCCACATTCCTTAAAACACTGCCTCATCTTGCGGGGGAATTTTGACTACCTTCCTAAGATATAAATTCAGATGTGAAAGTACCATTAGAAATATTAGGATGTCTAGTTGTCAATCAACTATTTGAGCGTATAAAACAACCTCTCCAATCTTCTATGCTTTCAGTGGCTAATGAACAGTTGAAATGTCTACCTAAGCCACCGAAACCTGAGTTTTGAATTTTTTGAAGGAAAAACCAAATCAAATGTTTTTCAAACTTTATTACATACCTAAAGCTCTAAAAAATGAGCCTTAAAAAATTTATAAATGTATTTTTAAATGACTTCCTATCACCTCAAATAAACAAACTTGACTATTTTATTTGAGGAGATAACATTGTCCTCTTAAACAAGAATAATTCAAAAAGGGAAACATGAAGTTTCATGCCCATGCAGTCGAAGATGATGACTTGGTTAAAGATAATGCCAATGAAGTTGAAGACTCCAATGAAGAGTATGTCTTAATTTCATCCCTCACAGGTTCAATCACACATGGAAGTGATACTTGGATTGTAGACATTGGAGCTTCCAAGCATATGATAGGTTACAAAGAATCCCTCTCATGTCTTATTGAAAAATACTCTCCACACAAGGTACAACTTGGAGATGATTATCAATATCCCATCAAAGGAATGGGAGAAACCACTTACAAGCTGAATTATGGAAATTCGATGAAGATGAAAGAATTTCTATATGTCCTAGGTTTGAAGAAGAATATTCTCTCTATCTTAGCTTTATATAAGAAAGGTTTTAGTGTTGCTTTTGTAGATGGTGAAGTTCTCATGTGGCCAAAAGGAAAGACAATAGATGATGCAGTTGTAATTGGAATTGAAGAAGGAGGATTCTACAAATTGAAGGGGAGATCAGTTTCATCCCTAACAACTAGTACCATTAATCCATGTGAGTTGTGGCATATAATACTTGATCATGTGAAATACAAAGATTTACCAATTGTGAGCAAGGTGGTGACATGTTTACTAGAGATCCATATTAATCATGAAGGAGTGTGAAAGGGATGTGAAAAAGGAAAGAATACCAAGAATCCATTTCTAAGCAGCAATAGTAAAGCAAAAGGGACCTTGGACATTGTTCACTCAAATGTATGTGTCTCGATGTCATCCACTTCTCTAAGAGGGTATGTTTACTATGTCTCCTTTATAGATGACTACTCCTGCAAGACTTGGATCTACTTCTTAAAAGGAAAAGACGAGGTATTTGAAAAGTTCAAAGAGTTTAAGGCCATCATAGAGAATCTCTTTGAAAATAAGATCAAGACCTTACGACCAGACAACGGAGGAGAATTCACTTCAAATGAATTCAAGGACTTATGTAAAGAAGTTGGGATTAAGAGGGATATCACCACCCCTTGTAATACTCAACAAAATGGAGTGGTAGAAAGAAAGAATAGGTCCATCATGGAAGCAGTAAAATCCATGATTCATGATCAGGATCTACAGATGCACTTATGGGTTGAAGCAGCTAGAACCACAGTGTATGTACAACATAGAATCTCTCATAGTGCTCTTGGAAAGAAGACTATAAAAAGAAATGTTTACCGGTGAGAAGGTCAAAGTCATCCACCTGAAAATATTTCGATGTCGATTCTACTTACATGTTCCCAAGGAGAAAAGATCAAAGTTGGATCCTTAAGGATAGAAGGGGATATTTGTTGGTTACAATGACCAGTCAAAAGCTTATAGAGTCTACATGTCATGTTTCCATCAAATCGATATCAACAGAGATGTCACATTTGAAGAGGATACAACATTAAACAAATAAAAAATTAGTTATATAGATGAAGACCATGAAGATGAACATGAAGCTCCTAGAGTTGCAGAAAATAGTAGAATACCAGTCCGAAATTTTGAATAATAACAAGCACCAGAATACCATGACATGGAAGAGCCCCAAATACCTATGGAGTAACCTCATGAGATGTTCTCACAGAAAATAAGAACAACTTGGGCTTGTGATTTAATATAAGATGCGGAAAAATATGGTGCTCCAGAAGGAAGCAATAGACCAAGGCCATACTCCAGCTATGTGGCCTTGCTGTGCAATATTGTTGATGAAGAACCTACCTATTTTGATGAAACAACAAAGAAGAAGGAATGGATCGATACCATGATCAAAGAATACCAATCTATTGTAAAGAATGATGTTTGGGATGTGGTACCAAGACCAAAATATAAAGTAGTAGTCTCCTCGAAGTGGATCTTCAAGACCAAACATACATGAGATGGTAGTATTGAAAAAAACAAGGAAATATTCATAGCTCGATGATTCTCTTAGAAGGAAGGAATTGATTATGAAGATACTTTTGCCCCAGTTTCCAGATCCACTTCAATTCAAACTATTCTCGCTTTGGCAGCTAAGATGAAATTGAAGCTACACCAAATGGTCATAAAGACAACTTTCTTGAATGGCGTGATAACATAGGAAGTATACATTGAACAAACACAAGGTTTTGAATCACATGACATAAATAATCATGTATGTAGATTGAATAAAGCATTGTATGGGTTGAAGCAAGCACCTAGAGTGTGGTATGGAAGGATTGATGGCTTCCTGATGAGTTTGGGATTTACCAAAAGTAAAGCATATTCCAACCTTTACTATAAAGTCGTAGATGATGGGCTCATGATATTACTACTTTATGTGGATGACCTATTTTTGATAGGAGAAGAGAAGCTCATCATTCAATGTAAGAAGAACCTTGTTGCAAAATTTGAGATGAAATACCTTGGTATGATGCATTATTTCCTAGGTCTCGAAATTATGCTATTGAGATTCTAAAGAGATTTGGGATGATATATTCCAAGGCAATGAATACTCTGACAGTGATGAACTTAAAGCTCTTGAATGATGGTTCCTTTGAGACAATAGATGTTACATTGTATAGATATATTATTGCAGCCTCACTAATGCATATGAAAAATACTAGACCAGATATATGTTTTGTTGTCAGTATATGGTGGAGCCTCGACATGTTCACTTAGTAGCAACAAAACATGTTAGAGGTACCTAAAAGGTACATTGGATCGTGGCCATAGATATGCAGCTGATAGTGAGATCACACTACATGGTTATACATATTTAGACTGGGAAGCTAGTGCTGAAGACATAAAGAGCACTTCATGACGTTGTTTCAGTTTGGGATCATGTGTGATCTCATGGCTCAGTAGAAAGCAGACAAGTGTTGCTCTCAGTACGACAGAGGCTGAATACATTGCAACATGTTCAGCTTGTAGCAGAGGAATATGGATTCACAAGTTGTTGGCAGGATTATTTGATGTTGAGATAGATGCGACTGATATTTACCACGATAACCAGAGTTGCATCAAGATGACAAAGACCCGATATTTCACGACAAGTCAAAGCATATAGAAATCAAGTACCACTGCATATAGGATATGGTGCAGAGAGGAGTTGTAAAGATCTAGTATGTTCCTACATAGGAACACGTTGCTGATGAGTAGACTAAGCCTCTATGTCGTGTAAAGTTTGAACATTTCTGAGACAATATTGGTCTAGTCCGAAAGGACCTTCCTTGAAAGAGGGAGTGATGATAACGTGGTTCTTGTTGCAGTGTTGTGGAATCTCAGTCTAGGATTGGTATGTCTACCTGATTAGTATATCAATGTTGAAAAGGCCTGTTTGATCGTAGGGGGATTTGTATGTCTAGCTAGGCTTGGTTGGCATGAAAGGATTAGTAATCCATACACGGCCTGTTTCATCCCTAGGTAGATCGGTATGTCTGGCTAGGATTGTTTGGTATACAAGGATTAGTAAGCTAGATAAGGCCATTTGGGTCTATCAAAGTGCCCACTGTAGTGCTGATTACTATGATTCCAACATTCATTTGCTGTTGTTGATGATGTTGCTCCAACATTCATTTGTTGCTGCTGATGATGTTGTTCCAACGTTCATTTGTTGATGACGACGACGTTGTTCTAGCATTCATTTGTTGTTGCTAATGATGTTTCTTTTAGCATTCATTTGTTGCTGCTGATTATGTTATTCCAACATTCATTTGATGATGATGATGATGTTTCTTCCAACATTCATTTTTTGTTGCTGTCGATGTTGTTCCAACATTTCTTTGTTGATGGCGTGGATATTGTTCCAACATTCATTTGTTGTTGTTGATGATGTTTCTCTGGCATTCATTAGCTTATGATGATGATGTTGATTCCAACATTCATTTTTCGTTGATGATGATGTTGTTCCAACATTCATTTGCTGATGATGATGATGTTTCTTCCAACATTCATTTGCTGCTACTGATGATGTTGCTTCAAACATTCATTTGTTGTTGATGATTATATTGTTCCATCATTTCTATGCTGATGATGCACATGATGTTCCAACATTTGCATGTTGATGATGTTTTTATAGCACTAACATGTTGATGATGTTGTTATTCTAGTATTTACATACTGATGTTGTAGATGATGGTATTGTTCAGTATTCACATATTGATGATGACCCAGATGATGATGATGATGTTCCAGTACTCACATACTGATGATGATTCTCATACCAATGATGATGATGATGATATTCCACGATGATGATGATCCTTGATGATTCCGTGATGATGATGTTTTGTGATTATGATGTTCCATGATGATGATAATCCATGATGATGATATTCTATGATGATGATGTTCTGTGATGATGATGTTTAATGATGATGATCCTTCATGCAGATGATGATGATGAAGATGCTATAAGATGATGTTGATGTTCCAAACACATAACGATGTTGTTGTTCCAAAAATTCCTATGACATATAGATTTTCTAGTCAGTTGTACAGTTGTCGTTGCTAATGTTGTAGAATACCTTCCTTGTTAATAGGGAGTGTTAAAGAAATGTAACTTCAAAAGATATTCTATTGTACCTTTTATTGTATTATTATTATTCCTCCCTTCAGATATGTTATTCCTCCGTTCATAGATGTCATTGATGTACTTGGTCATGTAAAATTATTGAGGTAAAACCTCCATTGTATGTCGGGTCAATATTACCCACAAAAGTATTATTTAAATGTTGTTTTGAGTCTCCCAAGGAAATTCGTCCCTGGTTGAAAGGAGAAGTCAACCTTGTTGGGTTATTAGGCTTCTCACTCAATGTGTATAAATAGATTAGGCACCTCCCTCATTTGCACACACTAACAACTCAATCAAGCTCGCTAGTGAGAGAAGGAGTATTTCATCTCAGAGAGACAAAGTAGCATTCTTATTCTTGGGGTCTTAAACTGTAGTTGATTGAAGTCTATATCAAGGAAGTTTTGTTGGGTTTACTCCCCCATGAGGGTTTCCCAAGATAAATATTAGTGTTCTCTTTTGTTTTGTTGTGCTTATCATTCTTTTAGTGATCCTTTTGTTTTTTTCATTAAAATTTTAAAATTCTAATAGTTTCTAGCTTTCCAAAGCCTCATGTTCCATGCAAGCCATGTGTCACCACTTTATTCATTTTGAGTAGATGTTCCAACATTACAGAACTATAATTTCCATGCCCGAAATGCATGTCACCCATTAGATCAAGTTAATTTCCAATCCTTAGGTCTTTTGGGTGCAACTGAACATATTGAACATTGTGCATTTTTCAACCCAAAATGAATCATAGCCACACAATCTTCCTAGTACCTGCCGTAATATTTGTGGCCATTTAAAATTCAATTAAAACAAAAATTCACACATACTTGATTAAATTAAAACCTATTTAACACTTAAAGGTGGGTTAAGCATGTTTTTACTTCTTAAACTAGGTTAAGTAAAAAATTAAAATCATAAGAGACAAACATTATTTATCTATTACAACATTAAGTTTCAAAAATTAGTATGGGAAAAGTAGCTCATAAAAGATAAAGGAGGTCATTAAATTAACAATTAAAAAAACCTCAAATATCTAGATTATTTCTCATTTTACTTTATAAATTATGCCCTTATTTTTTTTACACATGTTTCAAATTTTCTTCCAACATTTTCATCCAATCCATTCCAAACATACCTACCTAGAATAAAATTAGGAATACATAATTTACATACCTTTGGTGTTAAACTCTATAGTTAATGTCGTTATCTCAATGTAGAAGTTTAAAGTTGCTATCGAGTATCCTCACACTTCTGATTTTGATTTTACTTTCAATAGGATAAGGCGATTTTGATTTTACTTTCAATAAGATAAGGAGGGACATTTAAGAGATATGAAACTTTCAATTCTTTTATCATATTTATCGAATCCAAATAATATTTGAACTTTCTTCTTCATAACCTTTTCATTGTGAGGTTAAACAAAAATGTTTCATATTTTGTGGTGTACCATAAACAAATTTTGCATTGTGAAATAAGTAGTATTTCACTTTTTAAAATAAAAATGTATTTAGTTATTATTTATATATATTAATAACAATAATATAATATATATTAATAACAATAATATAGTTATTCTATATATATTAATTATAATAATGCATTTATATAACAATAGAACAACATTGTTACTATTAAACAATTACAATGATACACCTCATACAAAAGAAACAATATTCTTTATTATTATTATCACCACCGTTATCATATACTAAAGCATATGCTATTATATTATATGTAGTCTAAGTGTATATTAGAATTCAAAAGTTTAGTTAGATGATCATTTGTAAGCCTTATGAGAAGGCGATCAATAAGAAGCCTGCGATAGAGCCTTTAAGGTTCCTACCAAGATACTCGCACGTGGAGGCTTACCACCCATACCCCATGCCTCATGCCCCATACCTCATCGTTGCGAACATCCGACAAGTTAGAACTGGGGGGATGGCTTTTTCCGGTGGCACACATCTTTGTTCCGTCACGTGAATGGTCCCACTCCCGTTCAGTTTTTCCTGTCGCCACCCCGCCTCATGCACGTCCCATATCCAAGATGGTCATCAACCTAGTGTCACCCACCTCCATCATTGCATATTTTGGAATATTGGGGGCCTTCTCCTCCTTGGCACTTCATCGCCCCTGTTCACAGTTTGCTCTCCATTTGCTGAGCGCCCAGTCCCTTGGTACATGTATTCCTGTTGCCTCCAACTAGTCCCGATTTCCTCGAAGAGCTGTGTGCAAGCCATCCCACAATACTCCAGTGTCAACCTTGCAGGTATTTCATTGCTGCCTATATTTTTTGTTTTATTCGTTTTGATCGATTTGCAAAGCTATTTAGGGAAAGCTATAATTGGTGTTAGAGATTTATGTTGGTTGTCCTTAGAGCTTGGTGTTTTGATGTTACTATAAACTCATGTCTAGATGTGGCTCTGGATGGAACAAAATATCCAGTTATAATAATTTGTAATGACACTTTGAATATGCAATATACAATTTTAATGTATCTTTCTTGTTATGGTTTTTGTCTCTTGTGGGATTTGTAGATCTTTGAATGACTGCAGATCACTGTCTATATCATTGAGAACCCTGAGAGTGTTTATAAGTTCTGTACATGTTGGGCAATATGTGATTAGGGTTTTTATTATTGGGTTATCTTAACATTTATTGTAATGTGTTTTAAGACCAATATTTGCACTTTTAGGGATTTTTAAAACTGTTAAAAGGAATGAAGCAATCATTAGCTAAAGAAAACTAATGCTAAATTTTGGGAATTTTTGAATTTGGTTGCATGTTTAGTGGTGGATGTAGAAATATAGGATAGCCTTGAATTACACAATTAATTAGTGTAATAGGTGTAACTAGAAAATATTTACAGTCATATCCATAATATAAAAATCTAAAATTTATCCATAAATTCATCTTAATATTCAAAAGTACTTTAATATATCTTACTTTGTTGAAATTTAAAGAATTGCATATGCCTTGTTTAGGCTAGATTTGAATCTCGATCTTCTAGTTATTACAAGTTAAATTACTTTCATGCTTCAATTATATAAAAAAAATAAGTTCATCCTAATATTTCAAAATACATTAACATATTGTCTGGTTAAAATATGGAGAATTGTAAGCATGACTGAAACAAAAATATTAAATTTTAAAATAAATTCATCCTAATATTTCAAAATACATTAATACATATTGTCATGGGGAATTGTAAGCATGAGTGAAACCACTATGGGATGAACTTGGAAAATAAATCAATATTTAAGAAAAAAAAGTTTAACTTCAACTAAATGAGAAATAAAAAATCCCTTTATGCAACATGCAGGTAAAAACACCTTGGGTTGGTGCCTAAGCTCTCATAGTGATGTTTTCTACCTAATAAATTTTAGTTTTCACCCGGAGGGAAAAATAGTGTGATGCAACTAAATAACGAAAAGCTATAAAATGCAATGCCAAATAGTTTGTAATGTGGAGAGTTAAAAGTAAGTAGGAGATTCTCCCTGTGTAGATTTGTCGAGTGGAGATATTGAAGTGAAGCTGCCACTGCTCTAAATTCCCTGCATGATCCGAGCACATGATATAGAAAACACATTTAAATTATATATATGAGAAATATATTTTAACTCAACTTTTTGTTTTATCATTTTCATTATTGAACGGATTTAAGGACTTCAATTTTCACATATGAGAATTAATTTTAATTTAAAAAAACTAAAGAATCGCTTAAACTTGCCGTTTGTCTTGCACATGATATTGATTATTATTGTGGTAGGTATTCTCATCACATTAGTATTAACACTCTTGACATTGGATGAAAACTAACACAAAATCTATCATACACAACATTTTTACATGGGATTTTCAGGATTTTTTTCACACTGATTTTACATATTTATCATATAAATGATTATAGTCTTGCCACCAAGTTAATCTTGCAGTTTATATAAAATGCTTTTAATATTGTCACTAATGAAACGAGTTCTAACCTTCTTTAAGCATCATTGGTTGATAGGTTTATTGAGGCCTTTTAAAATATAATAATTGTAGGTAGGAGAAAGGCGAAGGGCAAGACAGATTGGTATACTCAGTAAATGTCGGTTATAGTAATAGTGTTAAAAAATGGATGGGTTGGCTCTTCTACGCCTACATTTGCAGGGAGGATAATAGTGGATCGATCCTCAGCTAGAGATTGGTTCATAAATCTTAAATATAGTTATAATTTTTTTAAATTTTTTTTATAAAAATATATTAAATGAGATTTTTTAATAGATTAAATTTAAAGATTTGATTGATATTTTTTAATAGGCTAAATCTCAAAACTTCATGCACTATGATTGATATCATTTCCCAAAAGGTAAAACTAATTCAATGTATGTTTTTTTCTTTTTTCTTTTTTTTCTTTATAAATTTAATTTTAATTTAATTTTATGTTAACACAAAATTTGTCTACTTTACAAAATAATATCGCTTAAACCTAACTTAGTCATGCAATAAAAAAGAGTAACCCATATCAAACATGAAACCTAAAGGACTCAACTTTTGTTCTTGAGGTGATGTTAACAAGTATAACATATTTGAGGTTATTGAGTAGAAATTATTTATGCTACAAAATAAAAAAAATTATTTCTAAGTTAAATTGCAATAAGTCATTGTATTAAGTTCTAAGTAGGAAATTAAGGGTAGATGTTATTAAAAATTATAAGACTACATTAGAAAATTAATTTTAAGGTTAAATTGTAATAGGTAATAGTATATCTGTTGGTCAATCATCTTCATTGGACTTGAGTCAAACACCTAATGTTTTTGAAGATGTTGATTTTGTAGTGTACGACATGACGACAAAAGTTGTCAATCATGAAAATGAGAAATCTCCTATTGATTTAAATGATGCACTTGACTTTTCATTGGACTCCCATCCATCTATAGGCCCGACAATATTTGACAAGACTCCTTGATTAAATGGCGCACTTGACCTTTCATTGGACTCCCATCCATCTATAGGCCCGCCAACATTTGACAAGACTCCTATTGATTTAAATGATGTAATTGAATTTTCATTGGAGTCCCATCCATCTATAGGTCTGCCAAAACTTTACAAGACTCCTATTGATTTAAATGACGCACTTGACTTTTCATTGGAGTCCCATCCATCTGTAGGCCTGGCAACATTTGAGAAGACCCCTATTGATTTGTTTGTGGAAGAAGGTGGCCTAGATGGAGAGAGAAAGACTGTGGTAGATCATGGTAAGGTCCAAACCATGGTAAATGATGATGATATTGGAGATCCATCTGTGCTAAAAAAATACTAGCGCACGATGCAAGGGTCACAAACAAACATTTCTCACCCTAGATGAAGGAAATGATAAGAACTCCAAGTATCGTCACCCTTCTTTTTATTCACAATCTATCGCTAATTCAAAAAGGCCATGCACATGTACTATTCTGAAAAACAGGTTTGAATAAAAAGGGTGAGTTTCAGTTGTATAAGAACAACCTTGTAGCTCCATACAAGGAATGTCCCTATATTATTTTTCATTGTATGAAGGTTGTATATTGAAGACAATGATTACTGCACATTTTTGGATGTCTGTTTTTTTTGCATGAATGTATCGGTTTGTATGACTGTCAGTTAGTGGACCTTTAAATGCCTCACTTGTATGGTTGTCTGTCTATTATGTGAATTTATGAACGATGTCACTGTAATTTGTGATTATTAATTACAACCATGTACTCTTTTATTAATTACATGCATGTACTTCATCTTGATTTAAATTCTGATTTAAAGGATTCTTTCTTTTAGATTTGTTAAAAGGTGTAACTCAAGCATCCCTTAGTTGTCATGTCATCCAATTGTGAAGGTTGACTGTACTTCAATTCTTTATGAAACAATCATGTTTAAACTATAGAAAACAAAACCGTAAGATGATGGATCAGATCATTTTAGGTTGGTGATTTTTTCCTTGGAATGTTTATAATAGAAAGTAAGTCCATAACATGTGCTTTGTGCCCAACTTACAATTTGGTTATTCATTGTTATTTTTTTTAGATGTTTGCTTCCTAATTAAACTTCTTGCTCATCCATATAGGTGATAGAAAGCATAGAGAAAGGTGATTATCACATAAAGGTGCAAACATGGACATTGTTAATTGAAGTGTCATGTCATCCGAGCCCATGTCAAGTAGTTATTACTCATCTCTTTCACAATCAAGCACTAAACCATGTCCTCCAAAATAAGAGAGTTGTTTCTAGAAGGACTACAAACAATGAAGCATACTATATTGCACTTGTTGAAGGGTTCAAGGCAACGAAAAAAAATGGTGCAAATAATATTCCAATGCTCACCAACTCTGAATTAATATCTAACCAAATGAATGGGGTTTACATTTAAGTCCAGAAAGACAATTTTAAACATCTACATAGAGAAGTAAAAACCATTGCTAATGAATTTCAGACTTTTACCATATATTACCAATCAGAGGTGAAGAGGATGTCTACATATCTAGTGTAAAGAGAAATGACAATTATAACTAGTGATGTCCAAGATGACTTCTCATCAGTATCTATTCCAGGAAGAGTCGTTCATGGAAATCAATATATATCTCCAATCTGTGTATGTATTCTTCTTGTACATGTTGTAATGTCTATCATGTCATGGCTTTATCACAACTCTTACTAAGTGGGGCCTTTTGTACAAGTGACTGCTTGAACAATGCTTTTATATAATTCTGGTGGAATGCATTTTCAGTTGGAAAATGATACGTTTTGTTCTTTATTTTTGAAAGGTTAATGAGAAGTATCTTGGCATTATCATGTATCTAAGATTATGATCTTGCATATGTTTATGAAACATCATATTGTTTTTCTAAATATGTTATCTCTTATTTATTTATTTTTTATGTAGCAATTTTCTATTAATACTTTGTTGTTTGCCCACGTTGCTTATCTCTTGCATAGAAATATTACTAGGTGATCAAGCCACTGAATGTTAAGGTACACTAATTTAGCTTTATATTTCCTTTTTGGTTTCGTTTATTTATAACTCCCATACTTACCTATAGAGACTTGTACTTATCTGGCCAAAACTATATAGGTAAAGTAGAATTCTTGGTTCACTAGTTATATTATGTTATATGAAATCCTAGAAAGAGATTGAAATCTCATTTATACAATTTGTATGCTATTCATGTTATTGTGGAAATATAATTTTGGTGTTTTATTAAAAAAATCACAATTACTAGTTATTTTCCAGTTGCAAAAATTATAGTTTGCAAAGAATATTCAGCAGTATCAATTGGGTAGATGATGTATGACATTATCACTTATATTACACTGAGCATTATCAAAGGGCTATGATTTCTTGCCAAGTTCAAAATTTTATTGTTTACCATGAGATTCTCTACAATTTGGAGAGGGAGAATTGAAAAACTAAATGGGTGAGTTAGATGATCACATTTTCAGTGTTTGAAGTTCAACTTGGAGTGATGCATACCACCATGCATCTTGTATTTGTTAAGTTCTATCCAGCTATGTGATTTGGTTAGTTGCTTGTAGAAAGGGTCAAGGGAAGTTAACTTAGAGAGATGTATACCACCATTCATCTCGAATTTGGTTAGGAAATTCTTTCCAACTGTGTGTATTGTTAATTGCTGTCAGTAGCATTAGTAGCTTTATCTGGAACCATTACTTGTTAAAAAAATCATGGGAATTTTGTTCATGTACATGATAGCCCTGGGAAAAACTAAATCGAGGTGAAATCTTAAGTATAAGTAGACAAGATAATGCAAAAGCAGTGTTCAAGTGAAATTAGACTTAGAGTGATGAATACCACCATGAATTTGATAATTGGTTAGGTAGTTCTTTCTAGCGGTGTGCTTTTTGTTAGTTACCATTAGTAGTGTTACTATAAAGAGTTATTATGATTTTTTATACCATGCCATTTATCTGAATCATTATGGATCCCAAAAAGCAGTGGAAACATCTTTATACCCATTCAAATTTGTGATGCAGAGTTGTTCCATTAGATTGCAATTTTTTTGTTAAAAGGGTTCTCAAACAACAACGAATGTAAATGATTTGGATTCTCCAAAAAAATGAGAATACATGAATTCAATGTTCATACTAAACAACAAAACTTTGAGAAAAAAAAGAAGATTCTTTAACACCGACATGATATTGTGCTTTCCCATCTATTGGGCCTCGGGAAGGTTGAAACTACTAATGATAATGTAACAGTTTTTGGCAGTTATGAAATGGAAAGAATTGTGTATTATTTTATGTGCATAAGTTATGATGAATGGTATTACAATATCCACATTTAAAATAGAAAATCAAAGCAAATGATGAAAATTTGCAGTCAAATAAAATCAAATTTCCCAGTGCAATCTTATTGTTTAATCCAAATTATCTGATTGCTTCACATTTTCAGCACACTAATTATCTGATTGCTTCAACTTCCAAATATTTGTTATGCACAATGAAAAATATTGATCCCTATTTTTGGAAAATTTTGTGGGTAGTCTTAAACATGTGTGGATTGAGTGTGATACTCAAACTCAAATAAGTTTTGATGAAATTTGTTGAGAGCTAGAGGAAGTATACTCTACAATATATCCAAATTTCATAATTTAAATTTAAAGTAAAAGAGTGTGTCAATGAAAAGGCTATGGATGTATTCTAACAACTTCCATATTTCTCCAACCCTCATCCAATTCCATAACTCTCTTTTGTAGTAAAGGTTCCTAAAATGTGTTCATTCACTCTCTTGGGTTTCTTTGGGTCATCCTTCTTTCTTTGGTTGAGCATATTAGGATAGCACTATATCATTCTAAGAACTGTTTGATGACTAGATTTGAAAAACATTGACTCCAAGGTCAAGAGTAAGACTCTTTAGTATGAATCACCAAACCTTCTTCTACAAGATGATAATCAAAGCACAAGTGAAGAGTGATTGTTAACACATATATAGACATTGTGAATTTTCATAGCATACCATTGAAAAGTCAGACCTTGTGGAATTTCAAACACAAACTTTGTAATGTAAATATTGAAGATATGACTACAGATCTAGAAGACATGTGTTGTGGACCTTGCGAAGTTCACAATGAATACCTTATTGTAGACTCAGTTTGAAGACCTTGTGAGAACATAACTACATAAGTTGTAAAGTCATTATTGCAGAGCTTGAGGATTCATTGGTTGAATACAAAAACTCAAGCATCATTAGACAGTCCTATGACTGAGTTAATGTAGTGAATTGATTATATTGAGCATAGTTTACATAGCACATTAGTAGAGTTTTAAGAAGGGTCTTATGGAAATTCCCTCTCTAGTTTGACAATGATGTAGAGAAACTTGATATCAACATAAGTCTTGCAACATCTCTCTGATTGGGAATAATTTGAAGGGATGAATTGTAGCATTTGTTGGTACTGTTCCTCATAGACAAAAGCAAATATACAAAGAGAAATATACGACAGACTTTAGGAGTAGAATCATATTCAGTTTTTGCAGAAATGCATCAATCAAAATGTAGATAATGGCACAATATTTGCATCTCCTATATCAAAAGAACTAGTAAACAGGCCTGGCGTAAGACCATAAGAAAATCCATCACTAAAAGATGTTTTAAAAATTTGTAGATGTGCACTTTATCAAAAGAAAGGGCATATAAAGACAAAATGTCAAGAAAGAAGAGCATTTGGAGGAGCATAAAACAACAAAAGAAAAGGTGCTTTATTCATGATACGAACTAGGAACAACATGATTTAAAAAAAATGAAAAATGATTCCATGACAACATCGTTTGAAGGCATTTCAACTAGGAAAAACATTTCATGATGGAATTGCATTTAAAGAATTAAAACATAATACCATTCTATCAATGATATGCCAATTAACAAATTAGCATTAAAATGAAGGTGGATGTTTAACACTTGTAGAAATAAATGATATGAATTAAATAAATAAATTTATTCAAAACATAACTTACACATAAATCGAGTGACGAGAAATCAACACACAGATCAATGTATTTAATAAGCATACAACATGAAACAAAGTTATCCAAATGATTGAATGAGAAACCATAACTCATCAAAGAAATTTGACAAACATGACAAAAGAAAGGTCAAGAGAAACTGACTGAATTTCGTTAAGATTGAAAAAAATTACAATTCTTCAAAACACAGAGCATCTCGAGTTATCCCCTTTGGTGGTTTTCTTCGACCCTCCCATCCCTCTATGAGATCCAAGTCCCTTTAAATAATAATTACATTTAAAACAAAGGGGCATATCTCCCATAGAAGTAGGAATTACAAAATATTGTTTTAAGATTTGCCAAGGGAAGATTGCCACTTGGTAAATACATCCAACAAATCTTCAATATCTTGATATTGTGCATGCTCAAGCTGTAATTGGGCCTTGTAAGTAAAAGACTCAGTCTCCCTTTTCTTCACCTTTTCCCATTCACGTAAAAAGAGATTAATCTTCATTTCTGAATTTATAGGTGACTCAATCAACTCCTTAATCTCTGCTATGTGGATGTGATCGAGATGCTAAATACACTCCTTGGAATTCAAGTAATCCTCTTCAACCTGCTCAATCTTAATCTTGGGTGGAAGAGAACTTTCAATTGGATCCATGATGGGGAAGTCCAACAAACTGAATAGACTGTCAGATGCAAGCCATGTTTTACTACAGATCCTCTGTCCTTGTTGAATTGTGGATTCCACCATCTCACATGCATTTCCCAAACATTCCAAAGAAACTTTAATACTCATGAGCTTGATTTTGTCCAAGATATGTATATCTTTAGATCTGTCTTTTATATACTTCTTCCAATCTATCACATCTTCCAAAGTTTTGGTTGCATAATTCCTTCTCTGATTGTGATCATAGAAGATACCAGAATGATGTTCAAAAGAATTATATGTATGTCGAATCTCATTTAACCCGTCAAATAACTTAATCAATAATTTCTTATTATCATCTTGAATCTTTAAAGCAATCTCCTTAAATTCTTCCTTAGAAAACATTGAGAAAGAAGAAGCAATAGAGAGGGAGTGTGAAACCTTCATTTGTTGCTCAAGGGATGTAACTTTTTATGCATAGTTCACACTCAGGCCTTGTGCTTCTTGGAGATTTTGTTGGAGAACTTCATTTTGTGTTTTCATGTTTTTGAGATGATTCTCATAATCATCTTTCAACCCTTGCAGTTTGAATTGATGTTGCTCATTCATCCGAAACTGCTCCTACTTGAGTTTTTTCAGTTCTTTCTCTTTCACCTCAAAAACTTTATTCATTGAGGAAACATAATCATAATTTTCCCTTGCAAAGGCCCCCATAGCAACAAATGTCTCAATATCTTCCTGCTTCACATCAATGGAGGTCCTTTTCCATATAACCATATTTGGGACAGTGCCCTGCACTAGAGTCCCCTCTCTGACTCTTTTAGATCCCTTTTTTACCACAACCTTTTTTGATTTACTCCAAAAATACTCTTCGAGAAATACCACTACATCTTGTCCAAACTCTGATATTGCTTCCACAGTGGGTGCTGACACTTCTGAAGTTGTGACCAAAGGCACAGGTTGGGAGACAACAGGAGTTGGAATGGGCATGGTTATTTAAGGAATGGAAATGGATGGCATTGTAACATCGGAGGCTGAAGGTATAGGAATGGGGGTGGTGGATTAGGTGATAGGGTTTGAAGATGCAACATAAGTTGGAATTGCAACTGGATCTGAAGGTTTGGTTTCAACAGGGGCAGCAGGTTGACCATTTGTTGTATAAGGTGGGACTATAAAATCATATAATGTGACAGAGGGAACATTGGTATGAATGGGTAAGGGTATAGAATATGTCATAGTAGTAGAGGTGATGATTTCTGAAAAATGAATGTCAGGAAAAAAATCAACCACTAAACCCTCAAGTGGACTAGAAGAAGTCTAAGTAACTCAACTAACTACTAATAAGCTAACATAAACATCAACTGGGCATGATACGTTGGTAGGGAGTGATTCATATTCAACACCACTGTCTTCAACATGAAGCATAGTAACCTGTGGCACTGGAATTTCAACCTTTTGCTTCTTAACTGGAAGGGTTGAAGGTTTTGCTTATGTTTCAACCATTTATCTCATCAATGTTAGGCTCTTCTTCATTTATGCAATTGATTTGAGGAGATCGTTGAGAGTAGCCAAGGGTTTAGGTTGCGGAGGATCCTCAACAAGGGATTTCCCTCGATCATTTGTTTGATAAGTCAACATCAAAGGAGTGTTGGATTGTGCTTTCTGGTATTCTTTCTCCACTAATTATTTCTGAGTCCTTTCCTCGATTAAAAATTTGAGCTTCCTATACTGCAACACTTTGGTCTTGAGCTCTTGCTGATATTGGAAGATAAAATTCTTCTCTTCTAGAGAAGAGGTTATATTCACTACTTCAAAGAAGGAATTATCACCCTGATAAATGGAATCATCAGGAGTAGTTTGATGAACATAGGTACTCTTCATATGCTTATGTGTGAAATGATAATCTAAAATGGATTTTGGATCATGCATCCTCCTAGGAGCATCTCCAAGATTCAAAGTGGTAATATTTTTCCCAAGAAATCTTGCATGCATTGAATTCTAAATTATAGAGATCCAAGGTTAAGGGGGAACTCGTGCCACCCTTTCCTTTTAGCTCCAGTCATTTTTGGGAATACACCATCAATCATTGTTTGGAAATATATTTCTTCCTGTTGATGTAATTGTAACTTCGGAATGTATTCACTTGTATTTCTTATGTATTGTACCCTGATGTTTATTCTAGGATGTGTCTGTAATGTACATGAGTCATGTCATGCCCCGATGTTCCTATCGAGAGGTTCTATAATGTAAACAAGTCATGTCAAGTCATTGTGGGTAACCCTCCTATTGGTTAAGGGTTAAAGTCCCCACAGTTTTGGGGCACTAGGGTTATTAGAATCTCCTAGAGAAGTTGGCCCTAGTAAGGTTTAGTCAAGTCGAGAATTAGTATAAATAGAGAGCTATCCTCTCTATTTATGACACACTCACTCACACTTAGTTGTAGTGCATAGCTGAGGAAGAAGAAGACATTGGGGCAAGAAAGAAAGAGGTTACTGTTGTTGGGAGATCATCTTACTGTTTTGGGGTTTTACTTTTGGTGTTGATTCTATCTCTGAGGAAGTTGCGGAGTTTTCTCCATTTATGGTTTCCCCGAGGAAAAACACTGTGTTCATTGTCTCTTGTGTTTGATTGATGTGCTTGTTATTCTCTCAGTTAAAGATCCTAATATAATGCTAGCTTAATGTTGATATTATTTATGGAAATTCATTATGTGAATTTCCAAAAGCTAGCATTATGAAATCTTTTGATGTGAATTTATATTATTTATGGCTGACATATAATATTTATTATTATCTTTTATTTTGTTTGGAAGGAACATTACAAAATATCCCCCATACATGGTTTTAAAACCATGTGAAGGCCCTCCTAAAACCATGGGTTGTTTAGAAGGCCTTGCACATGGTCTTAAAACCATTTGCAAGTCCCTCCTCAATCATGTACAATAAAACCATGGGTTGTTTATGAGGCCTTTCACATGGTTTTAAAACTATTTGCAAGACCCTCCTAACCCATGTACAATAAAACCACGGGTTGTTTAGGAGGCCTTGCACATGGTTTAAAACCATGTGCAAGGCAAATAAAATTTGTGGATAATTCAATTTTTTATTTTTTATTATTTTGTTAGTAACAAAATAATTTACAAGATCCCCCCATACAAAAGCCAGATATATATTAACTTGCTTAAAAGATGAGTGTAATTTGAAAAGAAAACCGCATGGCCAGACCATTCTCTAGAAGATTCATTACTCAAAACTAAAACCACCAGATTGCTCGATGATATCTATGGATGTGAGTTAATCTTAAAAGCAACTATGCCTGTTATACCTGGATCTTGTATTAAATTTGAAAATGTTTTACCCAAGTTTTAACCTAAAATTGTATGAAATCTAAAACCGTTTTGCCCAAGTTTTAATACAAAATGTTTTACCTTTTAATCTTGTATGAGATTTGAAAACGCTATACCCAAGTTTTAATGGAAAACGTTTTACCAGAAATTGTATGAAAACTGAAAACATTTTTCCCAAGTTTTAATGGGTATGAAAATTGAAAACATTTTCCCCAAGTTTTAATAGAAAACCTTTTAAGTGAATGAAATCTGAAAACGTTTTACTTGAATTTGTATGTGTAACACCCTGCTTTTGGCCCCGTTGCATTAAATGTACATGATGTAAATATTGTAAATGATCACGGTGTGGAGCTAAAGGCCAAGGCCCCACCATTGATCGGTTATGCTATGTTTTGGATTTAAATTGTCACCGATAGTATATCGGGGCAAGCAACATACATATTAAGTTTCAGCATCATGTAAATATGCATCTTTAATTAAAATGAACCCGACCAGCTACGATCGCCGCAACTAAAATGAGAAAGGGGCATGATTTTCACAAGGATAAGGATGGGAATTTGTCAACCTTGGGCCAATAAGGGAAAATACCCATGTGTCTTCTTTCTTTACTTTACCCAACCACTTTCATTGAAGAATTGCTGGTGGTGGTTGAGGCAGTTAATTTTTTTGGGAGTGGGGTGACAAGACTGCCAGTCCTCACCCACACGCACACTCCACCACAGCGGTTGAATTCACAATGGAAGAAACCACCGTCCACACTCACGCGGGTCTTCCACTCTCTCCATGGTAGTGCTAAAGCTCTCACGCACTTTTGATCTACATTCTCCATTGCCTGTCATTTTGTTCATCCTCACGCAGGAGCAGAGGTCTGTTCATTCCTCACGGTGGTACGTTCATCCACGCGCAGAGGCAGAGCTGTTCATCTTCACGCAGGAGTGGAATTCTCATTCTCTCTCCCACGCACAGAACCTTCTGGGTTTTACCCACGTAGTTTTCCCCTACGGATTTGTGGATGATGTGGTCGTATCCACTCCCCACCGGCTGATTGTGGGTTCTGCATTGTTGTTCACGCTCACCCACAGGCTGGGAGACTGTAAATTTCTTCCCCAGCGTGGTCTGTGTAAGTCTTCCGATAGATCCATTGCCTGGGACGTGTTGTTGTCTCCCCACGTTTGTTGGTATTGTACGTTGATACATTTTGGGACTGTTGTTTTCCCCATGCTGTGAGCCGTGTTGCTACTATGTTTTGAGGCTACTGTGGATTGTTTGGAATTGTTTTCCCCTGTCTTAAGCTGTAACACCAGATTAATTGCCTAAGTGCAATGGTTGGTCTTCGGACTGCGTTGGGAGCAGGGATGGGGGCTTAGTTTTGCTTGATAAACCTGGTGGCTGGAAACCACAGAGACAGAGCTAGAGGGCTGGCCTTCTTCTCCATCACCCCTGAATAGCACTGGAAGGGGGTGCAGGGCCTGAGGGACTGTGTAGCAGAGAAGGGACTGATTCCTTGTGTTGGGTGTGGGTGGGTTTCATAGAGGTCAGGCTAGTTCTGGTGTAGGTGTTCTTGGCTCTGTAATGGGCTCACCAGCTTAGCATTAAGCTTTTCCCAACTCCTTGATGGCCTGATAAACCCAACTGTGTTGGCTTGGCTGTGTTTTGTGTACCCTTGGCTATGTGTAAGCCTGCTAGTTCCCTTATTCCTTGGAGAATCATGCCCAGCTCAGGGGTGACAGCGTTGCTGAGAGATTAAGGAGCACGCTGGCCTATGGTTGGGTGGAACGTTGCAGCGACGTAGCTGGTTGCGGATCAAGTTATTCATAAGATAAGTGCTCTTGTCCATTTCTACTTCCGCAACTATATTTACTGTTAATGACTATAATGGTCATTTTGAACGAATGCTTGTATGAATGTATGATGTTTCCGCTATGTCTGATAGATAATTGCATCTGTGCATGATAAATGTTCATGTGTGCATGTTTCTACTTCAATACGTTTTCTTCAGCATTTTGTTTTAGCATTTTTATGAATTCAGCGTGTTTATGGGGCTCTTATCCCGTGTGATTGAAGCTTGTAGTCACGTCCTCTTCGTCGATCGGAGGCATGGGGACGTGACAGTATGGATTATGAAAATGTTTTGCCCAGTAGAAAAAGTCTTAGCTCAATCTTGTATGAGCTCTAAAAAAGTTTTTCCCAAGTTTTAATACAAAACCTTTTACCAATCTTGTATGAGATCTGAAAACATTTTCCCAAGTTTTGTTTGAAAAAGTTTTACATGAATCTATCTTGTACTAACCGTGAAAATGTTTTTCCCAAGTTTTGACCGAAAATTCTTTACATGAATCTTGTATGAGATCTGAAAACATTTTTCCCAAGTTTCGATACAAAACATTTTACCTCAATTTTGTATGAGATCTGAAAACGGTTTGCTTTTTCCCAAGTTTCAGTACAAAACATTTTACCTCAATCTTGTATGAGATCTGAAAACATTTTGCCCAAGTTTTAAGGGAACATGTTTTACCAAAAATCTGAAAACATTCTGCCCAAATTTGATCGAAAAATGTTTTACCTTAGTTTTATTAAAACTTTAAAATCATTTCTTGAATATAATTATTATTACTTGAAACCTGCATGATGGGAAGTGACTCAACAAATCTTAAACGTTTTTAATCATAATTGCTCTATGTATTACCATTAATTAATGGCCGACAAAATCTACATCATAAGTAAATAGAGTAAAATGTAAATATTTATAGCCAACTTTTACATGGAGAACATTACAAATAGTTACAACATCTCCCTCATAATTGCATGAGTAACTTTACATAACGTTACAACAACTCCCTCATAATATTTATAGCCGACATTTACATGAGGAATGCTACGGAACGTCATATACTGTAGAGTGCCTCTCGACACAATGAATATAAAATATGAATGAGTTAAGGGTTCTTTCCATCGTTTTTGTTTTTTAAATTTTTTTGGTCTATCTAAATTCTATCAAATGATATGAGAACCATTAAAAATTCCAACGCCAAGTTACTCTATATCACTAAGTTATCTACAAAATAAATTGTTTACGTGAACGAAATATATATATACTAGGATACTCTCAGAGCGAGGAAATGAAACACCGAACAAAACTTCGATATGTATTAAAAATTAAAAGAGAGTTGTGCATAGATAATATAATTTTATGTGATGAAAGCAAGTTTAGGAAAATAAGTGAAATTAAGTTACATCAAACTTCTAAATTGACACATAAGCATAAATAAGTTTCCTCTAAAAGGAGTTTTCGAAGTTTTAGGTAGCTTTAGAGAACCTCGAAACCCCTAGACTTGGAGGAATTATACCTTTGAAACTGAGACCTCGCCTGGACTTGGAGAGACTATACCTTTGAAATTGAAACTTGAACTATGTGAGACATCAAAATTTTTGCACAAGCCATTTTTCCTATTGACCATTAGCGTGGGTCCTCTTATAATCTCATGTATTGAATATCATTGAATGGCCAAATAAGGTTGAAGGTGAAGAAAATATTTGTTTCAAGTTTTTACTATCCCAAGCCAATCTTCATATTGAATATCAATAGTATATAGTCATGATGTCCATTAGTAAATTGTTGCTTAATTTTCATGACTTAATGGATGTAAAAGCCAACTCCCTTCTGCTACACATTAGTGTAGCTCAGAAGGCACAAGTTTTAATAGAGGTAACAATTCCATTGATTTTTTTTTTACCTTTTCTCTTATTACATGACCAAAACATACAAGTAGATCCCAATAACAATTGACTTTGAGCATGAAGGATGGTAACCCTAATATATCCCAATAACAATTGACTTTGAGCATGAAGGATGGTTTTCCGTTCTACTTGAAAAAAAGAAGGTTGATTGATAACCCTAATATTCCCATCATAACTTCGTTAGGTTTAGTCTCTTTCACTTATAAAAATACATTTATAACATAAAGAAGATCCAAATACAATTATACTTTAAGATTTTAACTCTAAGTTTATTATTATTCTCTCATTTATTATTATTTTTGAAAAAATTATCGCCTCACCACCCAACAATCTTAACTCTCATTTATTATTATCTTGAAAAAATTATTGCCTCACCATCCAACAATGTGTTTGAAAAAATTATAGCCTCACCATCCAACAATGTGTGAACATGAATATTAGCTATCTTATCACAAAGAAATGTGTCTATCGGTTTTGCCAACAGCACATGTAGGATGTTTAGGCCGTGCCCAGTAATTATCGCGCCATCCACCGTAGGTCGAGATGCGTTGGAAGGTAGGCCAGGGTCCCTAACTCCTTATTTTTCCAACCATTCCAGCTGGCCAGCCCACCAAGATGCCGTTGACATCAGGCATGAGCTGAGTAAGATTCAAGTTCCAGAATAAATAATCAATGGAGTCGTGAGCTAGTCGGGGAATTTTTATGATATAGATAAATAGGATGCTCTATCCCATCCCAAGTTGTCCACCACTACTACCTCTATCACTAACATTTTGAATTAAATCTGAGATGATGATTACGGGTCGAGAGCGGGGAGACTAACATTTTGAACTAAATCTGAGATGATGATGATTACGGGTCGAGAGCGGGGAGACTAGTTTGGTGTTCGACTCTGGCCTTCCTTCGAAAGAGTCCAATCCATAAAGTGGTTTGGTATATTATTATCCATATAAAAAAGAAGTGAATCTGTGTTCGCTCATAGAATTGAACTTATTTATCTGTGTCGTGGTTTATGAGAAATGGATAATCAACCTATAAAAAAGGGAGGAATATTTAGAGATAGATGTTGGCCCAGAAACAATGAGCGAAAAGGATCAGTCACCCTGTACAGAATCTTCATTTGAGATGTTCCTACCTACTCTAAATAGATAAATTTGGAAAAAATATTATTCAAATACACAGAAACATAAGCGAAACTGATCAGTCACCCTGTACAGAATCTTCATTTGAGATGTTCTTACCTACTTTAAAATAGATAAATTTGAAAAAAATATTATTCAAATACACCGAACTTAGAAGCACAAAAAGATAAAGCGAGCTGTTTCGAGGATACATTGAACTGTATGCCATATTATATCTTGGATACACCATTGTAGGTTAGATGTCATATACCATTTGACAAATCAATGCTAGTTGGTTTCTTTCCAAAGTTTAATCTTCCAGCTGTTGCTTTTCTTATAATTTGACAGCGAAAGTATTCAAACAAGCACAAAATGACTTCTGTCAAATCTCTGTTGTCGCTACAATTTGGAGATTACTGGGTGGGTTAGGTTTGAGTTGCTTTCTAATCTAGGGAAAACTTTGTTGTCGCTACAATTTGGAAATCACTGGTTGCTTTCTAATCTAGGATTTTTATAATAAAAGAACTGAAAGAAATCCGTAACATTTGGCAGTTCGTCTGTGATTCAATATCAATTCGATTTCGAAGCTTAGAATGTGTTGGTTTTAGGTTAACCAGCTCAATAACTCATGAGAATTGTACCCATATTTTCCGAATGGGTATGCAATTTCTTCATTTTGGAGAGCTTAGCACACCATGAATACGCTTTCCCTGAGTTGATTTGCAGTTTTCTCTTCAATTTTGTGTAGTTACATCAATTCCCTCTGGATTTGTAGTGGCTTTATTTATGATTTTGCAGTGGGTTTATTATCCTTCATTCTCCACCAACATAGTAACCAATTAGATCTATGTATTTTCAACAAATTTATAGGTTTGAAGTAGATCTGTTAAAGAAATTCGCCATGAGTTTGCCTCCAGAGCAATCCTCCCGTCCAAAGGAAATTTCATCAGATAGATATGAGTCTGGATGGGGAGCCTCACCAGATGCAGCCATAATTAAAGTACCCACCAAGCACAACTACGCCACCACCCATCAGTCCTGCCCTGAAAGCCATTGTTGTAGTTCTAGCAACGCTTTACTGGTGGTAAGTTACTACAAGATTTTTGCCAAGTACTGCAAAGCTTCTCGATGGAAACCTTTTTTCGTTTTTCAGGAGGAGACGTAGGAGCTTGGACTCTGAAGAGAATATACAAGTGGATGCTTATTCACTGGAAGGATTCCAAGACCCAGAACGCTGGCAGATAATTACTCAATCATATGGCCTGGATGAAGCTGTGATCAGATCCGTTACTCGGTGCAGAATCACTAAAGCAGAGAAGCTCATAGACATCATGGAGCGTGCAATTTGTCTGGTTGAGTTTCAGTAGAATGACGCTCTCAGGCTTCTTCCCAAATGCAAAAATGCATTTCATATTAACTGCATTGATGTTTGGCTAAGGTCACATGCCCATTGTCCTTTATGTAGAGTCAATATTGTGTATTTAGAAAACGCGTGGGATAAGCGTTCACCAAATCGCCCCGTTTTTCCGGCCGATTTTTTATTAAAATCAGCCAAATGTTTGCTGTGAAATTGTTTACTTCATTATTTTGGAATTCTACTAATTTTATTAGCTCTTTCCATACTAAATCGGGCATTTTAAAACTACCCAAATGATTAAAATTACGATTTAATCACTCGAAAGTATGATTTTCACCAAAATTGATCTGCCGGATTCCGGCGAGTCGGGGGCGATTTGGTGAACGCTTATCCTGCTCCGAGAAAACCCCTTTGTCCCTCCCATGGCGTCCGGAATACGTCCTAGACTGGAACATGGGATGGCTGGGGTTGTGCACCACAGTTTTAAGATCAGAAGACTCAGGTGCCACTGAAGCTAGAAATAGTGCAGAAGGCATGAATAATCTGGATTTTTAAGAGTGTGGGGATACATGACTACAACGCACAGGCTTAGATTTGGAAATTGAAGGTTTTAACGAGTATTCTGATCGGCTTAATGCCAGGTGTATACTATTGGAAGTTAAGAAGTGAGGGAGATGAAACTATGGCAGGTGCTAAAGGAAACCCAATAATGGAAAACGGCCCATTATCTGAATTATTGCCCACTTTATCAAGAAATCCTAATTTGGATCTTCAAGGATTGAGCATTACAATTTTACAACCAGAAATTCTAGAACCCATCTTTTAAATTAGGAGAATTATTGCCCACTTTATCAAGAAATCCTAATTTGGATCTTCAGGGATTGAGCATTACAATTTTACATCTAGAAATTCTAGAACCCATCTTTTAAATTCTCTGCCTGCTAGTACTGCATCGCCATAAAGATACAGGATTAGTTCACCAGATGGAGCAAGAGGTTTAGTTCACCATTCAATTCGAAGGGGCTATTTTCATTATCGTTTCAGGCATCTACATAGTATGCATCGTTCTTATCGTTTCAGGCATCTACATAGTATGCATCACGATGGATTTGATCGACGAGTTAAATGCTTGGTACATTCTCTGAAGCTGTTGATCAGGGGCTCGGATCTGGCTAACGAGATGCTGGAATTGAAGCAATCTCTTCACTGCTTGAAGTAATGCATCACAGATTTGGAAGCATGAATCGCTCCCTTTGAAAAACAGGTCGAATTAAGAATGCAAAACAGGTCGAATTAAGACTGCTTATTTGCACCAGGATGGCTCCCAGCCGTACACGAACCGACTGGGTTTGCAGCGGATGCAGGGGTCTGTTTCTACTCCTGTAGTTTCCATCGTCTCCCCGATGCCTGGATGCGAGGGACGCCTGCACGTACGTATAATCTGGAAGGGCTGACCGGAGAAAAGATAGAGAAATACATACAAAACAGATAGAAAAATAAATACAAAACAAACAGAGAATTTATTTTTTTAATTTAATTTAATAAAAGATCTCAAGAACAGGTAAGCTTGGCTTGAAAGATGATGAAGAGTGAATATATATATAAAAAGCTCGACAACAGGCAAGCAATATATATGAAGAGCTCGACAACAGGCAAGCTTAGCTTGATTGAAAGATGATGAAGAGTGAAGTTTGGCTTGATTGAAAGATTATGAAGATTGAAGTTTGCATATTTGAATGAAGATTTTCTTGGAAATTTCTAAATATAAGGAGGAGTTGTTGTTGCAGTAGTAGTAACAGTATCTGGAAATTATTTTTTATTTTTATTGCATCTCTAGGCGTATTGCATCTCTTCAAGTTGGTTTGGAGCAGAGAAACTGATTCTTGAAGAAAATATTTATGTTCTCTAGGCCTGTTTTGAAAGAGTAGTGAATCCTTATTTATGTTCTCTAGGCGTGTTTTGAAAGAGTAGTGAATCCTATTTTTTACTAGAAGCATAAACCCAAACAAGTTACAGTTGAAGTTTCCCCTGTCCTTCGGAACTGAAATAAATCTATTGACAAGAAGTTTCATCTTACTTCAAGGGAATCTTAATCCCACACCATAATCTGCACCCTTGAGCTCTAGTTCAACAATATTGTCAACCCGGATTTGGTTGTATTGTACAAGTTCTGAAAACAAGAACACACTTTTCCAACCGAGACACGAGCTCGCCGAATGGTTGCCTCTCCATAAATTCGTTCATAACCAACCGTATCTTTGCCTCCTTAACAGCTCACTTTATTTCTCTCCTACAACAGTTTTGGAACGCAGACCCCACGACTGAATGGATTAGTAGCCCCGCAGACAAAATAAAACAGAGCCATTGCTACATATATTTCTCTAAAACCTTAAATTTGTAACGCAAAATCGAGTCCTCAGATACGTTATTGCAGATACATTTTGAGGTATTTGAGACTTCATAGATAAATTTGAAATGCAAAAACGTTTGAATCATTTGTGATTTGAACTGAATATCCAGAGTTAAGAGGCCACGTGGGACTAGCTTCACTCCCATATCTGCCAACTATAGGGAGAAGTGCATTGAAAATGTGGTAAGAGGTTTGACATTGAGGCTGCAGGCAGAAGTGCATTGAAGAAGGCGAGGCGAATAAATAACATTTTGCTCACAAATGCTACTAAGTTAAGTTACCACTTTTCTCAGAGAATGCATGGACCTTCATTCAGATTACTACGAGCCTTTATTCAAAGCCGGATTTGCTTTGAATTTCAGTTGGACCTACCTTGGTAATTAATGCATTGTTCTTCTCCTTAATTTCTGTGTTTGATCGTGCTGTGTATTTAACCTTTCAGATTGGGCATTAATTTGTGGGCATGCCTATATAATCATAGGCAAAAGAGAAGGTCACCATATGTGTGAAGCCGATTTTCTCCAAGAGGCGGTCGAAAGATAAAATCACAAAAGAGTGTGATCATACTTTTAATGTATATAAAGACAATTGTTGATCCACGGAATGATTTTAAGAAAATCATTCCAGAAAAATGAGTATGACACTCCCCTTTAGGCTTTCAGGGCTCCTTAGCCAATTTTGAACTGAGATCCCTTTCAAGTATTTCAATGAGATCATTGAATGCCAAATGCCTTTACCAAATAAAATTCTCCTGAAAGCCTCCTTAGCCAATTTTGAACTGAGATCCCTTTCAAGTATTTCAATGAGATCATTGAATGCCAAATGCCTTTACCAAATAAAATTCTCCAACAAGATTTCATGTAAAGGGTTATATTAAACCAGCCAAGATTCTTAATGTCCCACCTTTCCATGTCAGCCATGATTCTTAATGTCCCACCCCCTCATAGCCTTTGCATTCAGGTAGAGGGTTATATTAAACTAACCAAGATTCTTAATGTCCCACCCTTCCATGTCAGCCATGATTCTTAATGTCCCACCCCCTCATAGCCTTTAAAGGCATAGAGATGTTGGCCTAGTTAACCAAATGAGTCTTTCCTGCATGGTCAATCCCCGACCATAAAAAGGAAAAGATCTTTTGGCTTAAGAGACTCAAAACAGATTGGGGAATGAGTGCCAATGAGAACCAGTAAACCAGTATGGCCACTAAGACTGAACAAACCATGGTCAGTCTCCCTCCCCTCAGATACCAATTATTGATTCTTTTATCAACTTTGTTAACCAACCAGTCCCAATCCTTAGAGCTAGAGTTATTTGGCTCGAAAAAAAAAGCCTAAATACTTCAAGCCGGATTCCAAGTCCTCCATCTTGAAAGGAAAGAACCATGCTATCTGAGAGTTGTTCACCACTAATGTGCAGCTCTATAAAAAAAACAGATTTGTCCAGGCTAATCTCCATGCATGAGGTAGAGAAAAAGGTGGAAAGAATCTCATAAAGATAAGACCATTCAGAGATGTTCCCTCTACCAAAAATAATCACATCATTTGACGAACATAAGATGGGTAATGCGAAGGAATGCAGAGAACTTGCCTTCACGAATGGAAACATAAATCATTCTGCTAAGGCCTTCAGTAACAAGGAGAAAGAGAAGTGGGGAGAGCGTACATCCCTGTCTCAACCCCTTAGAGCTGTTAAGAAAACCAGAGGGAGAACCATTGATCAAGACTGCAAAGCTTGCAATGGACTCACAGGCCATGATCCGAATACAAACTTCCAAGGGAAGGCCAATTTGCAAAAGTATTAGCCTTAACAAACTCCAGTTAAAACCTTTACTGTTGGGAGAATCCTATTAGCTGTGACTTTTGATACCACTTTATACACTAAATTACAGAGGGAAATAGGCCTAAAATCCTGACAAGACTCCGACTTACCAGATTTTGGAATCAGGGTCAAACACTTGAGTTCAAAGCGCCAGACATGTGCCCCTCCACCCTTGAAAATTCCACTAGACCCAGAAGTTCCACCTACTAGATCAAAAAAGGAAATGAAGAATTCAACCGTCCATCAATCTGGTTCGAGGCTTTTTTTTTCTGGCAAGATGCTTTAGAACCCCTTCCAGCTCAGCCCAAGTGACCGCAGAGCCAATGTTTTTTCCTTCCTCGTCATTGAAAAAAAGAAGGAAGATGCTTGATCACTTCCAATTGAGAAATGAAATTGGAGGATCTAGGATCCTTGAATAAGCCAGAGAAATAATCCTTTGCAAAGATTTCCAAATTCCTTTGAGAGGGCACCCAATCGCCTTCAACAATTTTTTAGATCCCAAATGGAATTAAGATTTTTCTGGTAATTTGCAAATTTATGGAAAAATTTTGTGTTGTTATCTCCCTGGTCCAACCATACTCCCCTGCTTTTTAGTCTCCACTCTTCTTCCTCCTTTAGTAAGAAAAGAGAGTTCCTCTCTTCTAGATATGGAATGATGCATTTTTCATCCTCTGAGAAAGAGTCCAACCGATGGTCCCGATAAATCTAAACCAAAATGTCCTCTATCTCTAAAAAGATCCTTATGGTTTTGTATCTTCTTTTTCTTAACCCACTTACTGTCAATAGCTTTCAGACTCTTTAATTTGAAATAAAACCGATCCATAACATTTAAGTCACCCAGAGTGGACAATGAGGACCTACAATTCTGGACCATAATACAGAAATCCTCATCCTTGATCCACGAGTGATTAAATTTGATGGTGATTGGTGTGGATCCTTGTATGGGTTGTGAAGGGGATTTTGTTCCTAGCCCGCACATTCTTGATCATTTAGTTGTTTTTGGCATTTATACTCTTAATCAAATTAAAAGACCTCCAATTCATTGTTTTACTAAGAATTATTGGATGCAAGTTAAGGATTTAGGCCTTCAGGGTCAGAAAGTTGGGGAATGTTCCATATATATCAAGAAATTACCTCTTCACGGGTATCAGGCCCTCCAATTCGACTGACTCGCTTATCTGGGATTGGAACAAATCAAATGGGCAGCTAACAACTAAATATGCTTATGAAGCCATCTCTATGGCCTTGGTTCATTCTAGTCATAAATGGTGGTTTTCCAAAATATGGAAGTGGAACATTCCTGCCAAGTTGAAGTGTTTTTTGGCTCTCTTTGGAGAACCGTATTTTATCATGGGACAGCTTGCTCAAAAGGGGGTGGATTGGACCGAATGTTTGTCCCCTCTACAGGAGGGAGGCGAAGAGTGTTCCATAGTGTTTTTTGGCTCTCTTTGGAGAACCGTATTTTATCATGGGACAACTTGCTCAAAAGGGGGTGGATTGGACCGAATGTCCCTCCCCTCTACAGGAGGAAGGCGAAGAGTGTTCCATATTTTCTTTAACTGTTATTTCAGTCAGAGGGTCTAGATGGAAGTATCAGGATGCTTTAGGTTCCATTGGAATGGGATTTTGGCCCACTGGTCTATTTTTTTGACCTCTAGTATCAAAAGAGAAAACAACACACATTTCTCCCCATTTTTTGTTGTTGGAAGATCTAGATTATGATAAATAGTGCTATTTTTGAGGAGTTAGATCCAAATGTATTCTTTTGTACGATGAAATGTCTGGGATTATATCATTTTTTCCACTCGAGCGGTTGGTCAAGAAGAGGAAGATACTATCAGGCCCACTCTCTTCTCAAGGTTGGATTCCAGGTACTTTGATGGGGTGGAGCAAAATGCAATGGGGCCGCAGAGCCATAATCTGAATTAATGAGGACCATCATTTTCACCTTAGGTAACAAACTGCAAAGCAAAATTCTTAGCATTCTGGTCTCATTTGCAATTTTCCTTTTGCATTGGTATTATTGATCTCTAGGTATTTGGGGACTCACTGGCCATTATAAATTGGTTCTCAGACATCTTCAAGCGTCAGACCTTATCCTTAGTTTCATGGCGCTCTACATTCAGGGATCTCCAGGTTTCCTTTACAACTCTTAAGATTCAAGATACATAAACAATTCAACGTGGAAGCAAATGCCCTTTCCAAAAGAGCACATGCCACTCCGGATGACATCTTGCATTTTGAGGAATTTGTGGAAGGTTCTTTATTCAACGAAGGATATTTTTTTTTAAAATGAACTATGGGCTTCCAGTCTCTTTAGGACTAGCCACATTTTTTGTTGCGAGGCTAATGTTTCAATTTTGAACTAAAGTTCCAATTTTGTGCCTTTTCTAAGTTTGGTTTTGTCACTTGAGTTTGTTTCTATGCCATTTCAACATGTATGCTACCAAAAATTCTCCGCTTCAGTTATGTAAGAAAGTGTCTATCTTTGGCATGGACATGAACCGATCAAGTTTATATCTATTTTCTTTGATTCTAATGGAATAACAAGAAAATGAGTTTTTTTTTTTTTTTTTTAAAGAAAAAAAAGAAAAAATAGATAATTGTTAAGAAACTCGTTGCAGTAAACTTGTTGAATTGTCCAATATATGGGTAGTTTGAAGGAAAATCCATCCTTTTTGTGCATGTAGATAGAGTAGAGACCCATTTAGATTCATATCTCATTTGATGGTATAAGAACAACAAAATAAAATTTGTGGAAGAAATTGAAACAAGAGAAGAACCTCAATTGGATAAAATCACTAGTAATTGTTCATGTCCAGGGAAGCAGTGCAATACTTGCCTTTGATTGATTATCGGCAACAATGAGTTAAAATTTGGACGTCATCCAATAGTTTTTCAATGAATGTGGAAAGTTTGCACAAGTTTGTATTGAGGAAAGCTTGCACAAGTTTGTATTGATGATCCTCTTATGGAAAATAAATTTAAGGATATTGTTAAATTTCTTTGTATGGGTATAATGTTAGGAAGAGAATTGTTTGTACTTTGAAAAGGGTTTGATTCCATACATTTTGTAAAGGGTATGTTTCTTTTATATAGGATATAAAGGCATTTGTAACTAGTGTGGTTATACGGGTATTCTTTTTTGTTAAAGAAGTTACAAATGGAGTCAAATGGAGTTATAAGTTTGATAAAGTGTTTTTTTCGGGAGGTATAAGGGGTCATGCATCTTCGATATTTCCATCTTTAATGAAATTGCATTTTTTGTCTTGAGTCCTATACCCAACCAAAATTAAATAAGGTGGTCATAGGTACTTTGTGTGCATGTCACGATTGCTTGAGGTGTTTTTTAACTTAGATTTTTTTTCATACACATTAAGAACTCTCATTTTTAAAAGACAATCAATTCAAAGAACACAAGCACATGAAATCAATGACAAACTTGACACAAGCAACATGATACATAATTTTGTGGCACAAGCAACCATATAACACACTTAGCATCAAAATCAACACAAAACATTAAAAGGTGTCTTGCACTTATAATTTGTAAAGTTTTTTGCGCAAGAGTTTGGAGTATTAAGTGTCTTTTTGCATTGTAAGGCAATCTTTTTGTAAGAAATCATGGTATTGTGTACATTGTAAAACTTGTGTGTTTAGGCATTTTTTGAACATCTCTCACTTCAAGAATAGCTCGCAATGAAAAATTACTTAAAAAGTTGTACTTAGTGATGGACATGCCTCCAAAATCTCAAATTTCTATAAGCAAATGAACAATTACAAATGTTCTTACTTGTTTACATGTAATGAAAAAGAAGGTGGACTTGCATAAGACACACACAAAGTTGTTTAGCAAGGATTTTGGATTCACTGTGTTTGATATTTTTGAGGTCAACGTTTCAAACTGATGATACATGATCCATCATTGGGACAAGGAAGGATAGAATGGTTCAGAGAAAGGAAAGAATAACTAGATTAAAAAAGACAATGTAGATTACCCATAAATAAACAATTCACATGGGTAATCAAGTTTGCACATTTTCATCTCAGTCTTTCACACCAGTGAATATCAACATAAACAACTGCTATGTACAACTAAAAAAATTAATGTTTTAGGCTTCCACAATGTGTAAAATTGTTTTGGAAAGATTTCATATCCACTATGTTTGAGATTTTAGAGTCAACGTTTTAGACCAGCTATACATGATCCATCGTCAGGACAAGGAAGGATAAATTGATTCAGAGCAAGGAAAGAATAACTAGATGCAAAAATGACAATGTAGATTACTCATAAATAAATAATTCAGATGGTATTTAACCTGGTAGATTTGCATCTCACTCTTTCAAACTGACAAATATCACCATAAATCGCTGCTTTGTACAACTTAATAATTTTATGTTTTAGGATTTCACACTATGTAAAATTGTTCACTTTGTTTGAGATTTTAGAGTCAACGTTTTGTACCAATGATACACGATCCATCATTAGGACAAGGAAGGATATAATTGTATAGAGCAAGGAAATAATAGCTGGATGCAAAAATGACAAAATAGATTACCCATAAATAAATAATTCACTGTGGGTAATCAACATGGCATATTTGTATCTCACTCTTTCAAATTGGTGAATATCACCACAAATAGTTGTTTCATAGAGCTTAATAATTTAAGGAAAAGTTGAAATCACTTCAGGGTGACACTAGGGAATTTGAAAATAAAGTTGCAACGTGATGATTATGAGTTAGATTCTTTTTCTTTTTATGACATTGAAGTTATTGCAATATTGAAGGAAAGCGAACTTAAACGGAAAGAATATGAGTAAGATGAACCCACCCATTGTGACAACAACAACTAATAACATCAATGCATATAAGGATAAGTAAACTAAGATCGTCATAACTTGAGAAGAATTGGAGTTTAAACAAAACATATATGGTTTAGGATATGTAAAGGATCATGATAAATTATATCATATTCCTAATTATCGCAAACCAGTTACATTTTTCAGTGGAGGATTTCTGGTTGATGCTTATTGGACGAGGGCACATGAGGGTCGTAATAAGAAATATGTACAAATTATTGTTGTAGTTCAGAATGATCAGAATGTTGATAAAGATATTGATGCTGAAAAAATTGTTGAGGATGTTGATATTGATCCAGGTATTGTAATTTTGTTGGATGATGATGATCAATTGGATGAAGAACTTGTATAGTTCCAACATTGTCATCAAATTGGCCATGATGAGTCAATTTTTTTTTATCTTCATCGATGTAGTTTTTGTGGCAGTACAAATCACTTCTCAGATAGGTGTCAACAAAAGAAGAATAAGTAGAGACAAAAATACACTTTGGTTGGATGAATATTTGGCGTTGGATTTTGGAATCCAAGTTATTGGAGAGACCATACTGATAGGTTCATTCACATGTTCATACATGTTTGCGAGGATCGGTTTCTACTTTAGATGGTTATGATTATTTTTGATTTGGTGATTTCAAGGCATGATTGGGGCCCATGTGATGTGTCTTTTGATTTGAATATAGAGTCTTATAAATCCGCTCGAAGACAGTGTGGTTACCCTTTTTCAGTTTCAAGGGGGCACATCTAATGATATTGAATTTTCTTCTTTCAATTGGCAAGGAGGATATTGATGAGGTTGTTGAATTCAAGTTTTGAAGTCTAGTTAGTGAATGGAAAGTTCTAGATGGGTTGATGGATACATAGAATTTCTTATTACAAGTCATTATAGATTTTTTCATTTGATATTGGATTAGGGTTGGTCATGTTGACCTTCATTGGGATTTTGTCAAGTTAGTTAATCACTTGGCACTTTTGGTGGTTCAACATTTAGATCGACAACTTTGGTTTTTGGATTTGAGGTAGTACCGACAATTCACTTGGTTCACTACAAACTAGATTTTATGGACATGGGTTTTGGATCCCATTCAACAAATTTTTCTGTTAGCAGTTTTTTTGGCAGTTTTTTTGGTGTCATTTTCTAAGAGCAATTTATGAACTTATTTGTTCACTTGTTAGTCTTTGGAATTTACAGGGATTATCTTTGAATCTTGTAAAGGATATATGTTTTTTCTACATCTTTGCTTGGTGCATTCAATTCTGTTAGTCTTTTTCAAGTTATGAGATGTGTTGGATTTTGAAGCCAATTCAGTTCTCATTAGGTTTTTCTCTCATCAGTTTTGGGTTTACTTCAATGAACATTGATAGGTTTTCTAGATCATTTGTTGCATAATGAGTTTTATATACTTGGTTTTGGCATTGATTTTTTTTTTTTTTTAAGTGGATCTCTATCGACACTAATGAGGTTTCATACCATGGGTTACAGATTGAAGACTTGGACATGATATCAACTTTTGCACTAGTGTTTGTTGCTAGCTAGTACATTTGTAAAAACTTATGATTAAGGGATGGATTGTTAGAAATTTACCCCTAATCATAAAGTCTTAATCTCACCTTAACAAAGTTTTAGTTACTTTATGGTTGCAAGGTGGTTGTGAGTAAAGCTTGTATAAATATAATCTTCATGAATATGAAATGTGAACATGGTAAGGCCTTCCTTTTTCCATTTTTGGTTTCTTGGTTTTCTTGTCTATCTAATTTCTATCATTATCTAGTTTTTCTCATATGTTATTTTACTAGATTGTGTAGGATCTCGAGGCTTTGTCAACACTATACTAGTTTAAGAGCTCAAAATTTCACTTGTAGTAATTGTATCTTGTGGGTGGGAGGATAAGACCCCCCCTCTCAATCATCCTAACTAAACCCAATTGGTTGTTTTTTCTATATCTATTCATATCTCTTTAAATATTTAAAGAATAATTAGATATAACCTATTATATATGGCCTCATATGGATTCATAAATGAGATAATGAATGTCTAATATTAGTGACAACTTTAACTATTCACTTTGGGATATTAGAGGATAGCTTGGCCATGCCTCAAGATTAGGATGATGTGTAGAGAATAGTTTTTGTTTTACACTTAAGAGGTATCCAAACAATGAATACTACAGAAGGGATAGATGATTTTGTCATTCCTTCAAAGACTCAAAATGGTGAAATTATGGTCCTTGTACATAGATATCACTCTTCATAGAAAGCTAAGAAAATATACAATTTCCTTTATCTTTATGATCATGGTGATTGATACGTTTAAAGAACAATGAAGATATTGAACATGAATGACACCACAAACAATGAGGAATATTATCATGCAATCATAAAAGGCCCATGCTTAGCAAAGGCACATGGGGTCAATAAATTGGAACATTTATAAAATTTGAACTAACTTGTAAACATATGTTGGTTGAATAAGAATTCAATGTTAGGAATATTAATTAATCCTCCCTTGACCACCATAGTCTAATTTTCATTTCCTAGATTATGAGTCTATTGCCACCACACTAGTGCCATGGGGGACTCATCTGTGTCCCACCTAACACTTGATGCACCATTTTGCATGAGTTTAGGATCTCCAGAGGTCAATCCCTATAAGTTAGGAACCCACACCGAGTCATGGGAGTTCGACCATCAGTTCACCCTAATCTATGTTGAGTTATCCTCATAAGGGCATTAGTTAGTTCATCTCCAGTTAGTCTAGCGCCACTTTTCCTCAATTCAAAGAAGTTAGGCGCCTTTTCCTACCTACCTTGTTCAATTAACTAACCTTGAACTGATTTAGTTGTCTTGAGTTAGGTTAGTGAGCTATCAGTGGTGATTTTCTCACATTTAGCTAGCAATAGAGTATTTCCAAGTTGGTGAATTCAATTCCTACCTAGTGCATTTGAATTCTTCCTATTGTATCATCATTGTATTACACATTGGTTATTGATTCAGGGATGTAATGTTATGCTGATAATTTTTGTCTCTTGGTTGTTCAATTTTTCCATGAATATTTGATCAGTGTATACTGAATTCTTCTTTTCTCCTTCAACCTTCTTTCACAGTGAATTCATTTAGGCATGAATATCCTAATATTTTCTAAATTAAACATGGTATCAAAGATGGTAACCAAGCCAAATTCAATCCTCAGAAACTTCCATTGATGCACCAGAAGCAATTGGGTTCCACATAATTCCTGGTATTCTTTCCTTGCTCCCATTGGATATTGTCCAGAGAAGTCTATCCAGGTTTGATGCACCCAGAGAAAGTGCACATGTTGGAGTGGAGAATGTTTGAATTGGGTTGAATTTGAATTAAAGTGTTTTTGTTGGTAAATTGAAGAATTGTGAAGATTAGTGACATTCTTTAAAGCTAGAAGATGGAAAATTCATCATCCTTGACCCCTAGGATCCTCACACCCTTAAACTATTTTGATTGGAGGAATGATATGTAGATAGTGGTGCACAAAAAAAATATGTACACACTTACCATTGGCATGGAGGTTGAACCCCAACAACCTCTTCAGAATTCAAAATATCTGAACAAGTTGGATGAAGCCTTTGGATTCATGTGCATTCATATATCCAGGGAGTTACTCTTCCATATTGATAGATTGAAAACTGCAAAAGAAGTATTGGAGAAGTGAGAATCCTTGTTTGGAAAGCAGGATGAGTTGAGAGGCCATATTCTAGAGAATGAGCTGATTGTTTTACAACCCAAAAAATTTGAAACAATCCAACAATTATTCTCAAATTTCAAATCGCTTGTCATGCAATGCAAGCAATGTGGGATTGACAAGAAGGATGAGCAATTGGTGCTCTCAATTATGAGAAAACTTGCCCTAGAATTATTAGTGTTGGTATCTACCTTTCACTCTAGGAGACTAAAAACTCCTAATTGACGAATTCCATCCCTTGATGCCTTCACATAATCTCTTATTTAGAAACAAGATAAGCTGATATAGATGGGATATCTCAAAGCCTCCAAGAAATAAGATCTCTTAGCTGGGGATACTAAGAATGTGTAAGACATGGGGAAGCAGGAAGGAAAAGAGAAAAATAACATCGATTTCAAGCCTATGGATAAGTAGAATCCTTCAGAAGGAGCCTCGGTTTTCAAGAAGTACAAGCACAAGAAGTTTGACAAGGATATGTGCTCTTACTGCAAGAGAGGGAATCATCTAGATAATTTATTTTTGAAGAAAACCATAGACCATATGTCTAATATCCTTGAAAAAAAAATATTTCCCTTCCTGAAGGTGCAAAGAAGTCTGATGTTGGAGGAAATATTGAAGATCATGGGATATGGGATGCTCTGAAGGTAGGATTTTCTCATTTATTCTGGAGCCTCCAACTACATGGTTTCCTCCAAAGAATCATTCTCTTCTCTGGATATCTTTGGAGGGCCAAGCATCCACATGGGAGATGACTAACAATTCGCAGCCGTCAAGAAAGGTTCCATCAAATTTAAGCATCGAGTGTTCAAGAATGTGCTCTATGTACCTTCTCTGGAAAAGAATTTGTTTTCTATATACCATATGAACCATACTGGCTCAATGTTACAACTAAAATTGGTCTCTATGCTCAATCCCCTGAAGTGACATGGCCATGACATATTTTTAAGATCTTTTTTCTTAGTTCTAGGATGTCTGACACACCTTGTCTCTTGACATAGGGCATTAGACTTTCCTGATGCCTCTTTCCCACTAACATAGTGCATCGTATTCTCTTCTCTAGATCTCTCTAGAGGGCCAAGCATCCACATGGGATATGACTCACAAATCCCAACCACCAGGAAAGGTTCCATCAAATTTAAGCATCGAGTGTTCAAGAATGTGCTCCATGTACTTTCTCTGTCAACAAATTTATTTTCTATATACCATATGAACCATACTGGCTCAGTGTTATAATTGAAATTGGTATCGATGTTCAATCCCGTGAAGTGACATGGCTAAGACATATTTTTGAGATATTTTTGCTCTGTTCCAGGATGCTTGAAACACCTTGTCTCTTGACATAGGGCGCCAGAATTTCTTGACGCCTCTTTCCCATTGATATAGTGCATCGATTACACTTCTTGAATCAAGACAAAAAGGTGACAAAAAGCACCAACACAACTTTCCCACATACAGAGAGAATTAGTACTGTCAAAAAGGAAAAAAAGGAAGATTTTGAGAACCTTCTAGACGAAAGTCCTCATGGAGGCTTATCCCAACTGCTTGTAATAGGTGGCACTCATGCCCCTAGCCTCTAGTGATTACTCCCTACCTTCCTCCCAAAATATCTCAACCCCTTTGGGATTCCTTTTTCCTATTTATACAAGCTTCCCTTCATGGGTAAAGGGAGGGAGGAGAATATCAAGAGAGCATCTTCATGCTGCTGGAATCATAACTGGTATAGAAGGCAAGAGAGTGTGATTGTGGGTGAATTTTTTCAAGTTTGTAGAGTATGTGTAAAATTTATGTCAAAGACGGTATGAGAATGAGGCTTTAACTTCAAGGCTTCGCTTGTAGCTTCCTCTTCTTATATTATTGATACAAACATGTTCTCCTTTTCCATGAACAATTTGTACCAATCTCCATTGTCCATTACTTTTCTCCTTGACTATTAGTAATGGTATTTGGATTGTCTTCTTTCTTTCACCATTTTTTCACATCCATAAGGAAAGGACAACCTTCATCACTTAGATAAGAAAATATTAACATTCAAATAGTTCATTTATCTAGGAGAAGGATGCATCACCATGGATTTTTGTTTTAGATCCTCCCCATGCAGACTAGGGGAGCGATATTTGTCTGCATTGGTTGAATTTTCCTGATAACACTCACCCAAGTGAGTTACACTTGATCTTGACATAGTGGAGATCTCAAAAATATCTACCAGGAATCTGATAGCAAAAGGAGTTACTAATCATTCCTTCAAGGAATATGAGTTTTCTCACTTTCTTCCTAATTCATATCCTAGTGCCTAATTGACTCATGCCAATGACACAAGTAGGCTGTGGCATGAAACATTTTGCCGCCTGAACTTCAAGTATCTCCAACAACTGCACAATGAAAAGATTGTTGAGGGATTGCCTCTCATCAAATATTTTGAAGGTGTGTGCATTGGTTTCTTGGTAGGGAAGCATCTAGAGCGAAGGTATGAGGTTGGGAAGGAAAGAAGAGCTTCCTCCACACTTGATTTGATTCACAGTGATGTATCCATACCAGTTCCTACAACATCTTTTTTTTTCCTTGAAAAAATTCGTAATTTTAGTGCAAAAAAGCACAAAATTACATTCACAGATGTATAGAAGGAAAAAATACCCCATACATTGTCAACAAAATAACAAATAAAATCAATGCCAAATCATTTACAGTTTTGGACTACCAAAAATATCTTCCAAAAAAATAGTAGAGTATAACCATATGAAGGTCGCTCACTGTATCAAACTAGATCTCCATGAAGCAGGTCCAGAAACCTTGATGATGTGCCTGCAGGAGAATAGGCTACAACCACTGCTGGAAGAGTTCCATTGAAAGGCACGCAGTTGTACCCCTAGGACATCGACCACTGCACCACCAATAGAGGCCAAGCAAAACCACAAAACACCACAGTCATCACTACAAGTATCCTAGCTACCACACTAGGCCATCAAGCCAGTGGAATGCACCTCAAGCATGGAAAAATTACGATAGGACAACCACATCTCTACACGGATGCCAAACTATCCACAACCACCATCACAAGAGGAAACCGCTGACTGCACATGCCAAAACCGCCACCAAAATCACCATTGTCACCACAATAACGGGTCGCTGCGCTAGGGATCCTGCAAAACAGTGGAAGAGTCAGACATAGCCCACAAATAAAATGTACCCAAGATCTTGCAAAACAATGGAAGAGCCGAACAAAGCCCACAAAGAAACACACCCAAGCTCCTACAGAGAGGGAAGGGTGGATGGGTGAAGAACCCTAGCTTCCCGGTGAGGGAAAAAAGTATACAACTCTCAAAACCTAAAATTTGTAGATTGCCCAAGAAAGGGAAAGGAAACCACAATAGCTACAACATATATGAATGGATCCAAATACTTTCTGATCTTCATTGATGATTGTTCAAGGTATTGTTGAGTCTACTTTCTGAAGAAGAAGTTTGAGGTGTTTGAAACCTTTAAAGTTTTCAAAGACTCAGCTAAGAACACTCTCGGGAAGAAGATCGATGCACTCATATTGGATCAAAGAGGAGAGTATGTCAAAAGATAATTCCAACAACTATGCACTTCAGTAGGTATTCAAATGCAACACTTAGTCCCATACCACTGTTGATGTATATGTAACTTCGGAATGTATTCTTCTATGTATCTTATGTATTGTAACCCGATGTTTATTCCGGGATGTTTCTATTATGTATTTGAG